>CM024239.1:94758478-95074330 GCA_013421045.1 Propylea japonica
CCGCTACGCGACGCGCGAAAGATACAAGGCAAACAGTTTCCCCTCGCGTAGCGGGGACTCCCACTCCGCGACTAGTTTGATGCATTCGAGCCTTTTTGCTCCTGTTTGACGCCGTTTTTCACCCACAAAGATTATCGGTCGGTATCGAGAGAATAAACGATTTGAAGAATTTTATTTCTTCTTTAAAATGCTTTTTGTAAAATTCAAATCCGACAAGTAGCCGAGTATCACGACCTTCTTGAAAAAAGTACGTCGAATTCGGAAAACTGCGATTGTGCAAAAATATTTATCCGACAGCTTTGTAATTGTGCACTAATAAAGTATATGTTAATAACTACTTGAATTCAGAGCAACTACGCTTCATCTCAGAAATTGACCAAGTTATGAATTTTCGAAAAATTGATGTTTTTTTTCAGTTTTTGGACTTTTCTCGGAAACTAATTACCCACTTGAGACGTGTCAGCTCTCATTTTTTTTGTTTTTGAATTCTCTACAAAAAGTGCCTAAACAGCTTTTCGATCAGATCAATACTTCACGTTTTATAAGCGAAAAAGCAAAATTTTGGATTTTCTGGCTATTTTTCGCTTCTCAAGAAAAACCTAAGACGATTCAGGAGTGGAATTTATCATGAAAAACATGTAGAAACCACCTATTGCATGACTGCACCGTCAGATTTCAGGTAGTATTTTTGTCACGAAATCGACCTTTCGATAGCTCTATTGCTTGCTCTAATAAAGTTTCAACATATTCGATTATCGTGTCCCCAATATGAGCAAGTGCGCAAAAACTTCTCATTTCACGTCAGGAAAATTCTTAATTGAAAAAATAACTCAAAAAGAAAGGGACATATTATTTATTTTACAGTTAGATCTTATTCTGCTTATATGAAAAACATTGGGTTATCATCTCGAAGACTCGAAAGGAACCTGATTTTTAATTTAATATTGAATTCAATTCGAACTAAAATTTGAAGGAAACCTAAAATACTATTGCGCAGAGCTACCTTTTTTCCACCTGAGTCGTGATTGAGGAAGAACTCAACATTAAAATTGAAAATTCAACATTAATGTTGAGTTGGTAGTATTTGAAGGATTCAACCTTAGTATCCTGAAGTTAATTTATAATTTGAACTATTGGTAGCTCTGTAGAGAATTGAAATCTACCTACACTACCCAAAATCACCAAATATACTGGTGCCGTATTCTCGAGAAGTAATATTCGAAAACGTATACGAACTTAATTGCACGAGTCCCTGTTTTACCTGCAAATGCACACCGCGCAATGTAGTTCGTATACGTTTTCGAATATCACTTCTCGAGAATACGGCACCTGAATTGTACAGAATTGATTTGTTTGTGTTTGTGTATTATTCTGTTATTTGATAATTTTTTTTCTCCCTCAATCCCAAAGAAGGGGGAAAATATCCAAAAATAACAATACTCTGTTGTTTTTGTGGAAGTTCGAATTGTTGTCTTCGTTTTTGATTACCTACAATATTTTTCATATATACGTAAAAACTCTTTTAACAAACTGTACATCTTCTGTCTAACACAATTGAATATCTTATATTGAGCAAATATTTGCTTTCATTGCAGTTCCACAGCATTGAAGTTAATCCATTTTTTGATACTGTATCAAGTTGGTACATTCCTCCTTCTATAGCCATTTTAAACAATATTAAAATAAATGAAGAATTCACGGAAGAAAAAGTAAACAATAGGTGTGAATTTTTCATTCAATCTTTTTCGGAAGTAAATTTGTAATAGTTATTAAGAACGTTCAATTGTGAATACTCGAATAAAATTATACCTCTACACATAAAATTTATTAACAGGAAGATCTAATTTTCCTGAAATGAAAAACATTGTGTTATCATTTCGAAGATTTGAATACAACCTGATTTTTGATTTAATCTTAAATTCAATTCGAACTGAAATTTAATGGAAACCGAAATTACTTTTGCGCAGAGCTACCTTTTTTCCACCTGAGTCGTGATTGAGAAAGAACTCAACATTAAAATTGAGCATTCAACATTAAAATTGGGAATCAACATTAATGTTGAGTTGGTAGTATTTGAAGGATTCAACCTTAGTATCCTGAAGTTAATTTATAATTTGAACTATTGGTAGCTCTGTAGAGAATCGAACTCTACCTACACTACCCAAAATCACCAAATATTTTGAATTGATTTATGTGTATGATTTGGTAATTTTTTGCTCCCTCAATCCCAAAGAAGGGGGAAAATATCCAAAAATATCAATACTCTGTTGTTTTTGTGGAAGTTCGAATTGTTGTCTTCGTTTTTGATTACTCACAATATTTTCATGTATATGTACGTAAATGATTCTTTTACAAAAGTAACATCTTCTGTCTAACACAATTGAATATCTTATACTGAGCAACTATTTGCTTTCATTGCAGTTCCACAGCATTGAAGTTAATCCATTTTTTGATACTGTATCAAGTTGGTACATACCTCCTTCTATAGCCATCTGAAAAACATTAAAATAAATGAAGAAAGAGTAAACAATAGGAGTGAATTTTTCATTCAATTCAATCTAAATTTGTAATAGTTATTAAGAACGTTTAATTGTGAATACTCGAATAAAATTATAACTCTACACTTGCTATAGTCCGTTCACGAAAGGTTGAGCACATAGTAGGCGTTTCTTTATTTATCTGAAGTTAGCAGTATTTGCTGTCATAACGTAAAATAAAGTCAACGTTGCCGAATGTACCCGGCCTCGTCCGACGAGCTTGCGAGTTATCAGACAACTCTATGCAATATTGACAACATTGCTTATCAATCTGACAAGAAAATAAAGAACATAACCTAACATTTTAATATACACAGTGGAATATGCCAAATTTCCATGGCCAACCGACGGCTCAACCTTTCGTGAATGGACTATATGTATAATCATTGTTTAAGCAATGGTATAATAAACTTTGGCTCGAGCCTACTTTGAACATTTAAAATTTTCAATCGTTGCTCACAGAAGTTATAAAGTTTCGCTTCATAAATGAAGAAACATATAGAAGAAATAATCTTGTTCAGGATATTCAAATTCATAATAGGAATGTGAAAACAACCATAAAATTTTTATATTTTTAGCTAATGATTTTTACTATACAGGGTAGCCGGACGATTGACGTCCAAAAGAAATAAAACAGGTCCTTCGTCCCATGGAGTATTCGATTCTCCCCGATGTATGTTATGCGATTTTTTACGGTTTGCGAGTTATGAATTTTTTTATGAACTATTGAGAATTTTCAACTTGATCATATTAAAAAAGATATTAAAAAAATACAAGAGTTTCTGATATATTTTTTTTTTTGTAAATAAATCGCCATGAAATGTACTTTTATAGATAAAATAACCAGCATCGTAAATTTGATAAATTATAGAAATGTTGGTCTCAAATGAAAAAATTACGTATTTTGGATCATGATCTAAATTTTCAAATTTAAATAGGCTACTTCATGGTTTCTCAGTAGGCTTAAAAACGTAGCTCAACACTCAGCTTTCAGAATCATTAATAAAAAATGGTACTCAACAGTCTACTTCTGCTAGAATCAGCCTTCAAAGTCAGCGAGGTGGAAAAAAATCAAAGAACTAGACATTTACTCAAGAATTATTTTTTGCCATTTTAAGATTTTCCTGATCAAGTTATGATATAAAATGCTAAAAATTAGTGAAAATTGGCATAAGAAGAAACTTTTAGATAAAAAGAAATTTATGTATAAAATTTACAATACCTTTTCAAAAAGGCCACCTCCAGCCTCAATACACATTCTATTCGCAAAATTCATTTATTCATTTATTTATTTTTTATTGTAATTTTTATAAATAAATTTTTTTTATCTACATGATGTGTGATTTATTGCCATACCTTTTTCTTTTTCTTATCCAAAACTTTTCTCCTAATGCAAATTTTCAGCATTTTCTATCATAACTTGATCAGAAAAATCTTAAAATGACAAAAAATAATTTTTGAGTGAACGTCTAGTTCTTTGATTTTTTCCACCTCGCTGACTTTGAAGGCTAATTCTAGCAAAAGTAGACTGTTGAGTACCATTTTTTATTAATGAATCTGAAAGCTGAGTATTGAGCGCAGTTTTTAAGCCTACTGAGAAACCATGAAGTAGCCTGTTTACATTTTCAATTTCAATTTGAAAATTTAGATCATGATCCAAAATACGTAACTTTTTCACTTGAGACCAACATTTCTATAATTTTATCAAATTAACGATGCTGGTTATTTTATGTATAAAAGTACATTTCATGGCGATTTATTCACAAAAAAATATATCAGAAAACTCTAGTATTTTTTTTAATATCTCTTTTAATATGGTCAAGTTGGAAATTCTCAAAAGGTCATAAAAAAATTAATAACTCGGAAACCGTAAAAAATCGGATAACATACATGGGGGTGATTCGAATACCCCATGAGACGAGGACCTGTTTTTTTTTGGACGTCAATCGTCCGGTCACCCTGTATAATTAATTTTTTTTGAAAAATTTTCTTATTTTGCTGAAATTTTTCATTCTTATATTTGGGATGAATCTCGAATCATACTTAAATACAAACTCAACCTTCAAGGTAACACCCTCATTGCTTGATCAATGAACCAGCGCTGAAATGCACCTGCTCAAGGCTTAAACGCTTCTTACTTGACGTTGAATATTTTTTATAAACTTTTACCAACCAAAAAAAAATGAACTCAAATGAAGGGGACATAAGATTTATTAACAGGAAGATCTTATTTTCCTGATAGGAAAAACATTGTGTTATCATTTCGAAGACTTGAAAACAACCTGATTTTTGATTTAATCCTAAATTCAATTCGAACTGAAATTTATGGAAACCGAAATCTCTTTTGCGCAGAGCTACCTCTTTCCACTAGCGCCGTGATTATGAAAGAACTCAACATAAATGTTGAGTTGGTAGTATTTGAAGGGTTCAACCTTACTATCCTGAAGTTAATTTGTAATTTGAATCATTGGTAGCTCTGTAGAGAATTGAACTCTTCTCACACTACCTAAAATTGTCAAACATTTTAAAGAGGCAAACGGGTTATATTTGGGTTTGTTTCGATTTCAGTATTTAAGTGTTTTTTGTTTTTCCCTTTTTTATGTTTTGACTTTTTTACTCCCACAATCCCGATGTTAGGGAAATATCTAAAAATATGAATACTGTGTGTGAAAGTGGAAGTTCGAATTGTCATCTTCGAATATGATTAGGTACAATATCCTTCACTATTATATATTACTACTTCTACAACATGGTACATTTCGGTCTTTTTAATGCCGAGCAAGTATTTGATGTTAATAATAGCAGCACTGGTTCTTCGCATTGAAATTCATTAAGCCAAGTACTAATCTAAAATATACTCGTATATCCTACAATAAATGAAGAATTTAAAGAAGATGAAGTTGATAATAGTTTCTAACTCTTCTCCAAGAATCTCCTGTTAAATTTTATTGCATATATATTTCGGAACACCTTGTTTGGCAGTTGCTTAGTATGAAGCTAATGAATTTTTTGCGAACTAAATAAATATACCACAATTAAGATGTCGGGAACATACTGATGACTGAAGATGCTAGTTAAGAAAGTAGTAGTTCGATTTTTCCAAATATCCCCCATTTTGTATTTTTCCTTCAAACCCCATCTTCATTATTGATGATCCTGCAAGTTGGTAAGCCTGATGCCTGAAACAAATGTAAAGAAAAAATTAATTATTAATAAATATTTTTCTACAAGCGTGCACTTTCATCCTCTTTCCCGCACGTATTTCAATTCGTTAAGAGTCACATTGCCAAACAGTGTGGGAAAAACCCCTGCTATTCCATTACCGCACGCAAATGCGTGTGGTAATGGATTAGCAAGGGGAAAAATCTTGAAATCAACTCGGTTATTAATTGAGCGACTAATGGTCTCCAACTATTATCTTATCTTGACCATATTTATAACCTAATTGATTAAACAACTATTGACAGGTTATGAAATTCGTTCAGTTTGTCCGGAAAAAGGGAATATTGTGAGCTTTTCATTTTCATAATGAAAAGGTGATTTTAATGTATACCAAATTGAACATTGAAGACCTATTTTAATGTTCATTCTGTGTTATTCGGATGTGCATTTTTCACCGAACACAAAGCATTCTGAGGCAAAACGAGTAATGTCGAAACTCTACTGGAACAAAGAAACATAGAAATTTTATTATGTCAAATGTATGTCTTGTACAAAATAAGAATGTATCTGAAACCAAAATTTATTCCTAATTCATAATTAGGTCGACGTAAAAATCTTGCAATCAACTCATTTATTAATCTAGCGATTAAGGGTCTCGAATTTCTTCACCAAAGTCGCTGTCACTTAATTGATTTAATAATAGGGATGTTGACTCATGTTACGAATTCATATAAATTGAGGTTTTCCTCATAGAAAGAAGTTTTTTGCAATCCTAAAAAAACATTTTAGTGATCTTATTATTCTCGTTGAATTAATAAAGCTGATTTAAATTATGTTATTTATTATCAACTATCACGTGACTGCGAACGCCAATCAGAGGTAGTTGACGTCACTATCCAATATTTCATTGCTAATTCGAATGTTCTGTGCTCGGATCAAAAAATACATTCATAAGGCCGCGTTTCACACAAAACTCCAATCAGCTTGATTATTGAAATGCCATTATCTCTGTGCAATTTTCAGTTCATTTTTGACATAAACCATCGACTTAATTCAAAAACAAATTTGATTCGAACTTATGAAGTTGAAAGCTGAAAGAAAACAGAATAGTTCAATTATTAGTTACAAGAACGATAATCTACAATTTCCTTTATAATGGAGGATTCGTCCAGGGTAAAAGTAGTAACTTACTATTATTGATTCCCTGATGGTCGCAAGTTTCTTCGATGAAAACAAGGATTTTTGTGCAGCGGAGCTTAGAAACGTGAAATTGTCTTTGTAGTATCAAACTTTTAACTCAGATTCATTATTACAAATAGAAGAAACACCTTACACAGCATTTATAGACCGGCGTAGTCATTATGAGGGGTTAGATTAAACTTTTTCACAAGGAATCAGGCAAAATCAGTTCGCTTTGACAAAAGTCAAAGTTTGTTTATTGGATATTGACGTAATCATCATAACGTGACGAAATTGAGCATTTCTGCGGGAATTTCGAATTGTATTTTCCTTTACGTATTTTTTATTGGCAGTTATTATATTTTCGAGAAAAAAGTAATTTTTTCGTGTTTGTATAAGGTTTATCTTCAAAATAAAATAAATTTCAAAAAGTAGTCAACATCCCTATTATTAAGATCAATATTCTCTGAAATTACCACAATGATTTTATTCAGTTACCTTGTAAAAGTGATTAAACCACTTCTGACGGCATTTCTCATGATGTTTTCAGACAGGGTTGATCAAATCACCTTCGTTCAGTCCAATGTCCTCATTGGACAAAAAGGTGCCGGGCCAGTCGAGAATAAGCAGTGTGAGATATGCTGATCTTGAGTCTTGAGTATTTCCATTTTGCTTTATCTTTGCGAATCTTCTATTTTCTGTAAAAGAAATAGAAACTAAGCGGAAAAGTCAGGGTGTTAGCTAGGTAAGGTTAGCGGATAGTGGCCGCTTTCCACTAGAAATTTTCTTTCCGGGTCGGGGCTCGAACACTAATCCGATGTCCTTTCACTGAGCCATGGCACATAATAAATTATGATTCATTTAATATCTAATTATAGATACAAATTGAAAAAAACGGGATACTTCATGTCAACCATTAACTCAATTAAGGCATAAAAACACTGAATTAAAAAAACACCGTTTTTTGGTAGGAAAACCTAAGTAAGCGAAGGATGATTCGTTGATCGATAAAAAATTAGTACAATAGTATACATTGTTAAATATTGTGAGCAAGAGTCTAGTGTTTTTGTATTGTTTTCTCACATTTAATTATGTGTTCCGCCCTTAGACAAAAGGTTCCGCCGATCTCGAAAAAAAGATGATTTTAATGTGTACGAAATTAATCTGTAGTGGCCCATTTTGAAGCTCAATTTCTGCTATTTTAATGTGCAATCCTCATGGCAAACGTTTACAAAGTATTCAGAAGCACAACGAGAAATGTCAAAACTCTACTGAAACATAGATACATAGAAATTTTATTATGTCAAATGCAAGTCTTGTGCAAAATGAGAATGTATTTCAATCAAGATTTTACACACAATTCATATTAAGATCGTCGGAAAAATTGTTGTAATCAACTCGGTTATTAATCGAGCTACTAAAGATCTAGAACTCTAAAAGCGTTTGCTCCGCTCACGCGTTAAAATATCTTGACCATTAGTCGCTGTCTGCAGATTATTTCAATTTTCAGCTTTCCACTGCAGCAAATTGAAACTTTATCCCTGAATTTTTGAGTTGGACTCTAAACATATCTGAAATTATTGCTACTAGGTTGAGATAGAATAGAAATCAGGTCACCCTGTAGATAAGCGCATAAGTGTTAGAGTTGAATTGACGCCTACGCAGTATATTTTCGCATTTCCCTGATTAAGCATGTATAATGTTTGTAGTGTTGGTACTATACGATATTGCTGATTGTTGTGGGAAGTTTTCTCAGAAATAATTCGCAACTTTTGCTGAATGACGTGCTTTTTCGGTGTTTATCAATACAATCTAAGAATAAACGCAGAGTTATGAAGCACGTATAAATGTATTTCGAACAGCTAAAAAATTTTGTATAGGAATTATACAGGGTGTACCTAAATAAGTGTAAAATATTTAAGGAGGTGGTTCCTCATCGAAAAAAAGAAAGGATATTTCATATAAAGAAACCTCTTGTGAGCATCCCTTGTTGAGATACAGCCCCTCAAAGAAGTACATAAAATTTGTATAACAATTTTTTTCACAAGCACCAAAAAAAGTTACAATATTGAAATTAACCTGACATTTCCTACTAGCAAAAAGACACTTATCCAGTTATTCATTTGTTCACCCCATGGTTGTAAGGGTGGGAAACCCCTAAAGTTTATTTCCAATGTAACTTTTTGTATTATTATTTGTTTACCATTTAAAAATTTATTTCAGATAGCCTGTTTTATTCTAAACAAAAAATGTCTCTTGAGTTTTTGCCCAAATGAACCAGTTCGCAGTAAAAAATTATTTTACGAACACTACAGAGATAGATCGTCATAAAAGCGAAACTAATCTATCCAGTAGGACACTTTTAGCGATAGTGGCAATTAAATTGGTATAACGCTGTCAGTTTATGACGAACTATCTCTGTAGTTGTTCGTAAAATATTTTTTTACTGCGAACTGGTTTATTTTAGGCAAAAAACTCAAGAGACATTTTTTGTTTAGAATGAAACAGGCTATTGGAAATAAATTTTTAAATGGTAAACAAATAATAAGACAAAAAGTTACATTGGAAATAAACTTTAGGGGTTGCGTTTCCCACCCTTACAACCATGGGGTAAAACAAATAAATAACTGGATAAGTATCTTTTCGCTAGTAGGAAACGTCAGGTTAATTTCAATATTGTAACTTTTTTGGTGCTTGTGAAAAAAATTGTTATACAAATTTTATGTACTCCCTTTGAGGGGCTGTATCTTAACAAGGGATGCTCCAATAAAAATTCTTATCTATATATCTTTTATTCCATGAGGAATCGCCTCCTTAAATATTTTACACTTATTACACTCTGTGTTTTCGAAATTATCCAATAAATTAAATATATGAAAAAATGTAAGGAAACCCTGAGCAAGTGCTTTTGAGCGCTCGTGCATTGGTGAAGCAATGGGGCTAAATTGCTCAAAATTTTGTAAAGGACTTGAGATTGATACGAAATAATTAAACACAACATCTCAGCAGGATCAGAATAATATTCTGGAAAATATTTAAAAACTGAAATATGTAAAAACCAATAATTAAAAAAATCTAATTCTATAGTTCTGATGATGCGATCCTCTTGAAAATTTGCATGAATATTCAGTATATCAATCTTCATTCACAAAATAATTTCAATCTCTTATTATGGAAAAATAGAGATTCTTCCTTTCAATATTCAAATTAAATTTTCTATTGTTCAGTTCAGATGATGCGATCCTCTTGAAATTCTTGCTTAAAATAAATATATAAGTTGCTTCATATTTTCTCTCTTCTACATAGATGCGGTGGATAAGTTTGGTATAAAATTTCATTAAAATATTACATGCACCACTGTGATTATGAAAAAAAGAATTTTTTGTACCTATATCGAAAGTTTAGGACATGTGTTCAAGAAGTATTCTTATTGAAAATAATGTTTTAATATGATAATTAGCCAGTTCATCCATGAAAAAATAATATTTGAGAGCTTCTTGTCTTTTTTCATTTTATCCCATTCTAAATACATACATCAAGTCAAGAAAAAATAGCATAATGAATTTGATTTTAAGGTGACAAAAGATATTCAAACTGTGAAAGGGATTATTCTATTGGATCGAAATGAATCAGTCTATTGACTCCATTCCGATGAATATAAAACATTTTGAGTTCATTGTTCTATTCTCTTCAGCTCAAAATGCTGCCTTATCTTGTAAGATTAGATAGTTATTTTGATATGTGTTATATACGGAAAAAATGATTCATTTCGATCGAATGAAACAATCGCTATCTCAGTTCGAGAATCCTTTGTCTACTCGAAACCAAATTCTTTATGCTATTTTTGAGCGCTCGTTCTGCTCAAACGAGTGCTATATCGTTTTGCCCAAATGTCTGTAATTTTCGAATTTTGAGCCGAAAATGGTCTCAAACTGTAGGGTTAGACTCCCTGATGAAGAATTCGTGGTCAACTTCAATTCTGTCCGTGCGGGTCCGGCCATTAGCACAATAACTTTCGAAGGGATTGCCCTAGAGATTTGAAATTTTCAGGTTGAGTTCGGTTCCCGAATGACTTGGTTGAGTTCGTTAACCATCCAAATCGTCCATTCAAAATTTTCTTCCTCTACATTTCAGACAAAACGAAACTAATCAAAACGAAATTTTGCGGCCACTCGCAAGATGCTCATTTTGAGCCTCATGCGAAATTTTGTGGCCATAGTGTGAACAGAACCATATAAATTTCAATGAGAATATTGAAAAAAAGAAACTTCATATTTCCATAACAAGATATCCGATTCGAGTGAAATTTATTTTGTGAATGAAGATTGATATATGTACTGAATGTTCATGCAAAATTTCAAGAGGATCACATCATAAGAACAATAGAATTAATTTTTTTCTAATTAGTGGTTTTTACATATCTCAGTTTTTAAATATTTTACAAAATATTATTTCAATCGTGCTGAGATTTTGTTTTTAATCATTTAGTATCAATCTCAAGTCTTATACAAAATTTTGAGCTAATAGCCTTATTTCTCCACTAATTGACATAACAAGATATCCGATTCGAGTGGAATTTATTTTGTGAATAAAAAATGATCTACTGAACATTCATGCAGAATTTCAAGAAGATCGCATCGTCTGAACCATAGAAAATTCAATTAAAATATTGAAAAGAAAATTTCCATATTTCCATAACAAGATATCCGATTCGAGTAAAATTCATTTTGTGTATGAAAATTGATATACTGAATGTTTCATACAAAACTTCAAGCATTATGCATTATGAGAATGAAAGAATTTAATTTCCTAAATTTTCAAGTTTTCACATATTTAAGTTTTTGAATAAATATTAATATTATTCCGTTTGTGGTTAGATTTTGCATTCAAATATTTATTATCAATTTCAAGTCCTCCTATACAAAATTTTGAGATAATAGCATTATTGCTCCACCAATAAACGAGTGCTCAGAACTTAGACCTCTTGTTTTGTCTAAGGCTCAGAACCACGTTCTCAGGGCTTTCTTAAATTGTTCAAATTAGCATAAAATTAAGGATTGTTAAGACTACCTGGTATATCACAAAACTTTATAATACATACCTGCATATTTTTTCTGATGATTTAATTAACATGGAAAACACTTTTCAGCGTTTTCTTTTCAACTTTTTATTAATTTACTTTCAACACTGCTTATTCAAGACATGGCCCGGCACAAAGTGACTTCAGAGCGCAGGCGAATCAACTTAAATACCTTCCAAACTTTGCAGGAATTTTTACGCTTACGCTTCGTAACGTACAATTGTAACATTTCGTAACATCAACATGGCGACAGTTTTGAACCCAAAGATTTTTGTTGAAAATCTTTGTTCGAACCAACATGATATGTGATGATTGTATTGCAATATACAGTGGAACTCCCCTATAACGAACATCTGTATAACAAATTTCTCTGTATAACGGATTTCGTACAAAACATTGCACTTTGAATCCAAATTCCATGTTAAAAACACCCTCTAAAACGAAGTGAATTCTCTCTATACCGAAATATTCAAAGAGCATCACTCTTTGAATGGGTATTGGTAAGAAGGTATAGGGGTGGGTTTTTTCCGAAATTTTTCTGGACGTACGTAATAAATCCCGATCCTCAAATAAAACCATTACGGCGGGCAAAGAGATCCTTCTGAAACAGTTTTAAATTCACCCCTGGCTGTTTGGTTTCACTCTAACCATTACGCTAGTGTGAAAAGTTGTGCGAAAATGTAGAAAAGGAAGTGCTTAAGTTTGAATGATAATCTGAAATTTATCAGTGAGTTCGACCGCGACATTGCCTATAGAATCAAATTTTCTGTATATAACGAAATTTCTTTATAACGAATTTTTATGCGGATTTAGCGCTTTCGTTATAGGGAAGTTCCACTGTATATCTTTGATTATTTGCTGTGAATCATTTAGTTTTTTGTACCTTCGCTGAATATCTATTATCTTGCAGGACAATTGAAGTTCCTCGAAGAAGTGGATAGGGCCGAAAGGAAAAGGCACGAAGAATTATAAAGAGAAATGCTTCTAAGAGCAGGGAAAAGCCGATCAAAAACGGAAGATCCCGACCAAGCCAAATGGAAAGCTAAGGCTAAAGAAATGCAGAAGGTGGAAATGGAAGAAATGAGACAGAGAGAAGCGAACGCCACTGCTAATTCAATTGGAATATTGAAAAAAAGAAGCTTCATATTTTATAAAAAAAAATTTTTTGTGAATGAAGATCGATATTCTGAATGTTGATCCAAAATTTCGTGGTCATATCTTCAACAAAACCATAGAAAATTCAATTGGAATATTTCAATATTTCGAAGAAAAATCCTAATATTTCCATAACAGGATATCCGATTCGAGTGAAATTTTTTTCTGTGAATAAAATTGATATACTGAATCTTCATGCGAAATTTTGTGGCCATAGTGTGCATTATCCCATTCGAGTGAAATTTATTTTGAAAATGAAAACTACTTTACTGAATGTTCATGCAAAATTTCAAGGGGATCGCATCATCGGAACCATAGCATTTAATTTTTGTAATTATCTAGATTTTACATATTTCATTTTCTGAATAATTTTCAGAATATAATTCTGATTGTGCTGAGATTCTGCATTTATATATTTGGTATCAATCTCAAATACCACATCAAATTTTGAGGTAATAGTCTTATTGCTCCACCAAAAAACGAACGCTCAAAAGCTCCTGCTCAGGGCTTTCCTTAAATTTTTAGTCAGGTTATAACTTGAAAACATTGCATATCGAAGGATGTAAATTATAAGATTGTAGGTTTAATTTGCAATCAAATGGTAATTATATGAGAAACAATATTGAATGAATTGAATTGAGAAATGATGAACACTTTCGCGAATTTTGAATGGTTCGTAACACCGTAACATCTCATAGTAACAAAATTGTGATATTCTTCCGAAGTGCGAAACCAGTCCAACCAACAGAGACACAAGAAAGTCTCACCTTTTCTATTCGGGAAAAGTTGATGTGTCCACTGTTAATACGATTATTCTTATTTCTTGATGACGTATTCTTTCTGCTCTCTGGCAAGTAGGAAAGTAAGGGAATCCCCTGCATCACTGTGTTGTTCAAATAATCATACTCACAGGACATTCTATTGTTGAAAGGCATAGATTAAAACGACTTCGCTATTTCGATTTCATTTTTAAAACTTTACTGACAAATTCAAATATATCATTCGCCAATACTTCTGGGTTTTCAAGAGCAGTAAAATGGCCACTGTCGAAATCAGTCACGTGGATCAATTTTGGATATTTGTCTTCGATCAGGGCGGTGGGATTCCATTCATAATCGTACATGAATCTAGCACACCCTGCTGGAACAGGCACAGGAATGCTGAAAAAGGTTAATTTATATAACACAGGGTGTTAGTGACTAAGGCCGACAAACTTCAATATGTTATAGCTCATCCAAAAATTAAACAAAAGTTTTTGTTAACACACCGTTTAAAATGCAGTGCTTTCGAAATACAAGACGTTGAAATTGAAACAAAACGTTTTTTCCGCCGACTTCGGAATAAAATGTTATTTTTATGTGTACAAAATTGAACATTATTGACCCATTTCAATGCTCAATTTATGCTATATTTCAATTTGTAATCCTCATGGCAACCGTACACAAAGTATTCAGAAGCACTTCGAAAATGTCAAAACTCTACTGGAACATAGATACATAGAAATTTTATTATGTCAAATGTGAGTCTTCTGCAAAATGAGAATGTATTTCAATTTATAATTCATACACAACTCATATTGAGATCGTCGGAAAAATCTTGTAATCAACTCGGTTATTAATTGAGCGACTAATGGTCTCGAAATATTAACGCGTTCGCTCCCCTCACGCATTAAAATATATTGACCATTAGTCGCTGTCTTTAATAACCTAGTTGATTAAATAACTATTGCTAATCCAGAACCTCTGATCGTACAGGTAAAAACCTTGGTCACTTTGTCATACGCTCTGAAGTCGACCGTTTACGAGAAAAATCAACTTTTATGTTGAAAAACCTGGTCAATTTTTTTACTTTTAGTAGAAGTAACGTTTAATAGGATAGTATGCAACGAGAACGAGCGTATCATGAGTGCTGTTATTCACAAGATGAATTCTAAATCACCGAGTAAATAATAGTCATTATACACGAGTAGAATAATATACTTTTTCCACAACTACTAAATATTTTTCTTGAAGTTTTTAACCTTTGGCGGCCGAAATATGTCCCTTCTTTCACTAGTGTGGAAAAGTCAAGTTAACATATGAGTAATTTCTAGTTGCCCTTTTCATTGCATATTTTGTAATAAAGTTAAATATATTTAAAATAGATTTAGCCCTAAGTTGCGAAGGTATTAAAAACCATATTTGTTAGTTAGGGTACTCTAAAGGTTGACCCTCACTTGGACGAGACGAGACGAAGCGAAGAGTTGTTTTCCGCAGGGCACGATTTGCACTGAATCAAATGGGTAGACGCTCACTTAGGAGGCGCGAAGCGAAGATCAGAATGGTTCCAGGCGAACTAACGCGTCGCTTCGTCTCGTCTCGTCTCGTCCAAGTGAGCGTCAACCTTAAAACACCAGAGCAATATCAATTTGAACAATATCAAATTATAGCTAAATCCCTGAATTATCTGACAGAAGTGAATTATAACTCATTATTGACTAGTCATTAATGGATATTATTAGGGCCGAGCAAACAGAGATGATGGGTAGATTATAAAATAGTCGTGATAAAAAAATCAAAAAAATATGTTTTCAAACATAAAAGGTTATTTTTGGAGAACTTCGACTTTAGAACGTATGGTAGGTATGGCCATTCAAAAATTATGGAAATAATGGATTTAAAACCAAAATAGTGATAGTGAACGAAGTAGTGCTGGTACTTAGGTACTTACTCTTCTAAACCTAATGTGAATAGCTCTTTGTTGAATGTCTCTGCGTAGATTCTAAGTGATGTTGTGATCGAACCGGTTATCCAATAAATGTAGTGTATTCAAATTGTACCATTTGCGCATCTCCCCTCCCTGAACAATTCGATGTAAGAAGTCATCTTTAATTGAAAAAGTCAGTCGATGTACAGCAATTGCCAAAATAAATACGTATTATAATTCATTAATAATTTTCCTTCCATACAAATAATAAGTTAAAAACCCAAAAATACTACAGTGGCGACGAGGATAACGGTTATAAGTTATATTTACGAAGTTGAAAAATCGAATTTACAATAATTCACCGTATTGGAAAATTATTTTCTTGTGAAGTGAATTTTATCAGTGACACACGTGTCCATCATGCCGGGCGATCAAGCAGCGACCACATCTTTCATCGGTCAGCTACGAGAATTCCAGCTAAATGTTACCGACTGGAATATTTACAAGGCAAGATTACGAAATTATTTCAGTGCTAATAATTTAACCGATACTGATAAGAAAAAAGCTATTTTTCTTAACATGCTGGACGAGGAATCATATAAAATCATCTTCAGCATATGTAGCCCAGAATTGCCCGAAGCAAAAACTTTTGATGCTCTGATACAATTATTTGATAGACATTTTCAACCAAAAAAATCAGTGTTGGCGGAACGTTTTAAATTTTTCGCTTCAAAAAAGGAACCGGAAGAATCAATTCGTGAGTGGGCTGCACGCTTAAGAAGTTTGGCAATTTCTTGCGAGTTTGGGGCTGAGTTGGACATTTGTTTGCGAGATCGTTTTGTCTGTGGTTTTGGAAAAGGGATGATTCTGGACAGACTCCTGGAAGAAGACAAAAATACCACATTTGAGCAAGTGATCACCGTAGCAGAAAACAAAATGGCGGCATCCCAGAGTTACCAAATTTCGCAATCAATCAAGAGCGAACCGATCAACCTCATACGCAACCGCGGCAACGTCACACCACGTCACAGGTCAGGTCAACCATTTAGTAAAGGAGGTGGAAGTGCCGGAGGTAGCGCAGGTCAGCAGAGTAACGCAGCCGCAGATGAATCCTCATGGAGATCAAAACAACAGGATGCACCTGCTGTGGAAAAAAGGGACATATAAAAGATAAGTGTTTTTTAAAAAACCATTTCTGTAATATTTGTAGGAAGAAAGGTCACATTTCAAGTGTTTGTTTCAATAGAAAGAACAAAAATCAACATAATTATATAAACAATAATTGTAATGATGATATTTCGGATAAAACAGATGATTTTCCATTATATGTTCTAAATGAAAACATTGAAAATATTCCTTTTCAAATTTATGTAAGGATTGAGTCAATAATAATCTCTTGTCAGATCGATTCAGGAGCTAGTATTTCATGTATTTCAGAAAAATTATTCGAAAAGAATTTCAAGAAAATGCATCAGTTGAAACCATCTGATGAATCTCTTTACTTTTATAATGGCACTAGAGTTCAACCTTTGGGAATTTTAACGTTAAATGTAAAATATAAAAATGTTGTCAATAAAATAGATTTTTATGTCATGAAAAATGGCGGTGCACCAATTTTGGGTAGAGACTTCATGAATATATATAATATTGGATTTTCTTTTTTGAAATTTATTGAGGGAAATAAGGATAGGAAGACTAAATGTTTAATCGCCGAATTTCCTGAAGTTTTCTCTGAAGGTTTAGGAAAATTCAATAAAGGCACTATAAATTTAAAATTAAAAGACAGTTCAGTTACGCCAAAATTTTTTAGGGCTCGTCCTATTCCTTATGCTCTTCAGGAACTTGTTGAAAATGAAATTAATCGTCTTCTTTCTCTAGGCATAATCTCTCCTGTGGATTATTGTAAGTGGGGCACTCCAGTAGTACCTGTATTGAAGAAAAATGGGTCTGTGAGGTTATGTGGCGACTACAAGGTTACTATTAATCCATGTATTGAAGTCGACCAATACCCCCTTCCACGGATTGAGGATTTGTTTAGACGTCTACAAGGAGGATCTCAGTTTTCGAAAATGGACCTCTCTGATGCTTATCAACAAATCTGTTTAGATGAAGAGTCAACTAACCACTATCGTTACACATAAGGGTTTGTTCAAATATAATAGATTAGGTTACGGAATTTCCTCAGCACCTTCCAAATTTCAAAAACTGATGGAATCTTTATTGAGCGGTGTAGAAGGAGTAGTAGTTTTTCTGGATGATATTTTAGTAACTGGCAAAGACGAAATTGAACATTTAAAAAGATTAAGAGAAGTTTTGAAAATATTAAAGAATTCAGGTCTTAAATTATGCCCATCGAAATGTAAATTTTTTCAAAATAGTGTTGAGTATTTGGGTTATATAATAGATAAAGAGGGTTTACATACTAGTAAAGCTAAAACCTTGGCAATTGAAAATTTCGTTGAACCTAAAAATGTAAGTGAGCTGAAGTCTTTTTTAGGCATGGTTAACTACTATGGTAAATTTGTTAAAAATCTATCTACTGTTCTCTATCCATTACACCAATTGCTACAAAAAGATGCAAAATGGGAATGGACGGAAAAATGCAAAAAATCTTTTCAGAATATTAAATGTCTATTAAAATCAGCAGAAGTATTGGTTCATTTTAATCCAAATTTAAAAATTAAATTAACTATAGATGCTAGTCCTCATGGTATTGGGGCAATATTGAGCCATACTTATCCTTCAGGAGCTGAAAGACCTATTGCTTACGCTTCTAAGTCGTTAACCAGGGCCGAAAAAATTATTCACAAATAGAACGCGAGGGCCTTGCTATAATTTTTGGAGTAATAAAATTTCATCAATACTTGTATTCGAGGAAATTTACCTTGGTTACAGATAATAAGCCCTTAATGGCAATTTTTGGAAATAAAAAATCCATTCCTCAGTTTTCTGCAAACAGACTAAGACGCTGGGCAGTCATTCTTTCGAACTACGATTACGAAATTGAATACGTAAAATCTACAGAAAATAATGCAGATGCTCTGTCTAGAATGTTAGCTGAAAATTCAACACAAGACACATTTCAGAATGATATCGATTTACCCTATTGTAATTTTTGACGAAAAGTGATATTTTTCCTATTAATTTTGATGAGGTTCAAAAAGAAACACTAAAAGATGTTGAATTGGTTAAACTGAAGAAATTTATGATCAAGGGTTGGCCAAAATATATACGCGATCCGAGAATTCGACCTTATTTTTCAAGACGATCGGAATTTGCCACATCTGATAGGTGTTTGTTTTGGAACCATAGAATTATAGTTCCCTCTAAATTGCGTCAGAAATTTCTCGAGAATTTACATTTAAGTCATTTAGGTATTGTGAAAATGAAAAGTATTGCTAGATCTCATTTTTGGTGGCCCAACCTCGATAAAGATATCGAAGGTTTAGTTAAAAAATGCATTGGCTGTTCAAGTAATTTCAGTAATCCTCCCAAGGTTCCCTTGGCAGGATGGATTTGGCCTAAGGAAGTGTGGCAGAGACTACATATTGATTTTTTGGGACCTATTAGAAATAAACATTATCTGGTAGTTTTAGATGCTCATTCAAAATGGCTTGAAGTTTTTGAGTGTGCATCTACCAGTGCCCAGATGGCAATTAAATTTTTGAGACAATCTTTTTCCAGATTTGGTTTGCCTGAAACAGTTGTTTCCGATAATGCTACTTGTTTTACTTCGGCAGAATTTCAGGATTTTCTGAGTAATAATAATATTTCTCATGTTACCAGTCCGCCTTTTCACCCCCAATCGAATGGTGCTGCGGAAAATTCTGTAAAGACTATCAAAAATTGTCTCAAGAGGTCATTTTCGGAAGGCACTCCTTGGGATACTAATACAATTCTTTCAAGATTTCTGTTAGATTATCGTACTACTAAGCACTCTACTACTGGAGTGAGCCCAGCTAAACTAATGTTTGGCAGGAATCTGAGAACCAGATTCGATGCCTTGTTATATAAACCACCCAGTAATCTGTAGAAAATAGTGTTAAACATAATCAACTGTCACAAAAGAAAAATTTTAAAGGTAAAAATAAAGTTAATTTTGAAGTGGATGAAATTGTCATGGTTAGAGATTATAGAGATCCAAATTCTGTAAATTGGATAAAAGGTCAGTAGTTAAGAAAATTGGGAAAGTAACATTTTTGATTAAAATTTTTAGTTTAGGTAAGATATGGAAAAGACACTCGAATCAAATTTTGAAAACATTGAATAATATAAATTACCCTGTCGAAAATGTAATTGATTATGAATCAGTTCCTATTTCAAGTTCAGGTACAAATATGAATGGTGGTATTGTAGAGGCAGGTCCATCTATTGGTAATTCATTTAGACCAAAAAGATTTGTTAAACCAGCACGTTTTGTACCTGGATAACTGAAATGTAAATATGTAAATTAAATATTAAGTAATTTTTAAATTTGAAATGTATATATGTGTTCACTAACCAGATATAAAGATAAACTTATTTTTTCGATTGTAAAGGGGGAAGAATGTAGTGTATTCAAATTGTACCATTTGCGCATCTCCCCTCCCTAAACAATTCGATGTAAGAAGTCATCTTTAATTGGAAAAGTCAGTCGATGTACAGCAATTGCCAAAATAAATACGTATTATAATTCATTAATAATTTTCCTTCCATACAAATAATAAAGTTAAAAACCCAAAAATACTACAATTATCGAGAATATCTTCCATCTTGAATTTCTGTGTTAATCCTCCATCTTCTAATTTCTGCCAATTTGGATTCGTCCAAGTGATGAACTTCTCCAATATGTAGGCAGCAAGCCCAGCAGGTGAATCGGTCAAAGCTGATCCTGAAAATACCACGAAATTAAAGCTTTCTTTTTTCAAATATCGCATCAAAGATCAATGATTTCGTTGCTTGTGTGGCATGTAGCGCCGTCTTGTTGAAAGTAAACGTTGTCCAGAAAATACTATCTAATTTCGGCCGTAAAAAATGATGAATCATCTCTCGATAGCGCAATCCATTCACCGTAACTGTTGCTCCAGCCTCATTTTCGAAAAAGTAAGGTTCAATGACTCCGCCGGACCATAAGCCGCACCAAACAGTCACACGTTGAGGATAGAGAGGCTTTTCAACAATAATTCTTGGGATTTCCAAGCCCCAGATGCGAAAATTTTGCTTGTTGACGTAGCCACCGAGATAGAAATGGGTCTTATCACTCGAAATGATTTTTCTATGGAGTTCCGGATCATTTTTATGCATTTCAACTACCCAATCAGCAAAGACACAAAGTTGTTGATGTTCGGAAGGCTTGAGTTCTTGTGTTAACTAAACTTCATAAGCCTTAAGACCCAAATCTTTATGCAAAATACGGTGTAACGACGTTTGTGGAATGCCTAATTCCAAAGAACGACGAGAAATAGACAAACCTGGGTTTTCTTCCACACTTTCAGCTTCAGCAGCAATATTCTCGGCTGTTCTTGAGCGACGTGAACGGGTTTTATTCTTCACATCACTAACTTGTCGCAACAGCTCGAATATTTCCACCAATTTCTTTATTGCGCTCCGACAAGGTGCCTTACGACGACCTAAAAATGTTCGAACCTTCCCTACCAAATTTCCACCATTTTCACAGTGAACTTTGATAATTTCATTGCGTACTTGAAGCGTGTATCGTTCCATTTTTATTAATGGTGTAGTTTCTTCTTGTCAAATGTCAAAAATGACAGCTTCAATTGTGACATCTACCGAAATAGCGGGCTATTCAAAATAACACCTCTTATTGGAAAACCCTTTAAAAGATCTACTCACCAACAGTATCAGGCTTCGTAGCATGCATGTGAATTGCGCCAAACTCCTCCATTATACCCATGACCATATTCGACAACGGATACACTAACGATTCGTGTTTCTTGTCCACAATAAGTGATGGTTTCAAACTATAAATCACTCTTTTCAGTGATGATATGGGCTGCAAAGAAGCACATTGCGTTGAATGCAACGCTATTACGTTTTCTGGAAACAAAATGGCCATATCATTAGCAATAATCGATCCCAAATCTTCGCCATGTACGTAGAACTTGTGATGATCGAGTCTTTTCATGAGGTTTTTCATCACCACGGCCACTTGACTTTTTCCGAGGCCTGGAATGACAGCTGCATCGGAAAAACCGAAACCTGGAAAAGTCAAACTCAAGTAAAACTCCACGACTGCCCAGGAAAATGATCATAACTTTTTGAGCGCTAGTTCTACTTGAAGAGTGCTATATCGTATTGCCCAAATGTCTGTAATTTTCGAATTTTGAGCAGAAAATGGTCTCAAACGATAGGGTTCGACCTGATGATGAATTCATGGTCAAATTCAATTCTGTTCGTTTGCCGTTAGCACGATAGCTTTAGAAGGAATTGTCCTAGAGACTTGAACATTTCAGGGTGATTAAGGTTTCCAAATGTCTCAGTTAAGTTCATTAACCAGCCAAATCATATAGGGTGTTCCATAAAATATGGAAATTCGAAATTTTTGTTCCTCAATATCTCACACAAAACAAATCCAATCGAGATGAAATTTTGCGGTCACATGCAAGATGTCCATAGTAAGCCTCATACAAAATTTTGTGACTATAGTGTAAACGGAACCATAGAAAATTCAATTGGAATATTGGATATTTCCATAACGAGATATTCGATTCGAGTAAAATTTATTTTCTAATAGAAGATTGATATACTAAATGTTCATGCAAAATTTCAAGAAGATAGCATCATCAGAACTATAAAATCTGATATTTTCTATTTATCGATTTTTTACATAGTTTTTTCGAATAATTTCTAGAATATAATTGCGATCGTGCTGAGATTTTGCATTTATATTCTTAACATAAATCTCAAGTCCTATACAAAATTTTGAGTCGATAGCCTTATTGCTCCACCAATGAACGAGCGCTCAAAACACCTGCTCAGGGCTTTTCTTGAATTTTGTCATAAAAATTTTCGATGTTTTTTAAAATGTATATCATTATTACGTACACCTATCTATGTCGGGTTAACAGGGTTATAGGACTTTTTTGGTGATTGAAACACTTTTTCTAACTTTGCCAACGTTTCGTGGATATATTTCCACTTCTTCAGGGTCATGTTATAAGTTAGTGTTCTTCACTTGATTTCAAAAAATTCATGGGCAGCTTATATTTTTATTAGAAGTTTTTTCGAGGACGCGAATATGCCTTATTTAATTTTGTACACCCTTTCTCTACAGATAAAAATTTCTTCTCTCAATAAACTCAAAATAATATACGTCGTAAAATCTGAACGTCAAAGCTGTTAGCAATAAACAAATATTATGTTATCCCCATTTCAATTCTAAGACTGATGAACATTCAAATTACTCTGGACCATTTGCTGACATGGTAGGTACTTAAATAACGATCATGCCTACTTGGCAGTTTGATGAATATTTAAGTATATAATATACGTTCTTTCATCACGTATTGAGATGAAGAAACGTAATAAATAAATGTACATACAAATTCCATTAGTAGAAGTGTGAATCATAATCAAATGCCTACTCGTATTTATTCGAAAATCCTTATATTGTGGAAGTCAAAAAACAATATTTTCACATATTCCAATAGCTCATAATTTTCAACTGGTTTTTCCATTGCCGCAGCAAAGAAGGTGCTCTGGTTTTCCAAACTGTCGCTGTGAAATTTCCACCATTTTTGTTGTGAATTTTAACGATTTTTTCCGTCAATCTCAGAATAAAAGGTGATTTCAATGTGTACGAAATTGATCATTAATGACCCATTTTAATGCTCAATTTCTGCTATTTTAAAGTGCAATCCTCAATGCAACCGTTCACAAAGTATCAGATGCACTACGAGAAATGTCAAACTTTACTAGAACCATTTTTTAAGGAGAAACCTTTCTTAAACAATGCTAGAACATACAGGGTGTCCCGTAATTAGACCGACAAACTTTTAGTGGACATTATAGATCGTATTTTAGACAAATTCGACCAAATCATATAATGCAAATTGCTTCTTTAATGTGCTAGTGCCCTTTGAAGATGACGTCCTGTCTATACTTTTTGCCACATATTCGCAAAACGGCGTCACATAAAGTGCTGAAAGTTTACACATTGGCTAATATCAAAAATACGCATCGATTAGATTGAGTGCATTTCTTTCATGTCAAGCACAATCGTATCATTTGGGGGGGCGAAGGGTATTTTAAGTTGAAACTTTTTTAACTTTCATTATTTCGCAAAATTTACATCATATTCATAAGCTCTGATATTTTTTCTTGAAAAAAGATGCTCTTGTATAATAACTCCCAGATGCACCATTTCTGAAAAAAATAGATTTGAAATTTCCTCCCTTTTCACTAAGTACTCAATGTGCATCTAGGCGTTATTATACAAGAGCATCTTTTTTCAAGAAAAAACATCAGAGTTAATGAATATGATGTAAATCTCGCGAAATAATGAAAGTTAAAAAAGTTTCAACAAAAATTACCCTTCGCCCCCCACCCAAATGATACGATTGTGCTTAACATGAAAGAAATGCACTCAATTTAATCGATGCGTATTTTTGATATTAGCCAATGTGTAAACTTTCAGCACTTTATGTGACTCCGTTTTGCGAATATGTGACGAAAAGTGTGGACAGGACGTCATCTTCAAAGGGCACTAGCTCCTTAACGAAGCAATTTTGCATTATATGATTTATTGATTTGGGTCGAATCTGTCTAAAATATGATCTATAATGTCCACTAGAAGTTTGTCGGTCCAATTATGGGACACCCTGTATAGTCTAAGGTTTGCCCAAATGTACTGGTGAAGGATCTGAATCCTTAGAGTCCTTCATCAGTGAGTCAAACCGAGTTTTTCATTCTTTTCGAGCTTTCATGGGTCTTATTCGGAACTCAAATAAATATTTTTTTACCTGGTAAGGACGGAGCAATCACTTCAAAAATAATATTCCATTCCTTCTGTGGTGTAGTCAACAATTCTATCATTTCATAGAATTCTCTAACCGAACCTGGCCAACCATGCAACATTAAAAGAGGAATGACTGTTTTTCCCGAACTACTCTTTGGTTTTACGTGAAGAAAATGGATATTCAGTCCTTGAATCTTTGTTTTATACTGAGGAAATTTATTCAAATATTTTTCTCTTTTTCTCCAGTCATATTTGTTAAGCCAGAAATCTACTACGTTCATGGTTAGACGAGAATTGGTTCCATAGCCATGTTGAACACCCTGTAGTGGCGGTGGTAAGGGTCTTGTGTTTTTCAGCCTGAATTTCAGATCGTTTAGTACCTGAAACAAAATTCGTAAATTTAAATAAATGTAAGAAAAATTCAGAGATCAGTTCTTGTAGATTTCGAGCTAGAACTGAACAGAAGAAAAGTTATCTACTTCTCGAACTGCTTTAGCTTATCAAAGATGAGATTAATATTGAGAGTCGAGATCTTTGTAAACAACATATAAGAAATATGTTCTTAGATTTTTCATTTCAAATGAAACCTTTCTTGTATTGTTTTGATTTTTTATCATTATTCCGAAATTGAATTCGATATTTAGAATGAAACACCACTATTTAAATCTATGGGAGATAATTACCCTTCAATAGGGTCCTGTAGCGTTCTTAGAAGAACAGGAGATTCGAAAAATCATCACTTGGAATGCCAGACCTGGTTTAAAACACCCTCCTGGCCCAAGAGCATGAATTGAGTATTTTGTATAGTCCGTTCACGAAAGGTTGAGCCGTCGGTTGGCCATGGAAATTTGGCATATTCCACTGTGTATATTAAAATTTAGGTTATGTTCTTGTCAGATTGATACGCAATGTTGTCAATATTGCATAGAGTTGTCTGATAACTCGCAAGCTCGTCGAACGAGGCCGGGTACATTCGGCAACGTTGACTTTATTTTACGTTATGACAGCAAATACTGCCAACTTCAGATAAATAGAGAAACGCCTACTATGTGCTCAACCTTTCGTGAACGGACTATATCTAAATATTGAAGGTATTCATTCGAATAGTTTTAAGTTTCTATTTTGTAAAGACGGCGAGACAGGGTTTTTTTCTACTGAGGTTTTTCCCTGTGCTCTGGTATCATACGCTAGAATAGTATGGTGCCCCGTTTTGCACCAACCTCAGCTAGGTACTTTTTTGTTTCATGTGTTGTATTTTGTTAGCTCTCAATTCAAAAAATATATACTGATTGAAAAGTAGAAGCAAATCTATATGATATAAATACATTAATGTTTAGTCCTGTTAAAAAAATATTCAATACATTACATTTTCAATACCGCTTGAATACATCTCCTTCAATAAACTGAATTGAGTATTTAAGTTTTAGATAAAGTGTGAAGTACTCAATGAAATCATGACGAAAAAATATCAAAAACTTAGAATGGACTGCTGATTCCACGGCACATGTGAATTTGTGATTACTTATCGACTGAAAATGTGATTCTGAACATTTTTTGGCTTTTGTTCGAAATTTTCTCATTTTCAATAGGTATATTTCGAGTTTTTTTTCAAGAATGTAAAATTTGACAAGCAACTCTTGGTGACCAAGTTCAATTTCATTTTCAAAGCAGATTTTTTCTGCAATAAAAGGAAAAATCATCGGGAAAGAAAATTGCCATTTAAAGCGAACTTTTAGGGAATACTTTTGTTTTCAATTCGAAAATTCAATATCCCAAATACCAATTCAAAAGTGCATTAAGGTAAATAAGAGCTTGTACATAGTTTGGCCAGGGACTGTAGGTGAAGTCACAAACCTCATCAGATACGTTGATTTTATATGGACGAACGGAATCATCACCTTCGCTGGGTGATCCATCACCCCACCAAGTTTCTTCCAAATGTGGCACTGGCGGAACACTGAACAGTGAAGAAATTTTGAAAATTCCAAAACCGACCGAAAGCAGAGCTACCGAAAGAGTTGCTTTTAGTATGCGACCCATCTTTTTGGGATTTTAAACATAAAATACCGATCCAAACCATGTGTTAACAATAAAACCGTTATTTATTCGAGAGTTCAAAGGTTATTATTTTAATTGCACTGTCCTGTTCAGTATCATTATCCAAAACCGGTTAGCCAGTTATATTTAAATTATTCGCTAAAAATAATGATCAAGTATCAATTTTGGTGGGAAAAATAACTTTAGGATTGAGGAGATCATTATTTTGCATGTACCAACAGTACTGAATAGATGTTGGTGTCCTGAAGGAGATATCTTGTCATTTGAAAGACTTCTAGCCAGAAGGTTTGTCAATGATTCTATTTATACAGGGTCTCCGGTAAACCTTGTACAATATTGAAACTGGTGATAGACCAGGTCATGACTGTTCAGAATATCATAATTTCACCTCAGTAAAAATATCACCGTTTTCGATATAATGGGCATTTTCTGAATATCTAGAAAATCGCTACCTCACCTTCGTTTTTTGAGTGCTATTTCTTCATATTATCAAGTTCTGAAAAACTGTTTTGTACGTCTGAAACCATCATTCATCATTAATCTTCAGCAACAAAGATATTTGAATTTGTCTCAATTTGTAGACATAGCACTCAAAAAACGGAGGTGAGATAGTGATTTTCTAGATATTTAGAAAATGCCCATTATCTCGAAAATGGTGATATTTTTACTGAGGTGAAATTCTGATATTCTGAACAGTCATGACCAGGGGCCTGTAACACAAACCTTACAAGTGTAACAAGTCTACAAGTTACAAGTAATTTGCCTGTAACTACAAGTCCAACCCAATTCGATGTCTCAATGCGAATGGCTACAATTGTAGAAATTAAATAATTTTGTACATGTGTAGCTACACATATAATGCAAATATCATAGAATTAATTATTATTTGATTCCTACTATATGACATGACTTGTCAATATAAGTAGTATTGCGGCTCTTCTGTTTGCATTATGTCTTCAAAACAAATTGTTTTCGAACGTAAAATGCAATTTTTAATTAAGATAAGAGAAAATAGACACATATTTTTCGGAGCTTTCTCGGATGAACTGAGAAAGCAAGATAAAGTAGAAAAGTGGAAAGAAATGGCCAATTTGGCTCAAAGTAATTGTTAAGTACCAGCGGATAAAGATTGGACTTATGTAAAGGATACATTATAGATATGGCAGAATTTGAAGAGAATTGCTATGGTCAGCAAAACTTTGAACTTGCAAGATTATTGTTATCGTCATATGGTAAAAATTGATAATGCGAAGAAAACTGGCTCTGGTGGAATGGGAAATCTAACGGAAGTGGAAAAATTGTACTGGAAATAATTGGGAAAGACTCTCCTGTAATATGCGGTCTTGGAGTAGCTGAGTCTTTCGAAAAACTCAAGCAACCAAGACGGTAAACTGACGTAGAGAATAATAATGCTGAAGATATTGCCAATAAAAGTGGACCAATCAGTGTTCACGAAACCCCATCTATTCCAAAGCAATTCAATGGTACCTTATTCTTTTCGAAGCAAAATAATAATAGAAAAATGCATTTTTATACAGGAAAAAGAAAGCGAGATAGAGTCAATAATTCCGATTCGGAAAAAGTTGCTCAGATAAAACAAGAAGAGCTTGCTTTGCAAGTAGAATATCTGAGGTTGAAGAACCATAAAACTGAACTGGAAATTGTAAAATTAGAACAAGAGCTCCAACTGCACATGTCAGAGTT
This sequence comes from Propylea japonica, assembly GCA_013421045.1. Classification (NCBI taxonomy): domain Eukaryota; kingdom Metazoa; phylum Arthropoda; class Insecta; order Coleoptera; family Coccinellidae; genus Propylea; species Propylea japonica. The sequence continues at coordinate 94,786,995 of CM024239.1, forward strand.
CACGGCATCGTTACCACAATATAAAGAAGATGAAAATGGCTGCTGCTTTTTCAATTTGTGATAGTAGTTGGGTACAATCCCTTTATAAGGAACATATTATTACTCAGTTGTGCTTTTTTGTTAATTTTTGCAAATACATTAAAATGTGTTGTATCTACCTAGAGTTGGAGATATGTAAAACATTATCTACACTTGTAGAAAATTCCGTGACACGATTATACAAGTGTGAACTTTATGTTACAGAAAAAGTTTACATATGTAAATATTTTGACGTGATTACTAGTCCGTACTTGTAATTACAAGATGGTTTGTGTTATGAAACAGTTACAAGTGTAGAATATATTCTTACAATTGTAGGACTTGTAGTGCTTGTGTTACTGGCCCCTGGTCTATCGCCAGTTTCAATATTGTACAAGGTTTATCGGACACCCTGTATAATTAAAGGAAATTTGGCATTCAAAAAGGCTATCGATATCTTCGCCCACTTGTTCCTGGAGGCTTTAGTTTCGCCCAAATGTCTGTAAGTTTCGAATTTCGAGCCGGTAGTGGCAGTCCATAGATAATTTTCAAAAATATAAACTCATCAAATGATTAAAATTAAAATTAAAGTATTACTTCTCGAATATTTTCAATTCTAGAAAACCGATGTACAAATTTCGAGAAGACCTCTCAAATGAACAGTCTAGAGATTCTTAATGTCAAACGAAATGAACTATAGGTTCTCGAAATTGTCTAGGATATTTTTCGGAATTAAAAAGTCGATATGCTCAAAATTTTTTAAAATTCTAATTTTTAGGAACTGTTCAACATAATATATCACCGCTTGTTTTCAAGAAAGTTTTCTTCGGGTTTTTTGAAAATGGTTATGTGGTCAGGAAGTGCAAAGATATTTCTATTATCGTTATTTTTGACCTCTTATCAGCTCCTAATGCATAATTTAAATATATCTCAAGAAATTAGTGAATAATCTCGATGATTTACGACGTGATTTACGTAGAAATAGGTACCTTTAGTCCGTTCACGAAAGCTATAGCCGTCGGCTGGCCATGACAATTTGGCATATTCCACTGGGTATATTAAAATTTAAGGTTATGTTGTTTATTTTCTTGTCAGATTGATACGCAATGTTGTCAATATTGCATAGAGTTCTCTGATAACTCGCAAGCTCGTCGGACGAGGCCGGGTAGATTCGGTAACAATGACTTTATTATAGGTTATGACAGCAAATACTGCCAACTTCAGATAAATAAACAAACGCCTACTATGCGCTCAAACTCTCGTGAACGGACTATATCAATTTTGCCTGAATCATATTGGCCATTTCTAGTGGTTTCCAGAAAAATCATTCCAACAAACCCCAAAAATCATATATAGCGATTATACGTTTTTGTTTCATAGAGGTTTCCGAGAAAAAATTTTGAAATAAGCTAGCGAATTTAAACGATCAGAATTGGCGGTTGGATGTGACGTACGCACCAGCATTCATTTCATTGGTTGGATGTTGAATCACTGTTTACAATGATGTCAACTGGTTACATATTGTAAATCGCTCATGCCTACGTCATCATGGCGCGACGTTTGAAGTAACAAGTAAGGAAATCGCATTTTTACAATTCAATTCAAAATTAATTAATTGAAATTCTAAGTGAATAATTTTGATAGGAACAAATCAACAGTACTCCTAATGCTGTTGTAAGAAAAAACATATTTTAATATACTGGAAGTTCCCATTTATGATTGTCGAAAACATAGAGCAGTTCTTTTTCTTCTACGTATAGTCACTCTTGAGTGAACCCATCTCCCCAATATATTTCTCAAATAAAATTTCAATATGGAAATTCTGATTTTATTGAAACAAAGGTTGTACATGTACATCACAGTTGTAAGTTTTATGCATTCTTCTCAGCATTTCAATCTGGGATAACTTTTCATAGGTGGCCAATATTGATCTCCCCGAACTTCATTTATATTTTCCCGCATGAAGTCATGATGAAGTCTCCATATGTCCATTCTCCTACGGGACGCATTAAATTCTATTATTTCCTGAGAGCTTCGTCCGAGAGGTTTTGAACGAAACCTATTCCATTCCGTATCATATTGCTTTGTTTTGTCGAAGGATTTGTTTTTCTTCAATATCATATTCTTCGATTTTGTCTGTTTACTTCGTACTTTACTTTTATTTTGTGTTTTCATGGTTGAATGGTACTTCCGGAAGGAAAATGTATGTTAATATTGATGAAAGATATGTTGACGGTATTGTGACAGTTATTTGATTTCTGGCATTCATTCAAGAATATGTAGTTCATTCAATATCCAAGTGCGCTTGGATGTTCTTTTTTTCATTAATAAACCCATATCTGAAAGTCACTATGATGAGTATAGTCCGTTCACGAAAGGTTGAGCCGTCGGTTGGCCATGGAAATTTGGCATATTCCACGGTGTATATTGAAGTTTTACGTTATGTTGTTTATTTTCTTGTCAAATTGATACGTAATGTTCTCTGATAACTAACAAGCTCGAGGCCGGGTACATTCGGCAACGTTGACTTCATTTTACGTTATGACAGCAAATACTGCCAGCTTCAGATAAATAAACAAACGCCTACTATGCACTCAAACTTTCGTAAACGGACTATAGGTGCTACACAACAGAGATTCAACAATGGTACACTGAGTTTCAAACCTGTACCTATATCAGCAGAAGACTCAGGTAATTCAGGTACATGCGTTTTGTGTTCAAAATATATAATTCATAGTATTCGGAACGCATCCTCCACCTTCATTGTTGGCAACTCTGTTTCTTCCACATTCTATGTTATTTGTCACAGAAATTGAATGGTAAACACAGATAACAGAGTCGTTAGTATTTCTATGACAGAGTTATATTCTGTTATTGGTGATGGTCAGTTTAGTATTTTTATTATTTGGTGAGTGAACGAAAGTTAGATAATTATTTTGAAGTTGGTTGAAAATTGTGATAGCTGCTACAATTCGTGTTCGTGTTTCTCCAGTTGTGTAAGTATTATATATTATAGGTATTGTGTATAATGGTCAAGTTTTGAATGAAAGTTGTGCTTATTTGAAACATGTTTTGGGTTTTAACAATACTGAGTGTGGTTTACCAAACTTAACATGGTGCTGAACTGAAATGTATTATTGTTTTCTGTTTATTTTTCGATAATTTGCATTTATTTCCTCTTAGTGAGGCATCAAATCAAAGAAAAAATGTACAGTACCTACCTAACGCACAAGTCATTACTATAATCATTTTGGAATGAGAATAGCAGCAACGAAAACGAAATAGTAAGAATAAAGTTTCGATAAGTGAACAAATTACATTACTGAGGTATATAATTACATATATTGAATAAGTAAAATAAAATTCGTTTAATATTTTACGATGATGAAAAGTAATAGCCAATACACAAAATATTACTTTGAAACAGGAATTGCAATGATGATGTCTTCAAATACAAAATATAATTATATTGAGTCCTCAATCTTTGAGTCATCTTGAAGCTGAACACCTTTTTGACGGTTAATCTTGAACGTCCAGGTACCCCTTTAGATTACATAGAAAAGGTAATACTCTTTTGTATTATGTTGGGAACACTGACATGACATCATCTGTCATCCTTTCTGTTTATTTTTGTTTTGAAGGTTAAGTAACTGTCAAACAGGAGAATCGTACCACAATGAATTTTTGCGTAATAACTAACCAGTTTTGTTTTTGCAATTAAAAAGCTATGTGAAGAGTATTGTCATTTAGTTGATATAATTTGTGTGTGTATGTTTGTGTCCAGTGTTTCTTTGTTTGTGTCCCCTTTATGTTGAAGTGTACGTGTTTGGTATACTAAAGGCTCAAAAAAGTTACGAAACTGGCTTCTAAGACAGGAAAAGGGTCCAAGGGCGGCCTTGCTGGCCTTGGAGTATTGTGGGTAACTAATAAAGCACAGAAGAATAAAAAAAGCAGGAGTTACGATAACTATGAGAAAGATAAGCATCCAAAAGCTGCTAAAAACAATAGGTGAGATATAACTTTTCTCATTCTTGAATGTCACAACGATATAACATGAATAAAATTCGTTTATTATTTTACGATGATGGAGAGTGGAAGCCAATACACGAGATATTGCTTTGAAACAAGAATTACTATGAAAATGTCAGGAAAATATAATTATATTGAGTCATCTTCTTGAAGCTGACCACTGCTTTGCCGGTTAATCTTGAACGTCCAGGTACCCCTTTAGATTACATAGAAAAGATAATAATCCTCTGTATTATGTTGGGAACACTGTTGAGTCACTGACATCATCTGTCATTCTTTTTGTTTATTTTCGTTTTGAAGGTTAAATAACTGTCAAATTTCAGGAGTATACAGGGTTTTATATTTATTTTATTTTATTTTTATCTCATTTACCTTTATGCAGTGCAATTTCAGAACTATTAAAAAACCATTTGTTGCTCTAGTGAAATATGAATCATAATCATTATTGATAGTTGACGATATAACTCTCCCAAAAATACGATTTGTACCACTTCGAATTCCTGAAATTTTGCGTAATAACCAGTTTTGTATTTGCAATTAAAAGGAGTCATTCGGTCGATATATTTTGTGTGTTTATGTCTTTGTCCAGTGTCTTTTTGGTTGTGTCCCGTTTATGTTAAAGTGTACGTGGTTGGTTTACTAAACGTTAAGAAACTTCTAAAACAGCAAAGATGCTTAGGGCCTGCCTTTTGGGACTTGGAATATTGTGGATAACTCCTAAAGATAAGAAAGAAAAGAAGATTAAAAAAAAGGGGAAGAAAGATAAGCATCCAAAAGCTGCTAAAAACAATAGGTGAGATATATAACTTTGTTCTCATTCTTGAAAGAAACATTTCAATGATTCCTTGTTAATTAGTTAATTTCATCCCAAATTCCAAAGTTAAGAGTAATGACCGTTGTTATTATTCCATAGGTCAGTGACGTAGTCGTAATTTAATCTACACGCGTCTTCCAAAACAAAATATGACGTAAAATCAGTGTAATTCGTATACCTTTTGTTGAATTTTCTTCGAATTATTTTTATGATGTGCAGTAATGTTGGTTGAGGTCTGTGAAATTTATCTTTGAATGATCTCTTGAGTATCGATAAAACAAATAACGATTCTGATTTTATTCAGAACGTTATATGAATGTTTTCTATATCATAATACGGCTCCTAATAAGATTTTGATGGTTAAAAATGGAACCTCATAGTTCAGTTCATAATATAAAAAAAATAAGAAGTCTCTGAGTCTCATGCTGAATACTCACTATGCTCAGTACTCTGCCTCATTTTCAAAACAAATGACGAACTGTTTGAACAAGTACGTGCATTTTGTGAACTAGGTCTAGGTGGATAATTTCGAAAATGATAGTAGTAATGCCACAAAATATTTTTGTTGACAGTTATCTGTTCAGTTGTGCAGCTTTGTGAGTTCAAGTTGAAAATCGGTTATTGCTGAAAAATATTGAAATAATCGCCGTAATAACAGAATTTTCGTTTCTATGATATTGCCACTTTTTCGCACAAAAGCGGGTAGGTTCTCAGAAACAGAACGCTGGCCATTGTTCGGAATTCATCAAAAGTTCTTACGCTTTCAGGTACTCAAATTTTACCTGTACCTTCAAATGCAAAAATTTCACCTCTTTCTTCAGATACAAAAATTTTACCTGCATCTAAAGTATGCCATAAAATTTTGTCTGTATGAAACTGGTACATTTCAGGTACGAACTATTCTCAGAAGAATTTATACTCAGTTCATAATGCTGTCGACGGAAAAATCTTGTAATTGACTCGTTTATTGATCTAGCTTAATAGCTAGACTACTATAGTCCGTTCACGAAAGGTTGAGCCGTCGGTTGGCCATGGATATTTGACATATTCCACTGTGTAAATTAAAATTTTAGGTTATGATGTTTATCCTCTTGTCAGATTGATACGCAATGTTGTCAATATTGCATAGAGTTGTCTGATAACTCGTAAGCTCGTCGGACGAGACCGGGTACATTCGGCAACATTGAATTTATTTTACGTTATGACAGCAAATACTGCCAACTTCAGATAAATAAAGAAACGCCTACTATGTGCTCAACCTTTCGTGAACGGAGTATAGCTACTACTACTAGTTTACTAATGTAAACTATTATTTTTCTAAACATATACAATCCTGACAAAAACTAAGATTTGTTATATGTATTATTGTTTCTATGGTTATGTATATATTTTCAATACTTTTCTATTCAGACCACCTTATATTGATTTTCAAATCGAAAACATAATGGTATGAATTTTGTTTTCGTGGGATACATTTTCAGAAAATTAAATTCTCTTATGGTTTCCCATTCAATTCTGGAGAAAAAAAGTCTCTTGCAAAATTTCGATACAGTCGATACTTTTCTCGGAAAAAATTAAAACTTACAAGCAACAAACAATGTTCCATATAATGAGAAAAGTATCGACTGTATGGAAATTTAGCAAGAGACTTTTTTTCTCCAGAATTGAATGGGAAACCATAAGAATTTTCATTTTTCGAAAAATCTATCCCAGGAAAACAATTTTTGACGAAAATCATAGGGGGTTATAAGTAATATCTATACTTAGTGCTTCATATTATTTAAAGTTTTATGTCTCAGTGTTTTTTAGGACTGCTAAAAAAATTAAAATCTGTCAACTCGTCACCCCCTTTCAAAGGCTGTATCTAGGAAGGGGGGTCGATTCCGGAAAAAATTAATATGAACTACCCCTGCTTATTTTCATCGAGGAATCATCTCCCAAAGTCCCTCGCATTTGTTTACAGACACCCAGTATATCGAATTTTTTAGTATGGCTAAACTTTTTTCATACGTCATGTGAATGTGACGACTGCTTAAATTTTCACGCTTCATCATACATCTGTAAACGTCTCAAAACGAACCAACAATAAATTCAATATTTGCTCAACCTATCAGCTACTCATTCCTTGTTAAAAAAGAACTACAAGTTCAGTGAATAATATCTTTTTGTTGACTGCTCATCTGCATTCACAATTCTCTCCATAAAAGTGAAAATTATAATAAATAATTTCGAAAAATTCGTTTAATTTATAGTGAAAATATTTATTACCTGTTTTTCCGCGAAAATGGATAGAAGGCAGTATCAAATTCGATACAGGTGAGCAAACAAACGAGTCGAAAACGTAAATGCAATGTCAGAATCGAATCAATCTGAAAATTTTAATCACATTAGTTACGGATTTTCCGAAGCTTGATTGGACGAATAAATCGTTGATTTTTGTTTAAGCATCAGATGGTTAACGTAAAAAATTTACTGAGATTCGCAGAGAAATAATGAAATTTCATCAATCAACGTTGTTGGAGTTTCGTACAACCCAGCTTCAGTATTCCAGATGTAAATAATTCATTTTTATCACGAGTACGAGTACGAAAAATACAAGAGGTGAATCATGAAAGCTTTGCAGTGTTTCTTAGAAATTCCGTTCCAAAGTTGACTTTCCTTTAGCTCTTCTGTTTTGAAATTGAATTGAATCATTAGAAATGAAAAACAGCTTCGAATAGTTTATTCAGAATCACTGTTTCAGTCGATACGAAAAATTTCAGATCGAAATTAAGTTTTTCCGCAATTACCCTTTTTTCGAGATATGGGTTTTCCAATAAGAAGTGTAATTTCATGTTCAAAGGAAAATACCATTTTTCAGTATAAATGATCGGATGTTCATTTCGTTATAAAGAAGAAGCTATGCCGTTAATAGTGGAAACTAACATCAGGAAAATGACCACCACGACCACGCTTACAGGACCATATCCTTTTAATGAAATTTTCCATAACCATGTTCCGTTAGCCTCACGAATTCCATCTTTGAGGTCTTGAATCGACGCTGGGTTATTGGCGTAGACCTTCTTTTTCACGTGGCCCCAAAGGAAGAAGTCGCAAGGTGTTAAATCACGAGACCTCGATGGCCAATTGTGATCACCTCTTCGAGAGATAACACAGTCCGGAAACTTTTCCCGTAAAAGATCAATGGTTTCGTTGCTTGTGTGGCACGTAGCGCCGTCTTTTTGAAAGTAAAAGTTGTCCAGGTCAATACTATCTAGTTTTGGCCATAAAAAAATCATTAATCATCTCTCAATAGCGCAATCCATTCATCGTAACTGTTCCTCCAGTTTTCTCCAACACTTCGGCTGAAGAAGCAATATTCTCGGCTGTTCTTGAGCGACGTGCACGGGTTTTATTCTTCACATGACTAACTTGTCCCACCAATTTCTTTTTTACGATCCGACAAGGTAGTTCACGACGAACCAAAAATGTTCGTGTTCTACGAATCGTCTCTGCCAAATTTACACCATTTTTATAGTGAATTTTAATAATTTCAATGCGTTCTTGAAGCTTGTATCGTCCCTTTTTATTAATGGCGTAGTTTCTACTTGTCAAATATCAAAAAATGACAGCTTCAAACGTGACATCTACCGAAAAAGCGGTTACACTTCTCAATGAGACATGCTGTAGAACATTTTCCTTCATCTCAACTCAGTATAATGATAATTGTAACCTCACAGTGCATATGATGCAGTCCCTTTATGATACTCTATCACTAATACCTTTCAAGGCGTATTAAAATAACCTCCAATACATACAATAGATCCATTTAATTGAAACTTTTATTGCATAACAATGAGGATCAGTTTTCAAGAAGTAATTGTCGTGGTAAGTACCTCCAGAACCGGTGCATTATACAAGTCGTGTTCAAAATGCGGTAACAACATCGTTCTTTCAACTTTCGCCATAGAAAAAATTACCTATTTTCGCTTATATGGTGTCCTATTGACTTCGTTTATGATGGGAATGTTGGCGCCGATAGTTTGGTTTCAGTATGTGCTGTTTTGTTACGTGTTGCAGTATATTTCGTAAGTTTCTTATTTCATCTTAAAAAATGTTTCTATCCACGACTATCCATCAATAACAAGTGATTAGTGAGTTATTATTCACTGCTGTCAAATGCTTTATAGAATTGGAATTGTATTTTATTCTTTAAATTGATGTTTCTTCATCATTCTTAAGTACCCCAACTAACAAATATGGTTGTATACCTTGTCAATCGAGGGCCAAATCTACTTTTATTTAATCAATTAAAGCAATTTTCATTACAAAATATACAATGACAAGTTCTCCAAAAAATTCTCATGTCTCAAATTAATTTTACAAATGAAGATTGATAGGTACACTGAATGTTCATGAAGAATTTTGTCGTGAATAAAGTATAGTATACTACACACGTATAATGGCTGTTATTCGCTCGGTGATTCAGGCTAAACTTCACCTCGCGAATAATAGCAATCATTATACGCTCGTTGCATAATATACATACTATTTTTCACGAAATTGATGAGAATTTACCTTTTTGTGTCCTAAACATATCCCCTAATTTGCAATAGAAAAGTTCCCTAATTTTCAATAGAAAATAATTCTGATGTCAAATATCAGCGTTTTGAAAAGTATGTGGGATTATTCGTTAAAATCTCTTTTTGAGCGCTCGTTTTACTTATACGAGTGCTATATCGTTTTGCTCAAATGTCTGTCATTTTCGGATTTGGAGACGAAAATGGTCTTAACGATAGAGTTCGATTCCCTGATGACGATTTCGTGGTCAAATTTAATTCTGTCCTTGGGGTCGTCCGGCCGTTAGCACGATAACTTCCGAAGGGATTGTCCTAGAGACTTGAGATTTTTAGGGTGAGTTCGGTATCCATACAAAATTTTTGTTCCTCAATATCTCAGACACAACGAAACCAAATCGAAAATTTTCAGCCTCATGCAAGATACTCAGAATTAGCCTCGCATGCAAAATTTGGTGGCCATAGTGTTAACAGAACCATAGAAAATTTAATTGGAACTTTGAAAAGAAGAATCTTTATATTTCCATAAAAAGATATCCGATTCGAGTGAAATTTATTTCGTGAATGAAGACTGACATTCTGAATGTTCATGCAAAATTTCGAGAAGATAGCATTGTTAAGTTTTCACATATTTCAGTTTCTGAACGATTTCCACCAATGAGCGAGCGCTCGAAAGCACCTGCTCAGGGCTTTCTCAAAGTATGACAAAATTTACATTGTCATGGTAAATGTTCTTAGAAAATTCAAAGGAGATGTGCAATTGCTGTCAGATATTCTCGAACAAAACAATGTAAAGGCAGAAAAATTAAATTTATCCACGACTATTGTAAAATCCGTCCATTGTACGTCTCTATTCTCGGCCATAATAATACTCATTTATCACAAGGGAATAATGATATATCATTCACTGCTGTCAGATGCTTCATAGATTTAGCTTTGATATAATATTCTTTAAATTGGTATTTCTTCAGTATTCTAAAGTACTCCAACTAACGATAATGGGTATACCTGTCAATCGAGGGCCAAATCTACTTTTATTATATCAATTAAAGCATTTTTTATTACAAAATATACAATGACCAGTTCTCCAAAAATTTCTCATGCGTCAAGTTGACTTTTTTCACGCTTGTTATACAAGGGTCTTGTCGCGGCCACCAAATGTTAAAATCTTCAAGGAATATATTCACTAGTCGTAGATAAAGTATAGTATGCTACTCTCTCTCATAATGCATGTTATTCACTCGGTGAATAAAAGCACAGCCGTCTAATAGCCGTCTATAGACGGCTGTGATAAAAGCTATCATTATACGCTCGTTGCATAATATAGGTACTATTTTCGGTTCTCAAATTTTGATACCATAATGTCTGAAACAAAAGCGAAGCAGTGAACCCACCATTACTTCAAACATCTCAGTTAAACCATTCATTTCATATCTGTGACATTTTTAGAAACTTCAATACAAAGTTTTCAATCAGCTTTGCGTAATCCTCACGCTTTTCCGCATGAACACCCTTCGAACTTCGGAGTAGTATCGGTAAAATGTAACATTATTGAGAAACTCTTGACATCGCTACTCCAGCTAATGAAATTGAGGTTCGAACCTACGAAAGAATCTTCTAACTTATTCGATACTCGAGCAAACAAAGAATCGTATAAAGTCGCATTGAAATAACCGAGTTTTCTCAATTGATCCACATAAAAAGGTCAACTCGGTAACTTCGTAAACTCAATCGAAAAGATAGAATCATCTAGCTCTAATGATTGTTGAAATGATGTTAATCAGTGACTTTAATAAATTATTGGGTCTGTCAGCATGGAATCCTTTCATTAACTAGCTTGACATCTAATGTGAAGGGGTTTCCTTTACATTAAAAGTATTATTTTGAATAGCCCGCTATTTCGGTAGATGTCACGTTTGAAGCTGTCATTTTTTGACATTTGACAAGTAGAAATTGCTCCATTAATTAAAATGGAACGATAAACGTTTCAAGAACGCATTGAAATTATTAAAATTCACTATAAAAATGGTGAAAATTTGGCAGAAACGGTTTGTAAAACTCGAACATTTTTGGGTCGTCGTGAAGCATCTTGTCGAACCGCAATAAAGAAATTGGTGGAAAATTCAAGATTTTGGGACAAGTTAGTGATGTGAAGAATAAAACCCGTGCACGTCGCTCAAGAACAGCCGAGAATATTGCTGCTGTAGCCGAAAGTGTTGAAGAAAACTCAGGTTTGTCCATTCCTCGTCATTCTTTGGAATGAGGCATCGCACAAACGTCATTACACCGTATTTTGCATAAATATTTGGATCTTAAGGCTTATAAAGTTCAGTTAACACAAGAACTCAAGCCGGCCGATCATCAACAACGTCGTGTCTTTGCTGATTGGATCGTTGAAATGCATGAAAATGATCCATCGAAAAATCATCTTCAGTGATCAGGCCCATTTCCACCTTGGTGGCTTCGTCAACAGGCAAAATTGTCGCATGTGGGGCTCGGAAAACCCAAGAGTTATTGTTGAAAAGCCTCTCTATCCTCAACGTGTGACTGTTTGGTGCGGTTATTGGTCCGGCGGAGTCATTGGACCTTACTTTTTCGAAAATGACGCTGAAGCAACATTTACGGTGAATGGATTGCACTATCGAGAGATGATTAATGATTTTTTATGGCCGAAATAGGATAGTATTGATCTGGACAACGTTTATTTTCAACAAAATTGTTCTACGTGCCATACAAGCCACGAAACCACTGATGACGAATTCGTGGTCGAATTAAATATTGTCCGTTGGGCCTTCCGTCCGGCCGTTAGCACAATGCTTTCGAAGGGATTGTCCTAGAGACTTGAAATTTTCAGAGTGAGTTCGATTCCCAAATGACTCGGTTAAGTTCGTTAACCAGCCATATCGTACATGGTGTTCCATAAAATATGGCCATTCAAAATTTTTGTTCCTCAAAAACTCGGACAAAACGACACCCATCGAAATAAAATGTTGCAGCCATATGCAAGATACTCATAATGAGCTTCATGCAAATTTTTGTGGCCAAAGTGTAAACAGAACCATATGGAGATTTCAAATGGAATATTGAGAAAAAGAAACTTCATATTTCCATAAATAAATATCCGATTCGAAGGAAAGTTAGTTTACAATTAAAGATTGATACACTATTACACTGAATGTTCATGCAGAATTTTGGCGTGAATAAAGTTAAATATGCTACACGCGTATAATGGCTGTTATTCGCTCGGTGACTTATCCTAAACTTCACCTCGTGAATAATAGCTGTCATTATACGCCCGTTGCATAATACTATGAGAAATATGACATTTTTTCGAACAAAAATCCCACAGACATTTTCGAAAAAGCTGATAGTTTTACATAAGAATTTTCGATTGAAAATCATTCGTCGAATGAATACAATAGTTTCATCAACGCAAAATTCTCCAGTATATCATGTATTGTCTACACACTATGACATCACTCAAATCTTTATCTGTAGTCTTCGTGAAAAGAATTTCAAATTACAATGAATGTTTTGGTTCGAAATCACAAGCCGAATACTTCGTTTACTTTACGTGCGATAAGCCATTCAGTCCCACAGAGCTGTGATTCACAAATACTTACCGTGCAGAAATTTGATATCAACTTAAAAATCTCCGATAAGCTATGAAAGAAACCTCTGAGCAAATGGTACAGATCGGTATCGTTGTAACCCGGCATTTCCAATACGTAAAATTCGAATTAGAATGATTTTAGTGATCTTAAAAAGAAGTTGAATAAGAATTTTGATCCTCATGCAGGGAAATAGTGGAAATAATCAGAACCCATTCTGGAATTTGTAAGTACAAACAGAATACTTTTTAATGGGATAAAATGAATATTATTTTGTTTTTCTCGGAATATGAATTATTGCATAACATAGATTTCATGATTCTTGCACTAAGTTTTCATCATCAACCTCAAATTTCAATTCAAATTCAAATAGTTTATTCAATACATTCAACAGAACTTAAAGACGAAGTGCATCAATTCAAAGTGCTGACATATAAATCTATCAATTCATATCGGAACATTAGAATATTCAGGACTGTCACAACTTGAAGAGTTCTTGACATCCTCTCATTTCTTCAAATTATTTGTTTACGTTATAAAGGTTGTAAGCTCAGATCAATAACATATAGTCCGTTCATGAAAGTTTGAGCGCATAGTAGGCGTTTGTTTACTTATCTGAAGTTGGCATTATTTACTGTCATAACGTAAAATAAAGTCAACGTTGCCGAATGTACCCGGCCTCGTCCGACGATCTTGCTAGTTATCAGAGAACTCTATGCAATATTGACAACATTGCGTATCAATCTGACAAGGAAATAACCAACATAACCTAAAACTTTAATATACAAAGTGGAATATACCAAATTTCCATGGCCAACCGACGGCTCAACCTTTCGTGAACGGACTATATACATGTATTTTATTGATCTGAGGTTGTTAGTGAATAGGTACGACAAACTTCAGGATAACTCGTCCAGAAATATAACCAAAAGATTCTATTGACTTTCCCTCTAAAATACACCGTTTTCGAGATGCAGGGTGTTTAAAAAAAATGTTTTTTGTGAATATCTCCGAAACCTTTTACCGTACAGAAAACAGATTTCATTAGCATTTTCTAATCATAATAAGTTTTGTTTTTGCTGGTTTTTTCTCAAGTTTTGATTGGTGAATTGATCATTCTCACTCCCTACGCCCTGCACCCCTCAACTTTATTTTTAAATGATAATAAATGGCTTGTGTTACATCAAATGAAAAGTAATTTGATTACCTATTCGGCGATGTGGCTAAAGTAGAATTGGTTGTGCCGTTTTTTCATAAAAAAATTAGGAAATAATTTACAATTTGTGATTGGAGAGTACTGCGATCATACCATTATTCTTTCACTAATTATTACTGAGGCAAATTCAGGAATTCATGGATTTGTGATTTCAAGAGCAGGTCTCTCACCCTATACCCCCACCTTTTTTCAAATAGGAATATATAGTCCGTTCACGAAAGGTTGAGCCGTCGGTTAGCCATGGAAATTTGGCATATTTCACTGTGTATATTGAAATTTTAGGTTATGTTATTTATTTTCTTGTCAGATTGATACGCAATGTTGTCAATATTGCATAGACCTCTCTGATAACTAGCAAGTTCGTCGGACGAGGCCGGGTACATTCGGCAACGTTGACTTTATTTTACGTTATGACAGTAAATACTGCCAACCAAAGATTATATAGTATAAAGATCGGAAACGGCACGACTACAGTGTATGAGCGCCATCTCTGGGTCAAATGTGAATTAATGTCACTATAGAATGGCTAAAATTCTGGTTCTATGATTATAAGTTTCGAAATCAATATACATGGGATAATGTCATTGATATAAAAAAGTGCCAATCAATTCGTTTGCACAAATATTATTTCACTTCGAACGGCTTTTGCCGTTAGTGTCGTCTCGAAAAAAGTGGAAAAAAGATGAGTTTGTACCCTTCAGTAATGCAGATTACGAACGAGATAGTGAAACTGGATGATCAACTGGTGTTTTATGGATGTATGCAGGTAAAGCTATATCTTGGCTTGATCAACGTCAAACATCTGTTGCCATTTCCACGATAGAGGCAGAAATAGTGACTCATAGTGAAGCTGCACGGAAAATGAAATGGTTAAAGTGACTATTCAGGAAAAGTTTTCCGTCAATTCAAACAGTGATAGTGGACAACTAAGCTGCAATTGAACTGAGCCAGAAACTGAAATTCCACAGACGCACTAAGTACATACATTCATATTCAATCCATGTATAAATCTTACAATAATACCCTAATATTTCTGTAATATCTTCTATAAATGCATAATAAAAGTATTAGACATGAAATACTGAATTTTATTGAAAATTATGGATTTAAAATATAAAAATGAAGCATCCTGAGGGGAATACGAATTTCGCATCAATTCTTATTACAGTTTTCTTTATATAATTTCTAATGAAAATTAAAGATTTTATATAAAAATTGATCTTCAGTGCCATCTCTGGGTCAAATGTGAACTAAAAAATATAGTCGTTTTTTAGTACTACGAATGTAGGGCCGTTTCCTATCTTTCTATACTCAATAATCTATGCTGCCAACTTCAGATAAATAAAGAAACGCCTACTATGCGCTCAAACTTTCGTGAACGGACTATAGTCCGTTCAAGAAAAGTTGAGCACATAGTAGGCGTTTCTTTAATTATCTGAAGTTGGCAGTATTTACTGTCATAGAGTAAAATAAAGTTAACGTTGCCGAATGTACTCGGTCTCGTCCGACGAGCTTGCGAGTTATCAGAGAACTCTATGCAATAATGACAACATTGCGTATCAATATGACAAGAAAATAAAGAACATAACCTAAAATTTCAATATACACAGTGGAATATGCCAATTTCCATGGCCAACCGACGGCTCAACCTTTCGTAAACGGACTATATATGGATTGTGACATATCAAATGAAATGATTAGGTAATCAAATTTATTTCATTTGATGTATTACAATCAAAGCGTACGGGATGAAAATTCAAATTCAAAAAAGCATAGGATGGTTGCTTTTGAAATTAAAAATCGACGGGTGCAAGGATTTTTCCCAATAATTCTTTGGCAAGAATTATTGATGAGCTACGCTTCTCTTTGACACTCTGCATCAATAATATAATACTGATTGAAATTCTCGATCTCAAGAAAACGGTCATATGATGACTGGCAGACATCTGCTTCGATTCCAACTTTTGGCGAATCTTAAAAAACAAATCGTGCTATTATCGTAGGACGGGCAAACCAACACCAAATATGTTATCAATTGTTATTATGATAATCGAATTCCTTTTCCTGTGGGCTGTAGTATCACGAAAACCATTGTGTCGATTAGTGTCGTTCTCCATTCATCAAAATCCCAGCATTAACAGCCAATAGTGTTCGAAAAAGATGGAATTGCCACCTTATGAGGAATTTGACTCTAAAACCTCTAATGATTACCATTTGGAAAAAACTTTCTGTCTAGCAGATTCTACCGACGTACCTATTAATGCACATAAACAAGGATTCGTTTTTCGAAAAAAATTACCTGATATGAGGTGAGACTGAAATTATAATGATTTGGTTTAATTCACTTGGGTGTACTCAATTTGCTTGCATATTGTTCAGTGATTCGTCACAGTTATCTGTAATATCATCAAAACATTAATTATGCTCCTATACTGGGTGTTCCAAAAAACAACTTTCAAATGCAGATACTCAAAACTCTTCTGCCACAGATTCATTTCTTATCTGTCAGTTCGGCGTTATTAATTCATGTTGAGAATAATACAGGGTGCGGCAGCATAACTTCCTTTTTTTAAAACTCAATAAAACGCATTGTATGAATCAGAAAAATTGTATTCGTTTTTTATAATATAGGCCATACATAAAGTTTTGTTTTACCCAGTTTTGAGGATGAAATCAGGTAGGTGACGTCCCCCATTCTCCATACACTGAGTAAACCGATTTCTGGCGTTTGTCATGACTCCAGCCAGTATAGCGGGCGTTTTGTTGGCAATTTCTTCCTAGATGTTGTTCTTCAAATCTTGTAGGGTCCTTGGACGGTTCACATAAACACGAGATTTCTAGAAAATCCCATAGAAAAAAGTCACAAGGGGTCAAATCAACAATTGCAACAAAGGCCTTTGCATTCACCTAAAGTCACAGTGTGGTGTGCAATTCCTCAAGTGGAATTATTGGTCGCTGGTTCTTTGAAGAAAATGAAGTCACAGTGACAGTGAATTCGGACCGATATGTAAACATGTTACAGGAATTTTTTTCCACATCCTAGAAGAAATTGCCAACATAACTGTCTGGAGTCATGACAAACGCTAGAAATCGGTTTACTCAGTGTATGGAGAAGGGGGGACGTCACCTACCTGACTTTATCTTCAAAACTGGGTAAAACAAAACTTTATGTATGTGCCTGTATTATAAAAAACGAATAAAAATTTTCTGATGCATACAATGCGTTTTATTAAGTTTTAAAAAAAGGAAGTTATGCTGCCGCACCCTGTACAACAATTAACAGTTCATATAGTCCGTTCACGAAAGGTTGAGCCGTCGGTTGGCCATGGAAATTTGGCATATTCCACTGTGTATATTAAAATTTAGGTTATGTTCTTGTCAGATTGATATGCTATGTTGTCAATATTGCATAGAGTTGTCTGATAACTCGCAATCTCGTCGAACGAGGCCGGTTACATTCGGCAACGTTGACTTTATTTTACGTTATGACAGCAAATACTGCCACTTCAGATAAATAAAAAAACGCCTAATATGTGCTCAACCTTTCGTGAACGGACTATACTATACACCTATTTCTATCGAAATAAATGGAACTTGCATAAATAAAGAAAATCGAAAATTAGAGACATTTGGGCCAAAACGATATAACAAGCGTTTAAGTAGAACGAGCGCTCAAAAATCTAGTTGGACCTATGTGATCGAATATCACTTTATCGAATAGTATAAAGAGAGCTCTTTTATGAAATGTGAGATTGAATGAAGCAAAAAAGTTATATCTTATTTGGTTAAGAAAAGTAAACACTTCATAACAATGAAATTCTCTTTCTTGCCTTTTTACTTTATGCATTTCAAGGAATTAGAAGTCAGAAGAACTGTCGAACTTTGCATGGTTCTAAAATCGAAAATATTATTCACAATTTAAAGATTCAATTGTGTGAGAATCACTAGTTCTATATTATGCAACGAGCGTATAATGATTTCTATTGATAACAAGCCTACAGCTTGAAGCCTAAATCACCGAGTGAATAATAGCCATTATACGCGAGTATAATACTATACTTCATCCACGACTACTGAATAATATATTCTCGAAGTTCCCAACATCTGACAGCCGTAATATGTATGTCCCTTCTACAGGGTGCAGCAGCATAACTTCTTGTTTTTAAAACTTAATAAAACGCATTGAATGAATTTGAGAAAATTTTTATTTTTTTATAATATAGGCACATACATAAAGTTTTGTTTTAACCAGTTTTGAAGATAAAATCAGGTAGGTGACGTCCCCCATTCTCCATACACTGAGTAAACGGATTTCTGGCGTTGTCATGACTCCAGCCAGTATATAGCAGGCGTTATGTTGGCAATTTCTTCCTGGATGTTGTTCTTCAAATCTTGTAGGGTCCTTAGACGGTTCACATAAACACGAGATTTCAAAAAACCCCATAGAAAAAAGTCACAAGGGGTCAAATCGGGAGAGCGGGCCGGCCACTCCAAATCACCATAATTGAGATAAGGCGCTATGGGGAGCACCTAAAGTCACAGTGGTGTGCAATTTCCTCAAGTAGAAATCTCGTGTTTATGTGAACCGTCCAAGAACCCTACAAAATTTGAAGAACAAAATCCAGGAAGAAATTGCCAACATAACGCCTGCTCTACTGGCTGGAGTCATGACAAACGCCAGATATCGGTTTACTCAGTGTATGGAGAATGGGGGACGTCACCTACCTGATTTTATCTTCAAAACTGGGTAAAACAAAACTTTATGTATGTACCTATATTATAAAAAACGAATAAAAATTTCTGATTCATACAAGGCGTTTCATTGAGTTTCAAAAAAGGAAGTTATGCTGCCGCACCCTGTATTACTAGTGTGAAAAAAGTCAAGTTGACATATGAGTAATTTTTTATTAGATTTCATGGTATATTTTGTAGTAAAATCTTATTATATTTAAAGTAGATTTGGTCCCCGATTGAAAAGGTATTCTCACCCATATTTGTTAGTAAGGAAAGTCTAAAACACCGAAGAAATATCAGTTTCAACAATATAACCCATTAAGCATCTGACAGCAGTGAATAATGACTCATTAATCACTAGTGATAAATGGGTAGACTATAAAAGAGTCGTGGGTAAAATGTCCACAACTATTGTATAATCCAACCATTATACTTCTGTTTGCTCGGCCATAATAATACCCATTGATCACAAGTGAATAATGAGTTATTTTTCACTGCTGTCAGACGATTCATAGATTAAGCGCTAAAATTATTATATTCTTTGAATTGATATCTCTTCAGTATTTTGAAGTATTCCAGCTAACAAATATGGGTATAACCTGTCAATCTATAGTCCGTTCAGGAAAGGTTGAGCCGTCGGTTGGCCATGGAAATTTGGCATATTTCACTGTGTATATTAAAATTTTAGGTTATGTTGTTTATTTTCTTGTCAGATTGATACGCAATGTTGTCAATATTGCATAGAGCTTTCTGATATCTCGCAAGCTCGTCGGACGAGGCCGGTTACATTCGGCAACGTCGACTTTATTTTAAGTTGAGACAGCAAATACTGCCAACTTCAGATGAATAAACAAACGCCTACTATGCGCTCAAACTTTCGTGAACGGACTATAGGACCCAATCTATTTTTATTACATCAATGAAAGCAATTTTATTACAAAATATTCAATGACAAGTTCTCCAAAAAATTCTCAGGGGTCAACTTGACTTTTTCCATATTTGTAATAGAAGGGTTTGGTTACAGTCGCCAAATGTTAAAATCTTCAAAAAATATATGCTGTAGTCGAGGATTAAGTATAATATGCTACTCGCGTATAATGACTGTTATTCGCTCGGTGATTTAAGTCACTCGCATACTGCTCGTAACCTTAACTTTACCTCGTGAATAATAGCTATCATTATACGCTCGCTGCATAATATACTATTTATCAGATTCGAAATAACCGGTGGTTTAAATATGAACTCAGGCAAATCCCATCCTTTACAACTCTACATACATAAGTTGCACTCCGAAATATTTTATTCCTATCGTATTCAGCACATGACAAAAATTCCTTTGAAACATAGAACGTCGGTATAAAACCCTTTTTTATTCCAGGTCAATGATGTCCGGCCATTCCCCAAATTCCTATCGGACATGTTCGAACTCAAAGAAACACATTCCACTCCCGCTTCTACGTCCAAGGAATGCGATCGTGGAGACACCCTTTTGAAGGGTTCTGCCCTTGTTGACGCCACTGACAGCGTTCCAGTAAGTAACGCATACAGTGCGTTGAATGGTGCCAATGATTTGAAATTCATTGATAGCTCCCTGCCTTGTGTCGATGATAAAGTTCCTTTGGCTGAAAATGAGGAATCGCCTAACACAAGCTTCAGGTATGTAGTACTAGCTTTTACCCGCGACTTCGTCCGCATAAGTTATTTTCCCGAAGTAAAAAGTAGTCTGAATTTTGGTACCTTCCTACCCTATAAGTTAAGTAGTGTGATGAAATGTCGCTAAGTTTCGATCCAAGTAAAACTGTTAAATAAAGACAGTTGCATCAAAATTGTATCATAAATTCCCTAAATTATGGCGCCTACCGACCCTCTAAGTTAGAAAAGTGATCAAATACTAACTTGAAGTCTTAGTAACACTCAGTTAAAAAAAAACATCAAAATCATTTCAGTAGCTATGGCGTCATGCGCTTCTTGACACGATCACGCTAGATTTCCGCCGTAAAAAGTAGCCTGTGTCCGTGCCTAGGATCCTATCTTTATATTAACCAAGTCTTATAAAAATCCGTTCAGACGTTAAGGCGTGAATGAGGTAAACTTTTAAAACAAACGATTAAAAATCACTAACTTAATTAGTTTTCTGCCTACTGCCTACGCCTTAAGTACGATAGCATGAATATTAATAGCCCATATCCTTTTCTAGGTTACTATCTATCACCTAACTAAATTTTACAAAATCCGTTCAGCCGTTTAGGCATGATAGAGCAAGGGCGTAGCCAGGGGGGGGGGGTTTTGGGGGTTCAAACCCCCCCCCGAAATGTTTCAGAGTTATTTTTTGTTGCAAAAATAATCTTTCATTTGTACTTAAACCAACTTATCTCCGAAAATCTAGTTAAAATTATCAATTCATATCAGCAATATGGATGATATCAAAGTTCATAACATCGCACACAAATGGATCCGTCGAAAAAAAAGAAAAGAGACTTCTAAGCACTAAGCAGGCTGTTCAATTACTTAACACAATTTTGTCTTCTGACAAAAGTCATGTCATATACATTGTCACTCTCCAAACAACTGCAGGTAGTTAATACTGATCTCATCACAGCATGTCACCAAATAGAAATTGTGCTTTCTGCTTTGCGGGTTTTGAGAAATAAGGTAGATTATGAGTTTCAACTGCTTTATGACGAAACCAAGTGTTTACTAGAATCAAACGGAGGTACATTACAGTATTGTCAGCAGGCAGATGAACCGGTCAAATGCTCCAGCCTTGATACCTACAACAACGTATTTTAAAATTAATTTCTTCATTCCATCTCTAGAACATACTATCCAACAATTAACTGATAGATTTCTAAACACTGAAAATTAATATCAGCCTTATCTGGTCTGCTAACCCAGAATTTTAACAGAGAATATGAATTAGAAGAAGCATTATCGATGTATTCTTCACTACTCCAGAAAAAAATAAAAACGTAATTAGAGCAGAATTTGAAATATGGAAATGTCAATGAACTCCATTTCAACATCGGTATTAGAATGCTTAGATGAGTGCAATCAGAATATGTATCCGAACATCTACAACCTACTACAAATTTTAGCTACGATTCCAGTATCTACTGCTACTCCAAAAAGAAGTTTTTCCAGCTTGAGGAGAATTAAAAATTACCTGCGCAATTCTTCTAGCGAAACTAGATTGAATGGGTTGGAGATTATAAATATTCATTATAGTGTGAAAATTGATGAAAATGAAGTGGTTGACCAATTCGCTAGAAAAAAAAAGACGGATAGATTTAAACTGAAGGAATTCACCATAAAAAATATTGTTGGTGTTTTCTCACTTTTTCATTTTCAATACCTATTCATATTTTGTTGGCACTATTTTGGAGTAAAACATTGAAAAACTCTATTTAGTTTCAATGAAAGCACACATCCACACTAATTTCATATTGATTCATCCTGTAAGTATTGTTTGGTAAATAAATATTGTTTTTCAAGTTTTTGTTTGAGTGAATAAAAATTAAATTAAATTCTGAAGCATATTTGAAAAATAGGTTTACCTATCCTAACCAGGAATATATATAATGAAATTTCCGAAGTAGGAAAATGATTATTGAATTCTTAAAAACAAAAACTTGCTACAGAAAGCGACCCTCACAATTCCCGGCACCTACAAAGTCGATTGCCAAAATGTCAAAACCCCCCCCGAAATTAATTCCTGGCTACGCCCTTGTGATAGAGCAAAACTCCCAGCAAAAACCATAAAAAAAATCACTAACTCAATTCAGTTTTCTGCCTACTTCCTACCCCCTAAGTACGATGACGTGATCATTTTGATCTTATATCCGTTTTAAGGTAACCATCTATTACCTTACTAAATGAAAGACGTGAAAGAGCAAAAGTCCCAACAAAAACGACTAAAAATCACCAACTCAATTTAGTTATCTGCCTACTGCCTACCCCCTAAGAACGATGGCGTGATTATTTATAGCCTATAATATGAACGACTACTAACTAATGTTTTATGGAGATGAAGGAGCTAAAGTTTTACTCACTCCATACTTTGGCGAAATATAAAGGGTTTTCCAATTGGGACAAATAATTACCGATTGTGGCACTGCAATCGCCGAATCAGCTGTTCCCGAAACGAGGTGTTATTTTGGTATTCAAAGAAAAATTCATTTTTTCAATATAAATGATCGGTTGTTTATTTCATTATAAAGAAGAAACTATGCCGTTAATAGTGGAAAATAACATCAGGCAAATGACCACCACGACCACGCTTACAAGACCATATCCTTTTAATGAAATTTGCCATAACCAAATCGCAAAGTCGCTACCCTACGTCCTCGATAGCCTCACGAATTCCATCTTTGAGGTCATGAATCGACGCTGGGCTATTGGCATAGACCTTCCCTTCACGTGGCCCCAAAGGAAAAAGTCGCAAGGTGTTAAATCACAAGATCTCGGTGGCCAATTGTGATCACCTCTTCGAGAGATAACACGGTCCGAAAACTTTTCCCGCAAAAGATCAAATGGTTTCGTTGTTTGTGCGGCACGTAGCGCCGTCTTGTTGAAAGTAAACTTTGTCCAGATCAATACTATCCAATTTCGGCCATAAACAATCATTGATCGATAACTGTTGCTCCAGCCTCATTTGCGAAAAAGTAAGGTCCAATGACTCCGCCGGACCATAAACCGCACCAAGCAGTCACACGTTGAGGATAGAGATGCTTTTCAACAATAACTCTTGGGTTTTCCGAGCCCCAGATGAGGCAATTTTGCTTGTTGACGAAGCCACCGAGGGAGAAATGGGCCTCATCACTCTAGATGATTTTTCGATGGAATTCCGGATCATTATCATATATTTCAACGACCCAATCAGCAAAGACACGACGTTGTGGATGATCGGCCGGCTTGAGTTCTTGTGTTAACTGAACTCTAGAGACCTTAAGACCCAAATCTTTATGCAAAATACGCTGTAATGACGTTTGTGGAATGCCTAATTCCAAAGAACGAGGAGGAATGGAAAAACCTGGGTTTTCTTCAACACTTTCGGCTACAGCAGCAATATTCTCGGCTGTTCTTGAACGGCGTATAGAGGTTTATTCTTCCCATCACTAACTTGTCCCAACAGCTCGAATTTTTCCACCAATTTTTTTATTGCGTTCCGACAAGGTGCTTCACGACGACCCAAAAATGTTCGAGTTTCACGAACCGTCTCTGCCAAATTTTCACCATTTTTAAAGTGAATTTCAATGCCTTCTTGAAGCGTGCATCGTTCCATTTTTATTAATGGCGTAGTTTCTACTTATCAAATGTCAAAAAATGACAGCTTCAAAAGTGACATCTACAGAAATAGCGGGCTATTCAAAATAACACATCTTATTGGAAAACCTTTATAATGAAGATTCCACACACAAAAAATTGTCACTGTAGTTACATTGAAAAGTTAAAGGGGGCCAAGGCTTTCAACAATGTGTGTATTTGGTCAAAACTATGGCACGCTGTTCCCAAAGGAACAAGCGCGCTAAAAGGATATCATCATGATTATAAAAGTTACTTTGTTATAACACTAATATCCTCCATTAATTTCAGTTTCCTCAGATGAGCGGAAGGATTGCTCAAAAAATAGTGATGAAACTAAGAAAGCAGATGACTCATCTTGGTCTCAAAAAGACGATAAAGAAGATGAAAACGAAGAAGATTTGTGTTTCAAATGCCTATATGTGTCTATGAAGTGTTGTGAATGTACTGTAATGTAAAAAAAACATCAAAAGGTTGTGATATCAAAGAACTCAGTGCCTTTAATGATCAAAGTCATCACAAAGGTGTTGAAAGCAATAAAGTGCCAAATTGACCTCATTTTCATATCGAATGTTTTGGTTATTTTTAAATGTGCTTCATTCCATTTTTTCATTGCCAATATCTTGTTATCCGTTAGATATAAACGGACCTTCTAAAGGTAATGTGATTATTTGAATGATCTGATATGTAAAAAGCCATAAAGTATTATGTCAGTATAAATCTTTAGACATTTGAATTCAATGGTCCCTTTTATTTGTAGAACTTGTAAATTTTTATTTAGTTTATTTCTGATCTGTTGAGTGAATCAACAATTATCGTGTCGATCAAAATGCTTCCGATCTATGGAAAACCGATTAATCTTGCATTTAATTCGGATTATTAGGTATTTTCATACCTACTTCTGAACAAAACTTTCTCTTCTATATAATTGATGTATTCAGTTATGTATAATGAATATTGAAATGTATTTTGTAATATTTTTTCTACAGCAGCTGTCTTTTATAACTTGAATATATATATTTTTATAAAATATACTCTTGTTTTCATTTTAATTCCTGCAGAATTTGTTCTTCTTCATTTTACATAATAATTGCAATACCTCCTGAAAATATATCAATACTAAAAGAAAGAAGTCGATAATATTCACTGTTTATTTACCAAGTTTCAATTTCGAACCAAGTATAAAAAAATATATGATACAAATTTCATTCAGTTTTGTTAATGAAGAAATAACAATAGGAGAAGAAATAATGAAATAGCTGAATATCAAAATAATGTCATGTGGTAAAAAATTGTGTCTTGAGTATATAATAATAGGGCAGAATACCTCGTAAGAAAATTAACACATTTCAGGCGATTTTGCGCGTTATTCTGAGTAATCACTTGATATGTATGAACACAAAATCAATGAGTATTTATATACTCTAGAAAGATTTTTAGTACATATTTTATATTGAAGTTTTGATGAACAGCACACAAAATTACCTTCTGAAGTGTTTTTTTTTCTCATTTTTACGAGTACAAAAACAGTTCACTTGTTGTTATAAATACTTATTACAGGTCATAATGAATGAACTTCAACTACTGAGATGGTGATTGAACTTATTCCCATTTACTTAAGTTTTCCGTAAATTTGAATCCAACTGATTTAGGAAATACTAGCTAATACTGAATAACAAACAATTTAACAGATCAAATATACTATATATTACTTGAATTCTAGTAAACAATTTTTAAGATCAGTTTCAAATATGCTAATAAAACGATTTCCTTCAAATCTCAGATTTTCAAGATTCAAAAATAATGATAAGTAGATACCCAAACATTTGAACAAAATACAATAGGTTATGATGAAGAAATGTTACATATCAACTGGCACTTCTTCAAATGAATGCGAATAAATAAAAACTTCACACAAAAAAGTAACCAAAAAATGACTGGCAGTGCTGAAATCAAGGTGCCTTATATGAAATAAAAGTATTTTTATTCAAAGATAGAATTCTGTACTTGGGATGAGAAATAATTTATCTCATTCATTAGTACCTATATTATCATAATAACAAAATTTCGAATTTTCCTTCCGTACAGTTTCAAATCTAAAAAAGATTATACCTTGCGAACAACACTCCTTTGTAAAAAAGATTGAATAAAAAAAAACTTCAATATATAAGAAATTTCAAGGCATCTGAATCTCAACTTTAAAATAACTACAGTCAAATCCTGTGGTAGCAAAACAACAAGAAAAAGGAAGTAAAAAAGATCCTTTTATTATTCGAGATGAATTTCCGTTCAGTTCAAAAAACTGAGTATCCATCGACAATTTTATCAAGAGCCTTTACATATGAAACATACATCCTACAATTAGTCTTTTCGTACATTAATTGCAAACTAAATTCGATCGTTCCTTTCATTTTCTATTTCGAGAAAACATTTATTCGAGTTATAAAAAACATCAATTCTTCATCTTTGAGATAACTTGACTAGATTGTCACAACTTTTCATTAAAATCACAAATTATGTATTGGAAATAAATGTGCTTCCGAATTCACGACATACTTATCCAAATCGATCAATTTTGGGTCATCGCTGAACAAGAGATAGAAATATTTCAAGGTCTCCGCCAAGAAAAAGGACTCCATCATGTCTTTAGGACGAACATCTGAGGCACTCCGCACATTTCCAATTGATGTATATCCACTAGAAACCTTCGTGAAATTCTCAAAACCCTAAAAGCCAAACTTGACATCAAATCGGTGAAGAATTCAGCAAAAAAAATTCATAGGTGGTTCCAAAGATATTCTACAAGAATATCTTTGGGTGGTTCTAGTAGTCTCTCTTAAACTCAACCTAAAAAAATCTCAAAACCAAGAAAATTAGTTACCTGAAATATCTGCCATCCCCAATCTTGAAAAGTAGCATTCTCTGTGAATTGGTACATGTACCAAAGACTTTCTACGAACTCTGGTCTTAAAAGGTTGTGTGCATCATTTATTTTAACATAAAAATCTATTGAGCTTTCCCCCTATAAAAAATAATATTCAATCAGTTTTCGTATTTTAGGCATTTTTTAGTTAGAATTAAATAAGATCAGTATCCATGAAAAATGATTAATGTCAAAAACATCAGGAACCTTATGAAGAATTTCAGTGTTTTTCATCTCATTCAAAAACTATACGAAATAAATAATTAGTGTAAGAGGAAACTGCCATTAATTTTTTATTTCACATGGAATGCTGTAAAATAAATATAGGGTTGCCAGTTGAAAATCTTGAAAAATTTAAATTTTAAGTTCCACATTTTCGGGTTAAAACTTTTGGAGAATCTTACAATGTATCAAAATACTGAATATACCGCATGAATGCATGGATTCTTTACAATAAGACAGCTGAGTTTGGCTCCGTTTGCATACTAAATAATCAAGATATTGCATTTCCAAACTTGCAATGCAGATGTCAAAAATTTCAAGAATGTGTGCATAACATGGCAACAGTGCATGGCAGAGAATTTTTTTTTAGTAGGTTACACTACGAATTTGGTATTGAATTGATACATAAATAAAAATATAGGTAGTTGCATTTGAAATAAGAAAGTAGATATGGGTTTGGGATAGACGTGGCAACACTGTCGACTTGAAAATATTTTAGGCGAAAAGTTCCTTCATTCTCAAGGCTCCACCTTAAATTTCAGAACGATATATTCACCCATTCGCCAAAATGCTAATACGCCAACTTAAAAGGAAAACCCTGTATATTTACCTGGATGTTAAAATATGTTATCTCTGGTGCTAAAAACGTAGGGTGCCGTGCATATGTCTGATAACATGTAGTCGATAAATCTTCTGCTAATTTTCTATGGCTCTCTGGAAGACCGTTGTGTACACCTAGGATCAATGTACCCGGAAAATAACAAGTCAGATGATCCATTTTGGGCTTAAAATCCTTCCCTCCGTTCAAAAGTTCTCCAATGAAGACAAATCCATTTGGAACTGTTTTCTTAACAAGACGTTCTTGTACTCCTGCGACGGCAGTGATATAATCCTCTTTCAAGCTGTAATAATAATAACATGCACATGAATGTAAGTCTATAATCGCATAATTTTTTGCTTTTGGGGACGCACAACAAAATACAGTGGAACTTTCTTATAACGAACGTCTGTGTAACGAATTTCGTACAAGACATTGCACCATAAATCCAAATTCCATGTTGAAAACACCCTCTCGAAAGAAGTATATTCTCTCTATAACAAAGTATTCAAAGAACATCACTCTTTGAATGGTTAAGAAGGTATAAGGAAAGTGCTTAAGTTTGAATGATAAACTTAAAATTATCAGTGAAGTCGACCGCACGACTATAGAAACTAATTTTCTGTATGACGAAATTTCTTTATAACGAATTTTTTTGCGGATTTTCTTTCAGATCACATCTGTACCTACTAATCTATATTTCAAAATTAAATTTCATTGGTTTTCTCTGAAATTTCCACATTTCACAAATATATACCAGAGTTTAATAAAAAACTAATAGTTATTGCTTTCGATGTTTTATTGGATGACACGCAGAAAGTTTTATGGTTTTTGACGAGAATAATATACTATAGTCCGTTCACGAAAGGTTGAGCACATAGTAGGCGTTTCTTCATTTATCTGAAGTTGGCAGTATTTGCTGTTATAACGTAAAATAAAGTCAACGTTGCCGAATGTACCCGGCCTCGTCCGACGAGCTTGCGAGTATCAGACAACTCTATACAATATTGACAACATTGCGTATCAATCTGACAGAAAAATAAAGAACATAACCTAAAATTTAGTGTACACAGTGGAATATGTCAGATTTCCATGGCCAACCGACGGCTCAACCTTTCGTGAATGGACTATAGAAGAATAATAAATTGGGTTGAATGATACTTCACTCAAATAAAACCATTCGCTCACTAAGAAATAAAAACAAGAAATCAAATAAAACTATAGAGGGATTCAAAGATGAATACAAAAAAAACTCATAAAGTTTCCAAATCACAACATATCAGAATAAACAAAGAAAGAGAAATTTCTTCTGGGGACAAAAAGAAGAACTAAAGCACTATAGACACAAATATTTCAAAATAATAAAAACATAAATATAGAACAAGAATTTTTTCATAAAATCAATATCTAGTTGAAAGAAAATTCTACCTTGAGCTCACTTTCGAAAATAATAGATGAATACTAAAATCGAAAGAAAATTGGAAACAAAACTGAAGATAAGGTAAATACAAAACGGGACACACAGGTTCACACTTACAAACCCATATTCAATTGCTTCTATACAAATTGCAGATCTCTGGCAACTGAAATCAATTATTGGATATAGTTTTACTTCCTACTGTTTTGAGCAAAAATTCATTTAAAAATTGATTTTTCATAATTGGTTATTTAATATATGCAACTTCAATTGAGAAAATTGTTGGTGTTAATGAAAATAATTAAATTTTATTGTAGTGCTCACTTACTAATCTATAGTTTTTCCTGTTTGGATCCACTGCTTCAATAAATATTCATAGTAACTATCACCTCTAGCTCCCAAAGTGATAGTAGAGGTAGATCTGAACTGGCCAGTGTTTGGATTGATAAAAATAGGAACTAAACCATCCGTTTTCTCTAAGTTATGTACAAGTTGCGAAACCCTAGAAACAGCTTCCTAAAAAATATATATCTTTCTGAATTCTAAATATACAAATTCTTAAAAAATAATAATTTTTTCAAAACCTAAAGTAAACTAGCGATTCTCAAAGCAATTTCAAGAAACAAACTACGTTAGAATGAATGTCGTGAAAAAGCTACATTTTGAGAAATAGGATAGTAAATTTACAGATAATCTCTAATATCTGTAGTTATTACTAACTTCATATTTTGGGTCCCCAGTTGCTCGACTTAAATCTCTAAATTCCAATTGTATTGTAGTCACCTCCGATGTACTACTGTCTGGAGACCATTTGGGAGAATGAGCTTTTTTTGTGAATAAGTTCACATCAGAGAAGGGAATTCCTGAGTCAGTCTCAAAAGAGGCCATTAGTCGGTCAGCTAAATCAACCTGCAATTCGATATGAGAAATCTTGAAAACTGATCTTACAAAATAAAATAATATAACATATTTATCTGTAGATTACAATAAAGTTTGCCTCTCTTGCTCTACAGTCTACACCATAATTTATAATAACGTAGAATAATATTCAGAAATATTTTCAAGAAATCAGGTTAATGGAATCCAATGTTAATATATCATATTGATTGATACATACCGATTTATCCAAGTACATTTTATCAGACGTTAAATGATAAATGCTAAGCAATCCTCCTAAAACTCTGATAGTTACTTCAAATACATTAACATCCCTATTAATATCAAATTGTAAATGCTTGTCGATCCAATCTCTAGCTTCTGAGTATTCTAAAAATGATGAAAACACTATCAATAACACAGTTCAAAGGTATTCAGTGCAAATAGGGGTATTACCTTTTTCGAGTCCCATTATATAAATGGTGTCAATGGAATCTACAATTGTCAGTCCTAACCCGAACCAGTCATGGTGTCCTTTCGAAATAGGTTTCAAATGGTCATGCCCCCATGCATACTGCTTATAGCCTTCCAAGCATGTTTGAAAGCATTAACAACTGCAACCTGTCTGGGAGTAGTTGGGCCTAAAAATATATATAAGTTTGATACATGAAGAATCCTATCATTTAGGAATCTAACCGGAGAATTCTATGGCCCGTTTATACTTAGGTTGATCCCTATTAATGTTATTCACTAGTTCTGCATCTTTCGGGTCTTCGATAACTCTCTCGTGATCATTTTCGCTTTCGAAATTTTTATCATTAAAATTTATTTCCAACGGAAGAAGAGGCTTCAGTTGATTTTCTTCTATGTCTGAGTTGATAACAGTTGCATCCGGTGAATTCGAAAGCATGTAAAATAGAGTTATACATATCAGTGCAGTCAAAATGTATATGCAATTCTTCTGCAACTTTGAAAGATGATGCCATTGCTGTAAAAAGTCCATTCAAAGATAAACTGTAAAATGTGAACTTTTGACTCAGACTTACCCTTTTCAAACTTTTAGTCCTTCTTTTTTCATAATTATCACTTGAGGACAAGTTGAGAGCTACATGTTCAGAGTACACAACCATTTCGTAATTTATTAGGCTCTAATGTTTCATGTTCTTTGTTTTGAGAAGTTACACTTTAATTTAACATTATTTCGTCTAAATTTCTAGCCAACCAGATTTAATTATTTTGAAAATGTCAGAGCAGTGAAGGAATAAAACTAGGTTAAAATAACACCTGTCAGTTGAAATCATAGAACAAAAAAATTTAAGTTGACTTCGACTTATGGCCTCATGTGATCACATTGTTCAAATAATATATGATAAATATGTTTTCTTAATATTCTATTCACTGATAGGATTTTAATTAATCGTTTGAGCTCATTTTTCAATAAATATTAGGAATATCAAAATTATTGAGAAGAATAGAGAAGACCAAAGGCCAAAAATGGCGAAAACTTCTGTAGTCGGTAGTGTAAATAGCACATAACCTATTTTAAAACGGAAATTTTGATTGATAAACAGTAAATCCAGAATCTTAAAAAAATGAATTCATTAATCAAATATTTAAGGTTCTCCAAAATTTAGCATAGCTTGGGAAAACACTACCAAAAATTTACATAATGGCGACACCCATGGATTTTCTTGGTGAGGAATAATTGATGTTGAAGAATCTTGTACGCATATTTGCTATTGAGTTGTATTTAATTTTATAAATTTTTTAGGTCCGAATTCTCAAGGAGAAAGCAGTAATGGGAGTCATATTTCACTTGCCTATAATCCCCAAATTTTAGAAGTCCAACAACCTATTGTTCTACTGAATGACATTCATTTTGCGTCTGAAATCATTGTTGAAGCAAACTCAAATAATGACGATGTTGGATCTGTTATTTCACTAGTTTCTGAGAACTCCAATAGTTCAACTGAAGATGCATACAGTGCAGGACCCTCACCGGTTCCTGAAGAAATAGATGAAGGAGAAAACTAAGAAAGATGTTTGTAAAGATGACGATGATTCGGAAACAAATGCTAAAAAACGTTCTAGGACACAATTTGAGAATGAAGATGATGGACAAATCTGCCCTATTTGTTTGGATAATTGGACTAATTCAGGAGAGCATAGGATATGCTGTTTAAAATGTGGACATTTGTTTGGACATAGTTGTATAGTAAGATGGATGCAGTCACAGACAAAGAAGTCTTGTCCTACTTGTAAAAAGAAAATAGTAAAATCGGATATAAGATTTCTATACACTAAGAAGTTAATTGCTGTAGATAATTCAGAACTGCAGGAAATGAAGGATAAATTAGACTGTGTTATCAATGAAAGAAATAACATTCAGTTAGAATTGAGCAAGTATATATGTCGAGAGCATGCTCTCAGCCAAGAAATAAATTTCCTAAAGACTCAACTCAATACATATCGAAATAACCCAAATTTGTTCTCACAGAATATAAAGGAGGGTTCAAGTAATTCCGCCCCTAAAATAAGATTATATATGGAAAAATCTCTGGAAGTATGTCCAACGGGAGCTTGTAGAGTGTTCGATGTTAATCCTGCTCAAGATTTAATAATGGTTAATGTGAGGTCTCCAAACGCTTTATTTTCTGGATATGGATTGAGAAAAATATCTATCTCTCAATATAGATCGTTAGCATTTCTACCTCTTCATACTTCCCAAATTAGAGATGTTTCGTTTCAAAATGTAAATGTGCTGTCCGTGTCAACAGATAAAATGGTGAAGATAACAGACTCCTTTAACAATTCCAATATTTGCTCATTTAGTCAAACTGTACCTTTGTGGTCCTGTTGTTGGGATTCGCTGAATAGCAATTGCTTCTATATTGGAACACAAATGGGCGCCGTCCACAAGTATGACATGAGATCAATATGTCGTCCAGTAAACGTGCTAGAAGTACCTGGTGACATGTCCCCCGTTGTAAGTGTTGCTCATATTCCAAACGAACCAAATGGATTGCCACGGGATGGTATTATTTCTTGCAAGTTGAATTCTTTATGGTTTTTCGAAAATAATTCTAACGAATATACAAGACATACACTGGGAATTGATGGGCCCTTTTATGCTATGAGATTCGATCCCACTTCCAAACAGGTTTTGGTATCGTCTAGACCAAATCTCAGAAACCCCAATTCCAGGCATACGCTTGCAACACTGAATAAACTGGGGGACAAAATTGTTTCGAATACAGTACATACGTTTGATAATCCAGGAATTCAGAGGCATCTGTCGAGGTCGTGTTTTATTAAAAGAAATCAAGAATATGTGGCTGTACATGAAGAATCAAGTAAATTAGTGACTTTGTGGAATTTAAACAATGGAATGAAAGCGACATCCGTAACTACTCATGACCCTATATTAGATTTGAATGCGATAGTGAATAGTGATTATGATTTATTAGTTGGTCTTACAGATAAAAAAATGCTCTTCTATAAGTTTTCATAGGAGTAATTATTGTGGTTTTTATTTTTATTGTAATTTTTATACTTTTGTCTTAATAAATTTGTTTGGATTTATTCATAGTTCTTTTTCAAAAACTATTTCAAATATCCCAATTGAAATTACAAATCCAATTTCATGAAAATTGAAATAACCCTGGCTTTGTCAGAAAAGGCTTTTGCGCGCTTGTTAATTTTGGAAAAAAACGACAAATTTGATTATATAGTCCGTTCACGAAAGTTGAGCCGTCGGTTGGCCATGATAATTTGACTTATTCCACTGTAGGGAATTTTCCTCGAGCTTACTACAACTTACTACAGCATACCATAGTTAACTTTACATATTTCTGCGCCGAGTAGTTAGAACCATGACGTCATAGTTAATCAGACCAGGTTACCATTATCTCGGCATAGTTTACTGTCTGGTAAGAGAAATGTGAGGTTAGTGTAGTAGACAAAACTGACAGAACTCGTACACATACGTCACTGATCTTACTACACGTTACTACGAAGTTAACAATGACGTCATGAAGTTAACTAACCACACCGGTTGTAGTAAGCTCGAGGAAAAATCCCTTGTGTATATTAAAATTTTAGGTTATGATGTTTATTTTCTTGTCAGATTGATACGCAATGTGTCAATAATGCATAGAGTTGTCTGATAACTCGCAAGCTCGTCGGACGAGGCCGGGTACATTCGGCAACGTTGACTTTATTTAAAGGTTATGACAGCAAATTCTGCCAACTTCAGATAAATAAACAATGGCTCCTACTATGGGCCGTATTCATAGTTCGTACTTGAGGGTGAGTGACAGTTGATGTCACCTTCAAAGCTAGTATATAGGGCGATAAAAACTCACACTCACCCTCAAGGGCGAACTATGAATACGAGCCTATACGCTCAAATTTTCGTGAACGAACTATATATGAACCAGTAATTGAGAACCTTAATAAAAATGTTTTGATTCGACTGGTTTTTCTACAAATGCTTTTTTAGAACCAAGACTGCTTCAAATAAGGTTTTGCGAAGTTGAGGAATGGATGGTATAACGTTTCGAGATTTCTGCCTCTAATTGGCTGGTACAGAGAGATTAAAGACAATACAACCATGAACTTCTCTCAAATAATTTAATCTAAAAGGAGAAATGATATGACACTAAATAAATGCAAAACAATCCTTATAATCCATTCAATATTTCATCTTTATGTACACATTGCTACAGCAACCAAATAAATTTATTCAAAATGATGACATGAAGAGATTCATAAGATAAAAAATTCACGGGAAACTTGATTTAAAAAATAATAAATTCACTAACTAAATATCTGTTCGGTAGCTCTTTCCAATTCCCAATCGTATGACGACAATGCAACACGGGCTTGGTGCTCTTCAACTCCCATATCTACTAATCTACGAATTTTGTCATCACATTCCCTATTTATGTTGGGACCTGCAAAGATTTGTAAACTAATAAATATAATTATGTTGAATTGTTAATCACATTGGAAATATTGTTTCCTAGCTTATTATTATTTTTTCAGTAAATATTTGAATTTTAGGCTCAGCAGTTATCGACCAAATTTTGTGTCATTGTATGAACAACATTAGTGAAACCAACAGGCGACGGTCTGTTTTAATTTAGAAATTGTGGGCAACAAATTTCCGAAAATGATCTATCTTCAAGTCACTTTTTCCACAATGAAGACATAATTACTGCTCCAATTCATTATATAAATCATCTATGAATATTCATATAACGATTTGATTAGTGTAATTTCAGGTATATTCAATATTTATCGCATAAACCTCGAAATTCTAGAGGTATCACATCCACTAATTCGAGGGAAAGTCCGCCGTTCTTCATGGTAAGTTTGGCAATGCCGCAGATTCTTTCGCCCGAATTTCATGCGATGCCTTGCCGTGACTCCCACCATCATTTGAACTGTCACTGGCCGAAAGAAGAAGCAGTGGTGCCAAACTTAACATAAAGAACGGCGCGCTTTCCCTCGAATTTGTGATACCAGAATTTTGATATTTTTGCATTTATTATTGAATATACCTGAAATAAAACTAATCGAATCATGATGTGAATGTTCAATGGTGATTTCTATACCAAATTGGAGCAGTAATTCTATGTTTTTATATTGGAAAAAATGACCCATTGGTTTCACTAATGTTGTTCTGAAGGCCTGAATGAATACAATGACACCAAAATTTGATCGATATCTGCAGGGCCCCAAAATCAAATATTTAACAATAAAAGCTGTCAACCATTTACTCTCAAAAACAACTCAAGATCATACCTCCAGCATAGATATTTGTCCAATGACGAGCGGTCATTTGAAACATTTCATTATTTTCCTTATATTGTTTAGCTACTACAGCATCTTGTGGATCATCTGGCTCAGCCGCGCTCAAGAGAGCTTGAAGAGATAGTAGAACAGTTCGTAAAGTCATAGCAGCTGCCCTAATAATAATTAACGAATTACATAAAATATATTCAATCCATCTGGTTGATTTGTGAGCTTCAATTCTATCGATAAACTCACCATTGGTCTTTCAATATATCTAAGCATATTGCTCCTGTTACAGAAGATATATTGGGATGCCATATTTTAGTTACAAATCGTACCTATGGGAATCATAAAAAGCTTATTACTAGTAAAATTGAGATCGCAATCCTTCATTGATTACCTTAGGGGGATTGAATGGATACGTTTCAGGAACTTTAATTTCTAAAACAAATGTGCCTCCTTCATAAGGTGTATCTGGGGGACCAGCAATTTCTCCTCTCAATTCAGTAAAACTGTCATTTAAAAGTTCAACTCTTATAGCACATTTTGCAACCTAAGAGTGTTAACAAAATTAGAATATTTTATACTTCATCATTCAAAATATCCACAATTTTGCATATTCACTGTTATAACCCCAAAAAATGTTTTGTGAAGAATTGTGGTACTAAGCGTACATTAAAACTGCAATCTTCGAAGTGAAAACTCATTATCAATAATTAAATTGAAAAAAATCAGCACGTTAGTCATGAAAATTTTCCCTTCTTACCTCTTCACTTTTGATAACCTCTTTGAATTCTCGTTTGATTCTTTGAGCAGCTATGTTAGCCATTTCCATTTATTTATTATCTACTACTATGGAAAAAGGATCATAACAATACTGAAAATAGGGAATATTGCGGTTACAAAAGATAAATATGGATTTCAGAATAATTTCCCACTTTTAATTTTAAGTCTGAAAGGCTGACAAAACGTCAAAATCAGTAAGTGATTTCCAGTACCAACTGCCAACCTGCAGAAATTCAAATCAATCGTATTTTCAAATATCTGTTGATAATCAAATTCTTGCAAATTATCCTTTTATTTGTGGTCAAAATGAATTATAATGACTCAATCCTTTTGATAGTCATCATTTGAAAATTTGTTGTCTACCAATCATTCGTTGATAAGGGTATTTATTACTTAAATTCGGATAACATTTGAACCTTTCATTTATATATGAGTTGTCCAACCTGATTTTCTGCAGTTATGAGTGGTTCATCTTCCAAACAACCTACGAATTGTCTTTGTGGAATCACGCGAACACGCTTGAAGAACACTAAAAAATTTGAAATCCTTGAAATTTCGGATAAGTCGCTATCTTTGAAACCTAGAATGCCGAACATAAAGGTGTTCAGCGGTACCTCGCACCCCGATCTTGCCCAAAGAATTGTTGATCGACTCGGAATCAATTTGGGGAAGGTGGTCACGAAAAAATTTAGTAATTCAGAAACATGGTAAGTTGGCTTTGATTTGATAATTTCTTCTCATACATCTGAAAAGTCCTGAAAGCCTGAATTAAGATTCTTCTATTTTCCTTCACACTACAAATTCTTGCTGATATTTGTTGTTTTCAGCGTGGAAATTGGAGAATCTGTCAGGGGAGAAGATGTTTATATAGTACAATCAGGTTGTGGGGAAGTGAATGACAACCTTATGGAACTCCTTATTATGATAAATGCCTGTAAAATTGCCTCAGCTAGTAGAGTAACTGCTGTGATACCATGTTTTCCTTATGCAAGACAAGATAAGAAAGACAAGGTATGTGAAATTATCATTTTCGACATGTATTAGACCATTCTAATATCTTCCAAGTTCAATTGCCTTATAATCAGACTTCTATAACTCTGATAGTCATACAGGTAGTACCACGAAAAATCGAAATAGCTCCATAAGATCTTGAACAGCTAGATTATTCAAAGTATGAAACATTATGCTGTCTCATTCATTTAGTTTTTAATTAAATTAAGGATGGGACATTCAATTAGTTTCTTGAAGAATAGAATACAAGAAAATTTCATTAATACTTATTTTTATCTTCATGTCTAGCCATCAAACTCTAAAGAACTCAAAGTGGAAAAATGGAAAGAACTTGAATGGAAATACAGGGTAAAATATTATAATCAGCTGAATGTTGGTTGCTTTTCTATCCTGTCATAAAATTATTCATATTCATGCTACAAGTTTGTTCCTATTAAGAAATTGAGAAATGCCTGCAGTTTGATTCAATTGATAGGATTAATTTTTTGTTTTGTTTGTCTTGAGCCTCAACATTAAGGGTTTAAACACTACTAATCTCATAGGAAATATCCAACTAACAAAGGGAAGAATTTAATGTTAAGTGAATGACTCTTTGAATATACAAAATGAGTTTTTCAGGAGGGAAATTATTTGTATTCTACAACAGAGACCCACTTTTGATCAATGATATCATTGTTCAATGCACATATAATGATCAATTATTGATATTCCCCTAATTAAAAAGCATGCTCCACTTTCATTTGTCAAAAATTTTCATTAATTTAAATGAGTTGTTATCAATGCCTCGTGATAACACCAAATGATTTATTTACGAAGGGAAACAATTTCACTTGTGTAATAATCTTGAGATAAGATATATATTGTTCTTTTCCATGCCAAAACTCAACTATTATTGCGTCAGTTCTACACTGGGGGTAATATTTCTAAGAAAAATAAATCCCAGAGGTCAACGGTTATCAAGTCCAACATTTGATGAAGTAAACAAGTATTTCAATGTTTGAGGAGATTTTCTTCAATTGATACTTTTGTCAACAAGTTACGCATTCATTCTATCACAAATATGTTGATTGAATATTAAGTTATTAAGCAATGTATTTTTTCTAATGAAATGGTTGTATTGATTCTACGAAATGGAAAATTTACTCTTGAAATTTTTCCATTCATGAGTTCTATAAGGTATTTGATGGTATACTAACCTACACTTATAGAAAATAGTGAATTTTCGCTAATAATTAAAAATAAAATCCAAAAAACTGAAAAAAAAATCTACTTGCATATTTACCTGCGCTGAGATTCGAACCTATAATAGGTATCAATATATCTGCTTGACTACTCAACCCTTAACCTCAAAATAATGGATCTATTATCCATAAATACTTTATGTTTTCAACTGCTATTGATTAGAACAGCACAGTTTGATTCATAAATGAATAAAATGAGCCCAAAAGCTCTCAGGATATTTGAATGATTGTTTTTCCAATATGAACAAGTCTGCAAAAACAATGGTCATGTCCAGTATGTGAAATATAGTGTGTTTTTATGTGACAACTTAAAGAGTAGAGTTGAATGTATACCTATCTAATGTTTCACTTAAAATTTCAAGTAATTAATTTTTAAATAAATATTGATATTATAACATCCAACCCGTGTTCGGACAGTACGGTGCTATTAACTCGATCACTGACTCAGGTTGAACTATCGCAACCCTACACGAGAGCGGGGTCGTAGAGTCACCGCATGCGCACTGCAGTTCAATTTTGTATTTGAAAAAGTCAGGAATAAGTATTCTTCTTTTTCTTAGTTATTTCATATATTCTATTCCTAAAAGTTATGGAAAGAGAAGAGAGTTTGGCTCAGTGTACAATGTGTGGTTCCATGAGCCGAGAAAATAATGTGAAACAACTTCTTTATAACTTTGTATGCAGATCCTTCTGCGTTAGAGCTGAAGTCTTCTTTACTTCTTCAACATAGGAACTCAAAGATAACATTGAACATGCGAGGGCACACCAGATTTTTTTAGAAGAGATTTTACAGAAGCCAATAAATCCAAGCAAAGCTAGAGGCAATCAGTAAATAAACTGGAACTGAAAACAAATTCTCTACTTCTTTAACATAGGTAATCAAAAATAACAATAAACAGGGAAGGGCACAACATGAATTATAAGGAATATTTTACAAAAGCCAATAAATGCAAGCAAAGCTAGAGACAATCAGTAAATAAACTGGAACTGAAAAAATAAAATTCTCTACTTCTTTAACATAGGTACTCAAAAATAACAATAAACAGGGAAGGGCACAACAGAAATTATAAGAAATATTTTGCAAAAGCCATAAATGCATGCAAATTTCGGATTGTCTCTAGACAATCCGAAAATAAACTGGACTGAAAAAATAAATCCATAAAATATTTGGTTATGTTATTGATACGTCTGACACTTCAAATCCTAAAACTGACGTGTTCGTTAATTTAGAACCCGGGTCCGTGATCCGAGTAGATCCGTCACGTGACCCAATGGATCGAGTTACTACCCTGAGTAAGTTTTCAAAAAGTTCTGACTTGAAGTCAGAAGCACTTGGGCTTGGTTGTATTGTGGAAAAGATAAATCCAATTTGAATATCCTGATATCCGAAACTACTGGACCGTTATGGCCCGTTAACGAGCTTCGAAAAATCTAGACATTTGGGCTAAATGATAACATGCTACCCTAGGAACAAATGTGCAAAAAAGGATAATCGGTATGATTTTCTGAGGTTCACGAAAGTTTGAGCGCATAGTAGGCGTTTGTTTATTTATCTGAAGTTGGCAGTATTTGCTGTCATAACGTAAAATAATGTCAACGTTGTCGAATGTACCCGGCCTCGTCCGACGAGCTTGCGAGTTATCAGAGAACTCCATACAATATTGACAACATTGCGCATCAATCTGACAAGAAAATGAACAACATAACCTAAAATTTTAATATACACAGTGGAATATGCCAAATTATCATGGCCAACCGACAGCTCAACGTTTCGCGAACGGACTATACTTGATACAAAATGCTGCTGCCAAATTTTATTTTCTCATAATCTTTTCCCAGAAGCATTAATCGATGAAGATTTCGCTTTCATCATTACATTTTAAGCATGTTGTACAACATGGTATCATTTACTCCCATCATAAGAATTAATAACTAAATTATATTTTAAGTGTTTCGATAAAAATCTCTGGCTCACATTAACATTTCTTGACAAGTCCTGCCACCGAACTGCAATCCTGAAATTCGAACTGATTCCTTACAGAGCCGAGCCCCAATTTCAGCGAAACTAGTAGCAAATATGTTGTCGGTAGCAGGGGCAGATCACATCATGACGATGGACTTGCACGCTTCTCAAATCCAAGGCTTTTTCGACATTCCTGTAGATAATCTATACGCCGAACCAGCTGTGTTGAAATGGATCAGAGAGAACATCTCGGAATGGAGGAATAGCATCATAGTTTCGCCCGACGCTGGTGGAGCCAAGAGAGTGACATCTATCGCCGACAGGCTGAACGTAGAGTTCGCCCTGATTCACAAAGAGAGAAAGAAGGCCAATGAGGTGGCTTCTATGGTGCTCGTAGGAGATGTCAAAGATAGGGTAGCTATTTTGGTAGATGATATGGCTGATACGTGTGGAACAGGTGAGGTTTTCTCGAAAATGTTTTGATACA
The DNA here is from genome assembly GCA_013421045.1 of Propylea japonica. Classification (NCBI taxonomy): domain Eukaryota; kingdom Metazoa; phylum Arthropoda; class Insecta; order Coleoptera; family Coccinellidae; genus Propylea; species Propylea japonica. Next base: position 94,828,597 of record CM024239.1, read on the forward strand.
AACCTAGCTTCCATTTGCCTGAATAATTTCCGAAATCACTTCAGTTGGAAGTGAAGTGATTGTGACAAATAGAACATGACCTTTTCTGATGACAATCAGCGAAACTTATAAGTTTGAAATCAGAATATCGACGATTGTTCGGAAGCAAATTCTAAAAGTATTATGAGTTATTCGTTACTAGCAATGAAAACTGAGCATAATAATTCACTTTCTTTTATGTTAAGAAGTAAAATGTAAACTTTTACCGAAATGTTAGGTTATGTTATGTGGAACTGAAGTGATTGTGGAAATCAAACTGATTTTGTCAGAAAACAACATCAGTTGGAAGAGATGCGCATCGGTTGAAAATCACAACATTGTCAAATAGAACGCGCATCAACTGATTTTGCTTCAGTTGTTTCCGTTACGAGAATACATGACATAACCGAAAGGAAGCTGTGGTAATTGTTAAAAACACGGAGCACACATTTGATGCTTTTATTTCCGAGAAAAAAAATTGCTGCCCGCTTAATTTTGGTCCTAGATCACTAATCCGTTGTTAAAAACTGATTATTGCTTCAAATTTTCCAGAAAAAAAATTCCAAAATTGACCATTCAATCTCACTTCTTTGATTTACTTATTTCAGGTCATTCTGTTGCACTATATTGATACCAAATCCAAATTAATTTACCTTATGGTACGCTATGTCAAAGTATTGTCTCTGATATAACCTTAATCTATCATTAGACCAAGACTTTTGTGAGACATTCGGAATGTAGCTGCGAAAAAATCAATTCTACCACATTATTGACCTCACCTTCACGATACACCATGGTTTTTAATTGTAAACTAATTCACTGTTTGAAAAAAACATTGTTAAACTTATTCACATGATATTGTCATTATGAAAAAACAACCTTCAATTATTTAGATTTGGGGATAAAAATAATAATATCACACAAACTAATCTTTGATGATTCCATATTCAAATAAATATGGAATTACTGTCAAATAAGAGTTAAAAGTAATTTGCCATCATTTTTTAGCAATGAAGATCATTCTGTAGGCCTAATCTTACTATTCAGTTACATGTATAGTCCGTTCGCGAAAGTTTGAGCGCATAGTAGGCATTTGTTTATTTATCTGAAGTTGGCAGTATTTGCTGTCATAACGTAAATAAAGTCAACGTTGCCGAATGTACCTGGCCTCGTCCTAAGAGCTTGCGAGTTATCAGAGAACTCTATGTTATATTGACATAATTGCGTATCAATCTGGCAAGAAAATAAACAACATAACCTAAAATTTTAATATACACAGTTGAATATGCCAAATTGTCATGGCCAACCGACGGCCCAAACTTTCGTGCACGGTCTATACTTCATCAGTTTCTAATAGTCTAACTTCAACAAGTGTTCTACCTATTTTTGTTCTAAAACGGTTTTTTTACAGTTTGCCATGCTGCTGAAAAATTGAGAGAAGCTGGCGCAACCAAAGTGTATGCCATCTTGACTCATGGCATTTTTTCGGGGCCCGCAATAGCCAATATCAATAACGCATGTTTTGAAGCTGTGGTTGTGACAAATACTATACCTCAAGATGAACACATGAAAGATTGTCCCAGGATTCAGGTAAGAAAATCGAATTCGTTAGATATCCCGAATTTCCACTAAAAAAAATCTTTTTCAGTGTATAGACGTCTCGATGATATTCGCAGAAGCAGTCAGGAGAACACACAACGGAGAATCGGTATCATTCTTGTTCTCCAATGTGCCATACTAATTTTAAGCGATGAAAAGACTAGCTAGTGAAATTCTTTTTTTTTTTTCAATCATTTTAAAATATGGTCCATTTTTGACCCCTGTAATTTTATCATATTTTTATCGATTGAAACAATATTTTTGTTTGATTTTCAATTGAAGTTCCAAGTATTTTATGTACACATAAATATAACACATTGAATTTTTTATGTTGGATATGAATTATATTGATATGTATAATATTGAAAATATGTATCATATTGTTATTTTCTTTCAACGCAATAATGTAAGCATAAATTTATAACTATCGTTACTGTTAGAATTTCAACTAGAAATTTTTTTGAATATTAAAATTTTAAACTTGATTTATTTTTTCGTGTCATTTTGTTCGCGATTTTCACAATTTGATAAAAGTAATTATTGACGTTTCATTTTTAATTTATACATATCAGAACAGAAGTTTTTTTATAATACATGCAAAATACAAGAGACTTAGTGTCAGTTGCAGGAACGTCCATTAAAATTTAAAGGTCCATTAAACTCTTAATCCTCCATTATTACAAGGAACTAATGGAGGATTAAGGATTTAATGGACCTTTAAATTTTAATGGACGTTCCTGCAACTGAGCATTATTGTTTTGAAAGTATCAAAGGATATAATATGGAAGAATAAATTTGAAGTTATTCAACAACAAATTCTCAATCTCCGTCCGAGAAATGTTTTTGCTCTGTTTGTTGCATTGAGATAAAGGCACCTGAGATTCGTTTTCATCAATGAATGTTGGAGTTTTGAATGAAAATCATAATATTCTTTCAGTATCATTTGTTTATTCAAATGATAATCATAAATTTGTCTTAGTATGATTTGTATATTCGATTTTACTCTGGATAAGTATCTGAGGTAAAACTCATTTAATACATCCTGATTAGTTGTATTATCAAGGATACAATATTCAACAATCTTCAGTCTTATATATTACAGTTGGTAAAAACAAAATCCTATTCAATAAAAAAGGAAAACAATATATATATGGGACATAAATAAAACTGGAATAAATGAATATATCACTCAAAAAGGCATCTAGAATGAATTAAAAAATTCTCTGTGTTGCTAAGAATGAGAAATTTCTGTAATTTCGAGTTTTCAGTTGGTTACAAATACTAGAAATCGAATTTTAACTATGGAACCGGTAAGTAAAATTTCTAGTCCTTTGTATGCAGTCTTCAAATTTCTTTAATTAACTTAGAAATAATCACCATGAAACACCAATAACTTTGTCCAGTAACAATTTTGTTGTATTGAATTTAATTTGTGACAAAAACATATAATTTTTTGCAAATGCTGGAGGTTAAATCAAACAACTTTTCAAACACAACGATAAAGGGAAAATATTTCAAAACAAAAATTTCCACAGCTCTTCTCAGGCAAGAAAAGATTTAAATCTTCACAAGTAGAGTATGATAGCATTTCTTTGAGTTATTGATATTCATTATGTATTAGCATATCGTCCTGATATAATTTTGGGTGGATTCGATGTTTAAGTTTTGAAAATCTTCAATATGTTCACATTGCATTCAATGTTAGGAAAAAATTATGCTCGATAAAGCAAAGTTCATTCAGAAATGTTTTGAAGTGAATAAAATGTTTCATTGTTTTTTGCGAATTCATGAAAATTCACAACTTGGCAATCTTGTCAAAATTCTGTTTTAATGAAAATCAATTCTACAACATTACGTAACAAAAAATTTGTTATTTGGTAAAATTTTCTCTAGGACTAAACAACTTCTTTCATCTCATTGGCAGCTGGTTACACAACATTGTGTTGAAATGTAATACGTAGTTTTACATTTTCTAAAGGCGGTATGCAGTATTGAAATTTTTATGAATGTTCACGTGATGCTTTATTGCTTATTTTCTGAGAACCGTAAAAAGTTGCTTAATCCATTCACTAACTTCGATCAATTCATATAAAGCTATAAATTACAAAAAATAACATTGTCACAAAAATTAAGAATATGTACGTTTGTGTACATACCCCTATAACATAGATGTTCAAATCTCAAATAATTTAAAATATAAATTACCTCTTGAGAATACTTCTATTGCCAGTTTTCCAATTTCAACATTCAAAATTACCAAAAAATTGGAAAATATTTACAAGAAAAGAAAACACTTAGGAGACAAGGATCTAATACTGCACACACAAATTATTCAGGACACATTCAACCACCATTCATACACAATTGTTTGAGTCTTCTGTTCTCTACCTATTATTAGCAGGCGCTTCTTCTTTCTTCTTCTCTTTCTCCTCATTTTGAACGTCAAAGTCCAAAACGAGCAATTTAGTTTCTTCTGTGCCGTTCCTACTACCCACTGCACACACTAGTTTCGTTTCACTTGCGCGTATGCGCCAAACCACGCCTCCTGACCCACCACTTTCCAGGGCAACTAGATTGCGAATGAATTCGCCAGTTTTCACGTCCCACAATTTCACAGTTCCATCGTCAGATGAAGTTATAACGAAACGATTGTTGAATTGAAGGCAGGTCACGGCAGATTGGTGTTTATAAGGCCCTGAAGTAAAAAAAATTTTCAGAATTGCATTTGACCTCGAATTTTCATCAGAGTCCAATGTAGACAATTGGACAACGCTATGGCATACTGACTAAATAGTTAGGAAATTTCTAAATGAATGGTGATATTCTACTTTCATCTGTAAGCCAATCTGTAACTTTTCATACGCTTACAAGAAAATTGCAATTCTGGACCTCTTTAAGGGATATGTAGCTTACAGAATTCGTAATATGGCTTTGTTTATTGTATTGTTATCGGAAGAAAATCATAACAGGTAAAACATTGTTCAATAATATACATGACCTGAAAATCATTCTTTTTTAAAGTAGGAACTTTATGAGTATTGAAAGGAAAAGGTTGCGTGATCAAATGAATCCATTTGAAATGCCGGATAACCAGAAAATGTTCAGATTGAAGAACCAGTGTACTATAAACTTAATAAATGCTCTACAGCAATGTTACCCAAGAAATTTTTTTCTCTCCTGTTTTCAGTTTATCAGATGAAAGAAACAAACGCAAACTACATTCAGATAAATGTATTTTCAAATTCAAATCAAAACCATTTACTCATAATACATAAAGTTCCATGATCAAATCTTACGATTGAAGGTAATTTTTTTCTATGAGTAGTTCAAAAGTGACACTGTAAATAAGAAAGTTACAGGAACCATTTCAGGATTGCATTATTTACGAATCTGTAAGTCGACCAGTTACAGATCAATTGTACGCTACACTACAGTATCATAACTTACAGATAAAAAGCAGAATACCACCAGATTTCTCAAATACCAACAAATGACTCACCTGATAAAGTTTGTAGGCACTGTCCGGTCACTGTATTCCACACTTTAACAGTCGAGTCTGCATTTCCTGATACCAAAATGTTATTGCGTAATTCCATACCAGAAGTTAAAGACTGATGTCCCATAAGTGTGTGTTTACAGGCTCCTGACTCTACATCCCATACTCTTATGCTCGTATCCAGAGAACCACTTACCACATGTACGCCGTCAAACTGAAAAACAAACACATTTGAATATATTTTCAACAGAAAATTTTCAAAATAAGTTAAAGTCAAATTATGATTGATATAATGCTTTTCCTCATCCAATTTTGATTTCATTTGATGCTCGGAATCAGCAGCTATTTGTTTTAGGCAAATAGGAGGACTCGACAAACATCTCAAACCTTTTACTACGTAATCACTGGAAAAGACATCCACAGAAAACAATTAGGTTAGGTAAGGTTATACCGGTATGGAAATTCACATAGGAAAATAAGATTTTCAATGTAGTCCGATTGTACATTGGTATAATCGAAAGATTTACGTGCTATGCTTCTAATGAATTAATGATCAACTGCGAATAACCTGCTCAAAATTCGAAAATTGTGAACATTTGGGCAGAGGAATTTCCTTCGAAATACCATAATTAGATAAACTATGTATGTTCTGGACCAGAAGTGGCTCTCTAAACTTCATTTGCAGGCCAGTAAACCTGACGTCATGATTCAAGATGGCTGCCTGATGGGCGTGGCACCTAATTGAAGGTTAGTGAGTATTGCAAAATGGCCGTAGACGTATCTGTACAGGAAATAACCGGAAATTTTCTCTGTGTCATAAAAAAGTCGATAACTGGTCTGAAAACGGTCTAATAAGTCACTTCCGGTCCAATTCGTGTATTATTGAGCGCAAAGTAGGCCTTTCTTTATTTATCTTAGGTTGGCAGTATTTACTGTCATGTTCAGGACGATAATCTAACACAAATTGAACATAACCTAAAATTTCAATATACACTGTGGAATATGCCAAATTTCCCATAGATTTATAATACTAACTAGAAGCAAACATGTCAAAAATTTTGAGGCAAACGGCGGCCATTAGCAGTTTGGGATTACTTGAGAGGTGTCAATTTTTCAAGGAGAAAAATTCGAGCACAGATGGCATAGAACATCAAAATATTCGTGTTTCATCGCAAACTGCATATGGCGGCCCTGGCCTTACTTTTTTCTACGTGTCAGTTAGGAAGTTCGACGTCCAGTTAGTATTATAGGTCCATGAAATTTCCATGGCCAACCAACAGCTCAAAATTACGAGAACGGACTGCATAGTCCGTGCACAAAAGTTTGAGCTCTCGGTTGACCATGACAATTTGGCATATTCCACTGAGTATATTAAAATTTTAGGTTATGTTGTTTATTTTCTTGTTAGATTGATCCGCAATGTTGTCAATATTGCATAGAGTTACTTGATAACTCACAAGATCGTCGGACGAGGCTGGGTACATTCGGCAATGTTGACTTTATTTTACGTTATGACAGCAAATACTGCCAACTTCAGATAAATAAACAAATGCATACTATGCGCTCAAACTTTTGTGAACGGACTATAGCTTATCTTCTACTATACATACTCCAATGCAGGAAATCTGAGTTCTTGAGACTTTAAGCCTTATTTCCACCTATAAATACAAAAACCTCACCTGAAGGGAATAAACTCTGTTCGTATGGCCCTGAAGCGTGTGCAAGCATTCTCCTTTCTCCGCGTTCCAAACCTTGACACTATAGTCATAAGCTCCTGAAACAACTAATTTCCCATCATATTGGACACATCTCACAGCAGCCATATGCCCAACAAGTACATTCAAACAGGCGCCTGATTCGATGTTCCAAATTCTTAGTGTTTGCGTCCCTAGATCCGCTGACTACCCTGAAAAAATTACACATGGTTACAATGTTATTTTTTTTTATTATCAGACGTAGTCACTCAATTACAAATTTACCTTGTTTATATCGAAGATAAGTGCAGGTTAATAATATTTACATCAATTTCTGACCATCAATCAGCAAATTGTTTACCAAAGACTTTGAAAATTGTTGCAAAAAAAATTAACACTTAAATTCTAACAAAAATATAATGTTTTTTATTTAAGGTTTCAGTCATTCTTTTCACATATAATTTGATATGTCTTATACATTTTTAATAGTAATTGTTGCTCATAAACAATAGGCTGCTTAAGTTACGAGTTATTGAATGCTTCATAACCTATAGTCCGTTCACGAAAGTTTGAGCCGTCGGTTGGCCATGACAATTTGGCATATTCCACTCTGTATATTAAAATTTTAGGTTATGTTGTTTATTTTTTGTCAGATTGATACGCAATGTTGTCAATATTACATAGAGATTTCTGTAACTCGGAAGCTCGTCGGACGAGGCCGGGTACATTCGCAACGTTGACTTTATTTTACGTTATGACAGCAAATACTGCCAACTTCAGATAAATAAACGAACGCATACTATACACTCAAACTTTCGTGAACGGACTATTTACTCCATTCACATATTATTCAGCGGAAAGTAGGTTTTTGATTATTTACTTATCTGAGATTGGCAGCATTTGCTGACATAATGATGAACAAAGTCAACGTTGCCGAATGTACGAATGTGTGAATCTGACAAGAAAATAAACAACATAACCTAAAATTTTAATATACACAGTGGAATATGCCAAATTGTCATGGCCAACCGACGGCTCAAACTTCTGTGAACGGACTATAGCTTATGAAGGGTTTACCCTCAGAGTAAGAAATAAACATAGAGATGCCCCTACGCGTGAATAGTACTGCATTGTAATCAACCAAGCATTAGAGTAAGATGAAAAGCATTTCACTGCCACACTGGGGTGAAATAAACAATAGGTTAGAGTTTCATTTCTTCAATTCCTGAATATAATACAACATTTCCGTAATTTTAATTTAGCTATAATTACCGGAATAGCCTTAAGCAACAATAAAGTGCCAGTAGAATAATTCAGTTTATGAACGTCAAATCGAAATTAAAATGTAAACAAAGCGCATTGAGAAACTAAACACTAACAGACGATGTTGAGAAAACTGACAGATTTGTCTTAACAGACGCAAGCCGTTAGTATCAGAGTAGGGGAGCGGTAGTAGACCAATTATCCCAATACGGAATAAACATACGGCACGAGTTCGCAACGCCGAAATGTTGTTCGCGTGCATAAACAGATTCAAACATAACAAATCCGTGAAGGCATCTCTAATTTTACTTTTTACTCTGACGGTTCTCACAAATTGAACTAAAGTTGTCAAGTCCCTATTGAAAAACCCGATATATTGCTTTACACATCAAAACAACAAATTGAGAAAAAACTCTACTTACTTGTTACCATGAAGATGCATACAACGCACCGTAGACGTGTGTCCAGAGAGAGTATGCTTACAAACACCAGTTTCTATATCCCAGACTTTCAGTGTTCTGTCAGTACTTCCACTGATAATGGTATTTCCAGACATTTGAGAAGACCACACTCCTCCAGTATGTCCAACCAACGTCCTCAAACACTGATAACGCAAAAGAGAAAAATTTCAACATTCAAAAATTCTTTTGCGATGTCAACTCGTTAACTCACCTTTCCAGTTGTAACACTCCAAACTTTCAGTGTGTTATCGTCGGAACCACTCACTATACGACTACCACAAAATTGCAAGCAAGTTATGACATGATCGTCATGACCTTTAAGCATTTTCGGTGGTTTGATTGGTTTGCTCCTCCAGTTCGTTTCTATCATATGATGTCTCATATAGGCAGCCTGTAAAAAGGTTCATTCTGTTACCAATTGGCTAGCAGTGTTCTTCATTTCTTCGCTAAGTATTATGAAGTTTTTTTTCTTTAAATCATGAGATAGAATGCGCATTTCTAGTTATTTTCAGAAGAGATCATTTTCAATATTTAAACCTTTCTTAAAAAATCATTGAAAACGCCGAAATGAATTAATGCATTCGAACAAGTAAAAATGGTGGTAAGAGGTTAGTTACATCATCTTCAATTGGTTGCAAGATTGCCACTTCTTACTTGACTTGTTTGACATTGACATAAAGTCAATGTCAATTGCTGTCATTTTGACATAAGTTTGTCACACGTTTTTTATCATTATTCCGAAATTGAATTCGATATTTACGATGAAATACCACTATTTAAATCTATGGGAGATGATTACCCTTCAATATAGGGTCCTGTAGCGGTCTTAGAAGAACAGGAGATTCGAAAAATCATCACTTGGAATGCCCAAGAGCATGAATTAAGTATTTTGTATCTCAATATTGAAGGTATTTATTCGAATAGTTTTAAGTTTCAATTTTGTAAAAACGGCGAGACAGGGTTTTTCTACTGAGGTTTTTCCCCTGTGCTCTGGTATCATACGTCGAATAGTATGGTACCCCGTTTTGCACCACCCTCAGCTAGGGACATTTTTGTTTCATTCATTGTATTTTGTTAGCTCTCAATTCAAAAGAATAGATTAGATAGTGGTCGATCGGCACGTTGATTACCCTTCTGCACTGCGACCAATAAGGTCTTTTGTGCGTTATTCAAAAGAATATATATATTTGATTTGTTGTGTGTTTGTTTACATTATATACAGGGTGATTTTTTTAAGTGTTTCATTAGACGTTTTCGAGGAAGGAATTGTAATACAGATTCAAGATTTTGGATTTTCGTTTAAGAGTACATGAACTTTAATTGTAAAATATTTTCAAGAGGAATCTACTTCCGGTTTCACCGGAAACGAATGTAACTTCGTTATTTCAAATGCAACACTCTGTATATTTATACATATTCGAATTCTTCGTTCAATTCTACACTGATTTGATGTATGATATGTACAACCACTCAAGCGGTTCTTGAATTATAGCCTGATTATCAATTTTTTGAAAAAAAGGTTGTCACAAATTAGTGTCCATATCTTCAAATTCCCTCATTACAAGAATTTCTTTTTGCGAAAGTGGAACAAAAGAAAGCATGCTGATACTGTTTCTTGTATAACTTATGAGGAAATATTATACAGGGTGTCTGAAAAAGGGCCCCAAGTGAGCCTCAATAAAACTATAAAATCTCACTTTTTTCAAATGGCAACCCTATAATTTTGTAATTCCAATCGATGGCTCTTCAAAAACCAGTTAGGGTGTCCCAAACATTTCATGCCTCTAAAATCAGTAGTTTTGCCGTTATTGAATAAAATTCGAATTTCAGGATTGAATCAAGGTTTCTTAGTCTAACCATAGATTTATTAGGATAGAAGTTTTCAAGAAGGCTATGTCTGTTGATTTATAATGCCTTTTAGAGAACTGTCATTTATTCTTTTTTGATTAATCGGGCACTATGCAAAAATGAATTACAGTAACAGTGATGTATTGAATATGTTCTTCATTTATCCTGAATGTAACAAAATATTAGAAAGGGCAGTCAGAACTTTTAATTTTTTAATTTTGAAAATTTATTTTAGTATTAGTTTCCTGTTGTGAATAAAATTTTTGTGATAGTTTTAAGCTGAGAGATCATTCATTATCTATTACTGTATTCACTCGAGTCCGTTCAGGGTTAAGGCTTCCAGTACGGAGAAAATTGTTTTGATACCTCCTGAACTTTGATTTCGTGAAAGTCAGTAAATGTGAATTTCGTTCGTTGAATTTCTAATTACCTTTTCTAGGAATTTGTTACATTTGCCGCAAATAGAGAACATTCCCTTGATATATCATTCCAGTGAAATTATTATTGCATGTTTTGCTTAGTGCTTGATCTGTAAGAAAAAGTAAGATTGACAGTTCCTAACATAGCCTACTTCAAAAATGCAAGCTTACAAACTGTGCGAAACCTGTCTTTAATCGTGAAATTCGAATTTTATTGAATAACGGCGAAAATACTGATTTTAGAGGCATGAAATGTTCGGGACACCATAACTGGATTTTGACGAGCAATCGATTGGAATTACAAAATTATAGGGTTGCCATTTGAAAAAAGTGAGATTTCATAGTTTTATTGAGGCTCACTTTGGGGCCCTTTTTCAGACACCCTGTATAATATTTTCTCATAAGTTATACGAGAAACAGTATCAGCGTACTTTCTTTTGTTCCACTTTCTCAAAAAGAAATTCTTGTAATGAGGGATTTTGAGGATATGGACACTAATTTGTGACAACCTTTTTTTCAAAAAAATTGATAATCAGGCTATACTTCAAGAACCGCTTGAGTGGTTGCACATATCATACATCAAATCAGTGTAGAATTGAACGAAGAATTCGAATATGTATAAATATACAGGGTGTTGCATTTGAAATAACGAAGTCACATTCGTTTCCGGTGAAACCGGAAGTAGATTCTTCTTGAAAATATTTTACAATTAAAGTTCATGTACTCTAAAACGAAAATCCAAAATCTTGAATCTGTATTACAATTCCTTCCTCGAAAACGTCTAATGAAACACTTAAAAAAATCACCCTGTATATTCTTTTGAATTGAGAGCTAACAAAATACAATACATGAAACAAAAAAGTCCCTAGCTGAGGTTGGAAACGGGTACCATACTATTCTGTCGTATGATACCAGAGTACAGGGAAAAACCTCAGTAGAAAAAACCCTGTCTCGCCGTTTTTACAAAATTGAAACTAAAACTATTCAAATAAATACCTTCAATATTCAGATACAAAATACATAATTGTTGCTCTTGGGCCAGGAGGGTGTTTTAAACCAGGTCTGGCGTTCCAAGTGATGATTTTCGAATCTTCTGTTCTTCTAAGACCGCTATAGGACCCTACTGAAGGGTAATCATCTCCCATAGATTTAAATAGTGGTATTTCATCCTAAATATCGAATTCAATTTCGGAAGAATGATAAAAAACGTGTGACAAACTTATGTTTACATTGATACTGCTAAATGACTCAATTACCGTGCCAGTCCTCCGTTTCCAGCTTTTTGTTGTTTTAGGTTAATACATACCTTCCAAGGAGACATAGTCCCCGAACTTTTCGGAGAACCCTTCCTTTTCGGTAATTCCATGATGCCGGCCTCCTTGCATTTTTCCTTCCACAAAAGATTATCTTCTGCTAAGAAACGCCAACTCCTACACGTTTCGGATGCTCTAAGTATGTCCTTAGGATCCAGTAAGGACAAAACGTTCAGAGCCAGTTCCCTTGGCAGAAGAGATATAAAGTCTCTTTGGAATTGCGGTTCAATTACCTGCATCATGTATCTAACTTGTGTAGGCTCACATCTGAAATGTAATCAAAGTATATATAAATAAAACGAATGAAGTTGCAGTGCTTTTTCTGTTAATGTGCATGTTGAGATCATATACCTATAAAACTCTATAGTGCTAAAGTGAAATAAAAGTTGAAGCAATCTAGTTGCCATTTTCGATGGCCCCTTCAATCATCTACGCATGTGCAAACTCGACAAGACGTGAAAAATTGAGGTTATGATTTTTAGTTATTTTCATTTCACCAGTCATAATTCAAACTAATCGAGGTTATGTTTTGGTGCCTGCTCAGTGAATTCATTACTGTGATGTTTAAAAGTAATGGGTTCAGTATTTCACTTCTGTTCGAGACATTATGGGGAAAAAACTTGAAATTTGGAAAACTTCATCTTCCTGCCGTTAAGGTGCGCTTTGGAAGAATATTTGACAGCTGAATTTTAATTGTATTCTTTTAGTGTCAAAATATCGTCTCTGATATAACATAAAAATTATCATTTCACATTGAAACGATGTGAGCGACGTTTGAAAACTAAAAAAAATTGCTGAATTTGACGCCAGTCAGGGTTAACTCGATCCCTAACCTTCGCGTTCGTTTGCCTAACCCGAGCATCCAACCCGTGTTCGGAAAGTACGGTGATATTAACTCGATCACTGACTCAGGTTGATCTATCGTAACCCTACACGAGAACAGCGTCGTAGAGTCACCGCATGCGCACTGCAATTCAATTTTGTATTTGAAAAAGGCGGAAATAAGTCTTCTACTATTTTCTTAGTAATTTCATATATTCTATTCATAAAAATTATGGAAAGGGGAGAGAATTTGGCTCAGTGTGAAATGTGTGGTTCCATGAGCTGAGAAAATAATGTGAAACATCTTCTTCATAACTTTGTATGCAGATCTTTCTGCATTAAAGCTAAAGCCATCTTTACTTCTTCAACACCCAAAGATAACATTGAACATGTGAGGGCACACCAGAAATAATAAGAAAAAAAATAATAAACTCAAACTGAAAAAATAAATTCTCTACTTTTTAACATAGCTACTCAAAAATAACATTAAACATGGAAGGGCACACCAGAAATTATAAGAAATATTTTACAAAAGCCAATAAATGCAAGCAAAGCTAGAGACAATCCGAAAATAAACTGGGACTGAAAAAATAAATCCATAAAATATTTGGTTATGTTATTGATACGACTGTCACGTGATCCAATGGATCGAGTTAGTAACCCTGAGTAAGTTTTCGAAAACGCCTATACTTTTCCACGTACAAGTGATTCCACCATTACTTTTAAACATCTCAAGTGCTACCACAAAATAAGCACCCAGTGCGCACCAGTTTTACCAATGGTAAAATCTAGAAAATTTACCTTTCAATGAGTTCATTTATGGCAAGAATTCTTTCGGCATTGCTCCAACACTGGAACTGATACAGCCAGTCGGCCATTTCTGGTGGGGGGTTATCTCTAGTTGGTATGACTGATCTCAATTTCGATGGTGTAAGTGCACCAACAACTCCTTGTTGTGGAACCCTGTGTACTTCTGCTCTAGGTTCTTCCCGTCTAAATACTCTCATTGCTCTGACTCTGTTATTTTCAGCATCTCTGTTTGATACGTTATTGATTTCGGGTAATAGTTTTTTACAGGGGTGTCCATTTTCAGGAGAGTACTTGCGTTTAGGCTGGGGACAAATAAACTACAGTTATCAATCAATAAACATCATCGATTCATCAGTGGAAGTAAAGAATCTAGCACATCAGAGAGAAGATTAGACAACAATCATCAACTCAGTCAACAATTTGTTACTGAATCATGAGGTTCTTGAAATTCATCATATTTATATCACCTATATTAGATTATTCTAAATTTGGAGAAACACACATTAGATGAAAAATATTATGAGACAGTAAAGAAAGTAGAATAATTACTTAAAGGGTTTTCTAATAAGAGGTGTTATTTTGAATAGCCCGCTATTTCGGTAGATGTCACGTTTAAAGCAGTAATTTTTTGACATTTGCCAAGCAGAAACTACTCCATTACTAAAAATGGAACGATACACGCTTGAAGAACGCATTAAAGTTATAAAAATTCACTATAAAAATGGTGAAAATTTGGCAGAGACGATTTGTAAAACTAGAACAATTTTGGGTCGATGTGAAGCACCTTGTCGAACCCTAATAAAGAAATTGGTGGAAAAATTCGAGCTGTTGCGACAAGATAGTGATGTGAAGAAAAAAACCCGTGCACGTCGCTCAAGAACAGCAGAGAATATTGTTGCTGTATTATGCTGTTGAAGAAAACCCAGGTTTGTTCATTCCTTGTCGTTCTTTGAAATTTATGGCTGAAATTGGATAGTATTGATCTGGACAAAGTTTACTTTCAACAAGACGGCGCTACGTGCCACACAAGCAACAAAACCGTTGATCTTTTGCGGGAAAAGTTTCCGGACCGTGTTATCTCTCGAAGAGTTGACCACAATTGGCCACCGAGATCTTGTGATTTAACACCTTGCGACTTCTTCCTTTGGGGCCACGAAAAAAAAAGGTCTACGCCAATAGCCCAGCATCGATTCAAGACCTCAAAGATGGAATTCGTGAGGCTATCGAGGACATAGGGCAGCCACTTTGCGATTTGGTTATGGAAAATTTCATTAAAAGGATATGGACCTGTAAGCATGGTCGTGGTGGTCATTGGCCTGATGTTATTTTCCACTTTTAACAGCATAGCTTCTTCTTTATAATGAAATAAACATCCGATCATTTATATTGAAAAATGGCATTTTTCTTTGAATATCAAAATAACACCTCTTATTGGAAAACCCTTTATAATACATTTGCAGCATAGATCCGTATCCTTCCACAAGTTTTTGCATTTATTTAATGATTTTATTGAAATTAATATAAATGACAGCAGAGTTCAGAGTACCTGCAGAACCAATGGAAGTGAAATATAGGTATGACAAAATCAACAGAAGTGTTGAAAAAAAAAATTACTCTTGTACGTGATCCCAAAAATTGCGGTTTTGTGAAATGAATATTCAAAAATTCTCTCTAACCAAATTAATATCATGCAAAGAAATGAATAATGTATATTTTTATGAACCAATTCGATTTTCTTTCTTAAAGCATCACACTTACTGAATTTTCCTCTGCTGATGTTTCAGGATTTGGCCTTTTCAGTGAACTTTTTGGTGTAGAGGGATTTTGTCCGCTAGTAGACTGGTTTGAACTAGACTCATTCACAGAATTTGGCTGAAAAAAAGGTTTTGATATGAAGATATTTAGAGAGTTGAGTGATATCTTTTTGAATGTAGACTGAATTTGTCAAAAGTAAAATAATTTACCTCATTATTTACATTATTTGTAAACACTGAGTTTGTAGCATTCTGATCATCACAGTTCTGTACTTCATTTTCTTCTGGTTGAAGTCTGTCTTCGGAAGACTTCAATTCTTTAGGAACGTCTTGTGATCTTGCGAATAATAAGATGGTTGGGTTTTCCGTAGGTTCCCAATCTTTAGAAGTACCTGGAAATAGCGCACTTCAGTACTTCTTTGCAGAAAATTTAATGGGACAATTTCAAATATCAATACTCCGAAAATACAGGACAGATTTGGTCCAGTAATGAACTTGAGGAGGGCATTCAGAACTAGAGCCCACCCTCAAAATTATTCGTTCTAAAGTAATCTCATATTCTTCATCAGTGAGTTCAACCGAGTGGACTGAGACTACTTTTGGCTCAAAATTCGAAAATTGCAGATATTTGGGCAAAATAATAGCACTCTGTGTCCCCACGAACAAGCAAAGTTGTGAGAAGTTACGATGAAAATCAAAAATCGTGTTTAAATTTTTCCTAGCTCTATTGGCATTATAATATGAGAAAATAAATATATTTTTACCTGGTTGTTGAGTAGCTATGTCTCCACTTGTGTGGACTGAATCACTAGGTGTGGGGCTGGCAGTATCTTCATTTAAATTATCCTTTAAACAATTTTGTTCTTCTGTATCGCATGTTTTATCCATTCTAAATTAAGTTACACTGAAATGATTGCACATTTTAGCAGATTTTCAATAAAAATATCTTATATTTTAGGAATGAAAGGATATTAATGAAATACAATGCATGGGACTATGATATATTCATTACACAGTCATGAAACTAATAAAAACATAAAAATCCTGTACAAAAATAAGTCTAAATATTTTGAAAATTGCTCAATAACTGCAAATTATTCATAAGTTGAGAAGTGAGAAGATCTTACACTTCAGTGTTCAGAAAATATCTCAATTATTTTGAAATTTCAATGGTAGTGTAAAATTTCAACAAAGGATGTTATATATTCTAAACTACAATGGAATCAGCTGGATGATACATTTTTACAAGGAATTAATTACTTAAGGTGGAGATCAAGAAAATGGAATATAATGGATTAAAATAATTTTATTAGATAAATATTTATAAAAGCTTCAAGCACCACAAACAAAGAGAATGATTTGTTGATCACATGTTGAAGAAGCTTCCTTTTTGCTAATCGGCTAGACAAAAATTGTGGTAAGACACAAGTGATTTTCTCACAGCATGCAAGCTTTAGTAGGTACACATTTTTCAACGAAGTATTCATGAAAATTTTAATTTTTTCAAATTAACTTATAGATTCAATAAATGATGTAAAGTAAAACAAAAAAACCTGTTTTAAGGGGTGAAAAACTGGACCCACTTATCTCAGAATATAAGTTCAAAAATTTGCCGCTTGTTCAGAATATAACAGTATCACCATGAACAATTAAATAAATGATTTTTCTCGATATTTTGATTTGAAATGAATGCTTTTAGATATAATATAATCCGTGAGCCATGCTTTAAAAAAACATGTTATACTATTAGTTTGCATTGCGACCATGTGAAATCCGCAATATATTTAAAAGGATGGTGATTATAATTAATAATGCATCACATCGCAGGTTTACCTTTTCATGAAATCCTTACTGCCATTCTCGAACTCACTACCCGACTAGTACCATTTACAATTTTTTTTATACAACTACTGGCGGTGAAAGAAAAAACTAGTTTTTGAATTTGCAGGATTAGTTGAGTTTGGGCAAAAATATATTTTTAAATTATCACATATAACAGTAACAAAAATTATTTAAAAATGCTTTTTCGTTCACCAATGCAGTTGAACATGTCATGTCGAATGTCACATGAACGTCAAACAGAATTATTTGGTTAGAATCATAGAGAAAGAACTACTTGTTCTATGGTTAGAATCAAAGAAATAAATGAATAATAATTCTATGATTAGAATCACAGAAGAATAATTCTTACTTCTGTGTATGACACAGAACATTAAACTTTTGTGTTCTATGAATATATTATAGTCTATGACCTAACCATACTTTATTGTTTATTCTGTGGTTCTTTGTTGCCAGATTATTTTCAAATTTCAATTTTGATTTTTGAAAAGAAAAACATTGAAATGAACACGATGCCGACTGATAATGATAATATCATTGTATATCCTCCTAATAAGGTTGTTGAAAGAGACTTGAGCTTTTCTCAAACACCTGTTATACATCCGTCGTTGATGTTTATTGATTTCAATAGCAAAAGTACATCATAAGAATACCGACCAAAATGTTCCACAATTTCATAATTTAAATTTTAGGGGAAGCAATTCTTGGGTCATCGAGTATTAACAAAACATTATGGGAAGGTACAACATTATTATTTCCAAACAAACAAGATTTAGAGGAATTGAAATGGTCCGGATGTTACGTAGGATGTACAGCATGCGACGCCAAATATCTAGATGATACAACTGTATGTTGATGTTTCTCGAATTTAAAGGTATAATTTTAACTTTCTGGGTTCATATTTTCAGATAGTATTAGCAGAAGATACTGGGGATGTTCAGATTCTGAATGTAGATGAGTTATTTACAGTGAATTCATTATCATTTTACCGACATGTCTCAAGGGTACCTCAAATTGCTGTATGGACAAAATCTTCGAAAATATTAACATGTTCTGATAAAACTCTCACAATTTTCGATGTGACTAGTACAAAGAACATAAAAGAAGTCTATACGTAAGTATAATAGTATTGGAACAAATTATTTAAATTTATTTCACAATATTTGATGGCTGTTTTTCGAGTGTTAATGTTACTTAACATACTTCTAGGAACTACCATACAGAATCTATTTATTCAGTAGATTCACTTAAATATAATGAAAACTGTTTTGTATCTTGTGGAGCAGATAGAAAGTTTTGAGTTGGGATAAGCGTGACGTTAATGTTGCATCAGGTTGGTGAAAAGATACCATATAAATTTGATAACCATATCTTCAGAGTATTGGTGAACATTTGAAAAACATTTCCTAATTTAACCTTTCCAAATATTAATTTTTGATAAATTTGTGTAAAAATTACAAACAATTCTTTTTTTTAGTTCTATACACAAATGAGTTTGCTGCTTTGACTAGTGTCTCTTGGAACCAGTCGAATGATAAGTTCATAATCTGTGGAACTGAAGGAGGTGATGTCTACCTTCTAGATAGACGAGAGCCCAAAACATTCGTAGAAGTTCATCACTGTTTTCAGAATAGTATACATCGTCTATCGTTTAACCCAAATTCTAACCAGGTTGCAATCTGTGGTGATATTAATGAAATTATTATCCTTGATAGTGATCAACAATCTCTCAAAAAGGTTATAATAATGAAAATCATAAAGGTATGGTCAGAGGGCTGTGTTGGAATGAAGATGTATTGTATTCTTGTGGATTTGATACAAAAGTGTATAAACATACTTTGTGAATAAATAGTGGAAATTTTTTTTTTCAACATGAGTTGTTTGTCTAATTGAGCTGCAATGGCAGTTTGGAACAAAAGTTTGCTGTACCTACATAAAAAGTAAAAATCGTCATCTATTTACACAGCAGGAGTGTAACTGCTAATTTACAGCTTAGAGGCTGATTAGTATGACTAGAAACCATAACAAAAATATATGGATTTAATTGAAAATGATAATTTATAATTATTATTGATAGATGGTTAATTTTCACTTGTGAGAAAACTACATTTTTCTTTCATAGGTAGTGTATAAATTTGAATTTTTTTAGTTGAAGAATCATTTTTCAAAGAAAAATTTTATTGATTTCTCAGTTGGTAATTGCCAGAGAAAAATAACATTCCATTCGATTGTTTTTTTCAGACGAAGTTGCCATTTTTTTCAACCTTTTTTTTTTGGGTTTTATTTCAGACTTTTTCTGGGTAAATTTTTTTCCTCTAATATTGATGCGTTTCAGTAATTTCGTTCATGACATTTTTTCCCAGATTCCAAATTATTTCAAACGTCAATCGCGATATTAACAATCAGAAATTATCGGTACTCGACAAAAAAATATACTTACTGAAAATTACGTTTTCCGTCGATCTCAAAATGAAAGGTGATTTCAATGTGTACGAAATTGATCATTAATGACCCATTTTAATGCTCAATTTATGCCATTTTAATGTGCAATCCTCATGGCAACCGTTCACAAAGTATTCAGAGGCTCTACGAGAAATGTCAGAACTCTACTGGAACATAGATACATAGAAATTTTATTACGTCAAATGTAAGTCTTGTGCAAAATGAGAATGTATTTCGATCAAGAATTAATACACAATTTATATTGAGATCGTCGGAAAAATCTTGTAATCAACTCGGTTATTAATCGAGCTACTAATGGTCTCGAACTGTTAACGCGTTAGCTCCGCTCACGCATTAAAATGTCTTGACCATTAGTCGCTATCTTTAATAACCTAGTTGATTAAATATCTAATTTGATATTCAGTCTGAACATTTTCTCAATTGGGTAATCTTTAGCACGCGTGAATGGACATTTCCAGTATGTTAAAATTTAGGTTTTTTTCATGTGACAGCATTAAACGTAGTGAATTATATCATTGTTTAAGTTGTTGTTTCTCCTTAAACAATGATTATACCTATAGTCCGTTCACGAAAGTTTGAGCGCATAGTAGGCGTATGTTTATTTATCTGAAGTTGGCAGTATTTGCTGTCATAACGTAAAATAAAGTCAACGTTGCCGAATGTACCCGGCCTCGTCCGACAAGCTCGCTAGTTATCAGAGAACTCTATTCAATATTGACAACATTGAGTATCAATCTGACAAGAAAATAAACAACATAAAATAACCTAAAATTTTAATATACACAGTGGAATATGGCAAATTTCCATGGCCAACTGACGGCTCAACATTTCGTGAACGGACTATATCAATTTATTTACTTACAGTTTTAAGTAGCTACTTCAATTGAATGCGAAAGTTCAAACTTCGCGCAATGATGACGTACGAGCATGCTTAATTAGTGGGATAACGATTCACAACGATTCATTCAAGTGGCCAGTTGGCATCGCTGTAAACTTTGATTCAACCAATGAAATGAATGCTAATGCGCAAGTCACATTCAACCGAAAATTATAACTGAAAAGTGCAATGTGGAAATGCATCCGGGACACCCTGTATATTTTTCAGACTCGTTTCAATCGAAAACTTAATTGTAATCCATCATAACAAATCGTTCGTTTTGGACGTCTTGATCGTACGATTTGACATCGTTGGACTATTTTTTGTCTCGCCGTCAAAATCAGTGGAAAATGAGACCTGGGGCCTATTGCACCAAACACTTTTGCAACTTTTCACTTTTCAAATGAATTTAGTAGCACGAAACGCATTCATAAATGAAATATACATAGTGAAAAGTAAAGTGCATAGTGAAAATTACTCCGCAGACATTAAATATTGGGAGAAATGTTGTGCAACATGACTAATTTTCACTTCTGAAATTTGTCAGAATGCAAAGTGCGAAGTGAAAAGTTGCAAAGTATTTTGGTGCAATAGGCCCCAGGGGCCTATTACACCAAATACTTTGCAACTTTTTACTTTGCACATTTCACTTTTCAAATGAATAATGTTGAACGAAACGCATTCATGATTGGAAAGTGTAATGTGGAAACGCAAGTGCAAAGTGAAAAACACTTCGCAGAAATTAAATCTTGGGACAAATGTTGTGCAACATAATTAATTTTCACTTTTGAAATCTCTCAGAATGCAAAGTGAAAAGTTGCAAAGTATTTTGGTGCCCCTGATTGTTTCTTTACCTACACAAGGACAGAATGAAATAAAAAACCGATTCAGACCGAGTCGACTGAACTTCACCTCACCGTTTTGCATCGAATATATCGCATTTCACATAAATGAATTTGCAGAATGTTGATTCAACATTCCCTTTCTTGTAAACAAATCATTCAACTCAGCTCATTCAGTCGGCAATCACTATAATCCCATCTGAAACAAAGCGAACCGATCTTAAAATTCATTATCAAAAGATAACGCAGTTTCTCAGATAAGATTAATGAACTTTGCCGACCATTGTGCTCCTTCAAAACATGTGAAAAGAAGTGAAAGAGTTCAGTGAATAAACCAAAATGTTGCTGATAGAATCTAAACTTTTAGCGTCTGTTATTCTTGGAGTTGGAAGTGTTATCTTCGGATTTTTACCCCTTTGTTTGACCAGTACCAGAAATCAAAACTCCTTGTTTTTATCTTGTTTATTATGCTATGGTGGGGGAGTGTTACTGTCCACTTCTTTAACGCACATGCTGCCAGAAAATCGTGAAAAGTTGAAAGGCCATGAACAGTACGCAGAAATAATTTTCTGTATCGGTTTTTTCCTGCTTTACATCGTTGACGAAATCGTTCATTTTCTTTGTGGGGGAACGCACAATCATTCAATTTTGAGCAAACGTAGCTCAGTCAAACAAAGGAGTAGACATACAAGTGGTTATGGTGCTATAGAAAGTACCCCTATTTTAAGGCCACAACCCCCCTATAATCCTGCTTTCCGTGATAAAATTCCGAGAGATCTTTTTGAGGAAGTGAGTTGTTCGGATTCGTATTGTTCTGCAGTGAATCATGAGGAGGATAAACCATCTCAATTGTGCCATGTTGGACACCAGGAACCTTGTGAATCTTCAGCGCCAGCGATCAATTTTGGGCTGGTGATAGCGCTAACTCTTCATTCCTTTTTGGAAGGACTTGTGGTTGGCTTGGAAGGTACAACGACGAAAGTAAGTGTATATTGAATCGAAGAAAATGAAAACGAAGTAATGTACGAAAAATTAAGAGACTGTCTGACATATCCTACACCGTGGAAATTTTGCCTGAACATATCGTTGGCAGGACCAAATCAATTTCTATTGTAAACAACATCATATTGATGATTTGTTTTGGAGCAATTCACGAACCTGAAGCTCAAGAATTTGTGTGTATTTTGATTTGTAGGAAGGAGCTCCAGAGGGTACGAAATTACTAAGAGGTCTTTTATTATGTTATCTATGGTCTTTATGAATAATTGTAACATCGTAAGTTGCTTTGGAAATTTTTTATCTTACCTTTTCTCACAAATTCTCTACAAATTTATAATTCCAGTCACATTATTCAATTTCTTTTGAACTTACCAGCCTAAACTCAAAGTATCATTTGTTTAAAATGAAGTTCACATCAGGATATAAATATTTATAATAGTCTAACGCAAACTGCGCTGTTATAATCATTTATAGAGACCCTGTATATGATTTTTGTTTACATCATGTCCATATTCGTTCGGAATGTGGAAATTTCGATGATAAATATGTGTTTATTTCATAAAATCGCAAATTACTCAATCATTTTATGAAAATCTTCCTTTCCCAACTTCTTGTTTTATTTTAGCGGCGAGTACCTACTTCTTGTTTATTTATCATCCGTCAAAAACATAATTATTTAGTTACAAACATTAAATGCCATTCAATAACATCATTATTTGAAAATGGGCATTTCCAGTGCTTTCCAGAAAAAATTATTTCAGGAATAATGAATCCTCAAAAAATCAAAGCGATTATACTACTTTTGTTTCGTAGTCAAGCTTTCGAGAAAAAAATATTGATTTCAGCGAAATTAGATAGCGAATTCAAACGATTAGAATTGGCGGTTGAGAGTGACGTACGCGTTACCATTAATTTAATTGGTTGAATCACCGTTTACAACGAAACCAACTGGCCACTTTTGAGAATCGTCATCCCTACTTATTATGCTTGCTCGTACGTCATCATGGCGCGTCATTTAAACTTACAAGTGAAGAAATCGCATTTTTAAATGTAATTAAAAATCTTTACAGGAAACGTTAAGTAAATAATTATATAGGTATAAACTGAGTGCCCAACTAAGAAATTCCGATTTAAAAGCACTCTAAAATTGTTTTGAATAGGAAAAGGGAAGTGGGGTTGGTCTTAAACGAAGGAGGGGTTCATGGAAATTCAGTCACCATGGTTCGCTGAACGGGTGAGGAGCGTTCGTTCTGTGTGCGCGCTCTTTACCAAAATCAACATTATTTTCTCTGATGAAGCCCATTTTCATCTCAACGGTTATGTAAACCAACAAAATTGCCGGTATTGGTCTTCACAAAACCCCAAAGAGAAACATGAAACTCAATTGCATAGTCTGAAGGTCACAGTTTGGCTTGCAATACACGCACAAGGCATTATTGGCCCTTACATTTTCTAAGACGGAAGCGGCCGAGCAGTGACAGTGGATTCTGACCGTTATGTGGACATGTTGAAAAATTTTTTTGAACCGGCCCTTCAAGACTTTGATGGATACAATCGGGACACTTGGTTTCAGCAGGTAGGGGCCACTTGTCACACTTCGGTCTTGTTATTCAGGCGCTTTTTCCTGAAAAATTGATTTCTCGGCGTGGAGACCTTCCATGGCCCCCCAGAAGCCCGGACTTGACATCTTGCGACTTTTACTTATGGGGATACCTCAAAAGTGTAGTCTACCGCAACAATCCCCGCACTCTAAATGCGTCGAAGGAAAATATCCGCCAGGAAATTCAAGCCATCGGTCCTGAAACTTTGCGACGTGTTTTTCTAAATTTGGGGGTTCGACTCGAAGAGTGCCAGCAGAAAAACGGTGGACATTTGGACAGCGTAATTTTTAAGAAATAAATTTCCAAAGAGTTGAGCATTATTGGTAAGGGTGGAAAACGCAACCCCTAAAGTTTATTTCCAATGTAACTTTTTGTCTTATTATTTGTTTACCATTTAAAAATTTATTTCCGATAGCCTGTTTCATTCTAAACAAAAAATGTCTCTTGAGTTTTTTGCCCTAAATAAACCAGTTCGCAGTAAAAAATTATTTTACGAACAACTACAAAGATAGATAGTCATAAATGCGAAACTAATCTATCTAGTAGGACACTTTTAGCGATAGTGACAATTATATTGGTATAACGCTGTCAGTTTATGACAATCTATCTCTGTAGTTGTTCGTAAAAAAATTTTTTACTGCGAACTGGTTTATTTTGGGCAAAAAACTCAAGAGACATTTTTGTTTAGAATGAAACAGGCTATCGGAAATAAATTTTCAAATGGTAAACAAATAATAAGACAAAAAGTTACATTGGAAATAAACTTTAGGGGTTGCGTTTCCCACCCTTACAACCATGGGGTAAACCAAATAAATAACTGGATAAGTGTCTTTTTGCTATTAGGAAACGTCAGGTTAATTTCAATATTGTAACTTTTTTGGTGCTTGTGAAAAAAATTGTTATACAAATTTTATGTACTCCCTTTGAGGGGCTGTATCTTAACAAGGGATGCTGCAATGAAGTTTCTTTATATGCAAGATCCTATCTTTTTTTCGATGAGGAATCACCTCCTTAAATATTTTACACTTATTAGTTACACCCTGTATAGTTTAGGAATTCTTTTTTCAATTTTCTATTCTACACGAAATTTTGCTCTAGTTTCTTATGGAAGTTATCTTGTTTACGCCAGGTTCTCCTTGCTAAAAATTCTAAAATTACAGACGTTTGTGCAAAACTATAGCACACTGTTTCCCTAGGAACAGAGGCACATAAAGAAGATTAATCAATAAAAGTTCTTATTATTTTATGGGATTTTCACAGAGTTTCTAGTGTGTAAAGTTTTTTATATTTTCACAGGTTTTACTTTTGCTTGGAGCTATATCTTCCCACAAGTTCGTTGTTGGTTTCTGCTTAGGATTAGAACTAGCAGCAAATACAACAACATGCCGTCACATAATAGGAGTTTTGGTTTTTTCGGTTGGATCTGTAGGTGGAATAATAGCTGGTGCGTTCATTTCCAATATTCAGAAAACTTTATCAGGAGAACTTATGGCAGTTTTACAGGTAGGATATCTAACTATAAGAACAAACAATAATTCTCAAAAGGGCCGATGCATTGAAATCCGTAAATCAAAGAGTTACACAAGAGTGGCAAGAAATGTGGTCAAACAAAAATACTAAACTAAAAATGATTCATCCATGCATCAATACTTTTGTACCCACACATGAGCTCCAGATGACAAGAGAAGAGAGAACAAAAATAACACGTCTCAGAATTGGGCATACCTTACATACACATGGATACCTTCTCAGACGTGAGCAACAACCAATTTGCGAATATTGCAGGGAACCACTAACAGTGACTCACATAATCTGCGAATGCCCTACATACAGAACGGCCAGAACTAACTGTAATCTCAAACCCGAACTAAAGGATAATCTTTGTAGATATTATGAAATTAAAAACACAATTAAGTTCCTGAAAGAGATAAATGTGTATAAACTGATCTAAAAAGATACGCGCTAAAACCTGCATTCATACGCAGATACACTCCTCATTTATTTATTTAACTCTTATATATTTAATCTATTTATTCATTTATCTATATATTGATTGTCTATTCATATATTTATCCAATTTTGTATTCATATATTTATTATGTTTGTTCATTTACATCTATGTGTCTGTATCAGTTCTTTAATTGTATATAATTGTACATATGGTTATTTATCTGCTGGTTTGTTCAGTTGAGTCGTCAGTATGGCTTCTATATCAGGATTTATACCATCAATGAACTTGTGTTTCAAAGACCTAAAATGCAGAATATCAGGCGGCTAATGACCTCAGTAGTCGAATTCGCTATATGGATACTGAAAAATACATTTTTTGCATCTACACACGTTCAATGAACTATTTTTCTCTTCGTCAAGGAACATAAGCTTATTTAGGTATGTAACAATGTGCCTCGTGCTAAATGGAACATATTAGTTCCAAAATGTACTCTAAATGCCAAAATTGTATTGAATAACAGAATCTAATGTTGAAAAAAATCCAAAAAGCTCTTGAAGTTTAATGAATACCTAATTCATTAAAATATTTTTCCGTCAACCTCAAAGTAAAAGGTGAGTTTAACGATTACGACATTCAACGAAAATGACCTATTATGATGTTCAATTTATGCTATTTTAATGTGCAATTATCATGGGCAACTGAACACAAATTAATCAAAGTATTCAGAAGCAATAGAGTAATGTCACCACTCAGAACTCTACTGAAACATGGAAATTCATATAATATGTGTATGTCTTGTGGAAAATAACAATTCATAATGCTGTCGACGGTAAAACTTGTTATTGTAATAGCATACTAGATTGCAGTTATTTTATTCACCTCAATAACAGAAAAATGTTATTTTTTTTCTAGGGACTGGCAGGAGGCACTCTTCTTTATGTTACATTGAGCGAAATAGTTCCTAGAGAAAGAGCGAGATGGCATCAAGAGCATCAACGTAGAGCAGCTGGATTGTACCAATTTTTGTCAATTGTCTTAGGATTCACAATGATGACAATTTTATCTCAATACCTAGGTAATTATAAGATATTTATCTTTCCAGAAATTTTAATATTTTTTGTTTTAGATGCAGACTAAAAGAATAAGGATACAAGGAAATACAAAAATTTTATTTATGACTATACTAGTTATGAAATTAATACTCCTTTGATTGAAGGAACATATTATTGAATAAAGAAACTCATGACGAATACATTTTCTGGAAAACTGTTTTCCAAATGGATATAAGAGAAATGTTATTGAAAACTTAATTCAATTCATAAGAAAAGTTTACTTCAAAGTATACACTTTGATTTGCTCATTTCATTTTCATTGATTAGTAACAACCTCAGAGTTAAAAGTTTATTACTTTGAGGTAACTAATAATATATTCACAATAATAAAAATAAAATATACAACGTTGTGATTGAGATCGGCATATGAATGAGCAAAATGATTTTCCAACTCTTAAGAACATTGGAAATTTAAGGAAGACTTTGATTTAAAAAAAACACTCACTAACCTTAATAAATGTGATCATTTTAAAGAGCAAAACAGAAATGAGTTTCAGGCCTCTTACCACCAAAATTCAAAAAGCCTGCTTGGGGTGATCTAACTCTTCTCATAACTTCTTTAATTTCATTAACACTTATCGCTGGCTGACCGTTGTAAACTCTACTATGGTCCAAGTTTGCTGCACCAAATTTCTGGGCATAGCTGAACATTGTAGAGGAATAATAAGAGCCGACTATGTGTTTCAATGGATCATGACCGCAGCTGGCATCCATTCTAACTAGCAAGGCGTAATCCACTATTTCAGCCACTGTCTGATAAGCTAAATAAGCAATAACTTCCATAGCTTCGAATCGAAAAGTAATTTGGTTTTCAGGATCTATCCAAGTTTTCAACCTATCTAAGTTTCTCATAGTAATATGCTTACTGCAAAACGAAGTTGTACGAGCTTTACAGAATTCTAAATATTGCTCTTCATCTAATGCTTGTGAGATTCTATCAGCTCTCAGATCTCTTTCATGTTTGACTTCATCCATTTCTGTCAGATCTGTAAATTCGCCTGTTTCATCAATTTTTTCAATGAACTGTATTAAATATCCCTTTGGTTTCTCATCGAAATTTACTTCGGCTATGGAGTTTGGTTGTATATTTCTATATATTTTGTTATGCAGATATTTCACGAATCTTCTCATTTTATATTTGTTATGCCTCATTAAAAATAGCAATTCCTCGCCTTTTAGTGTTTTCCCATCAGCGGAATATTTAAGTGCTTCCTTGACTATGGTCCTAAGCTGTTCCAATGTTATATTTTCGACCAATTGAACCGTTTCTGGGTTCGGACTATAGCTATCACCAAATCCGAACATCATACGAGATATTTCATTAGTAAAAGTAACTTTTTGTCTTTGAGACTCCATCTCTTAATATTTATGAATTTCAAATTCAAATATTTGGGGAGAAATGTTTGTTTTTGTTGTCACAGAATGGAGAAGACTGATGACAGATGACAGAACATAAAGTTATATGAATGAAGAAAAACAAGAATGAGACACTAGTAGAACAAGCTTCAACGCCATCTGTTTTTGTACAACATTACTAATTCGTGAAAAAAGCTCAATTGAAAAAGGAATCTGTATCGTAAAGTTGCCTCAAAAAGAATTCTGTAGTGCACCTTTTGAATAGGTAGGTACACCCATACCTACAAGAGGCAAAAAGTTTTTTGAAATTCAATTTCCAAAAGGAAATCAGAAATGGATTCGTGCAAGTTATCGATGAGTGAGGAAATTTATTTTCATGAAAATAATACCTGCAACGAACTTTCATCTGATTTTCTTTTGGAATCGAGAAATGAGGATCAAGAATCAAATTCTGGATAGAATAAAAATTTATTAACTGAAATAGGTAAGACCAATTGAAAATACAGATTTATTTCATAAATATCTAATCAATAAACTAATAATTACATTGAAAACATTTTCAAAAACTAACAATAATGAATTCAATATTACAAAATATGAGTATTTACCGACTAAACTTATTCAGTACATGAAAAACTTTTTTGAAAACTACGAGTATCTTAATTCTTATAGGTAACAGAATATACATGTAAATTTTATAATTACCTTCTTGCATCTCGATTTTCACATTCAATAACACAGCACGTCATCACTCTTGCAGGCATATCGAAATTTATTATATTATCAAAGGTTTTTTGATAATAATGATTTTACATACTTACGAATGCAACGACATCTAACTATCAAATTGAAAATAATTTTTTCGTGTATTAGTCTCCTCCTCCGACAGATGGCGCGGAATATACGAGTGGCTCATCTAATTTTTTAGTTTGTTGTTCTTATACTATTGCGGATTTACCTACTAAGAAAATCAGTACATTTTTTTTACTGAAAATCTTTGAAGAATTTGTTTTTGGCATTTTCAAGTTGAATGCTTTTATATCGTTTTACTTGGATGAAAGGTTGTATGTAGTATCATCTGCCAAAAAACATTTTTTTCGTATGTGTAGGACCTTAATGTCCAAAGACATCGATATTATTTGGAAGGGTCAACGAAAATAAAAAAGATAATTAAAAATGGGGGCTACTCCAAAACTAAGGAGGTAAACTTTCCAATTTGGGTGTTTTTGTCGATAATATAAGGTATATTTGATGCCCTTAAATTATCGCTCTAAAGTCATGACCAAACACACTGTATATAGAGGAACTTCCATATAGCGAACTTCTGTTTAACGATTTTCGTAGAAGACATCCAATCCAAATACCTACCATGTTAAAAACACTCTCTTAAACGAAATAAATCCTCTCTATAACGAACATCGACTACAGCAGGATCCAAAAGATATCTGGATCTTGGTAAGAAGCAATTACAACTCCTCACTGGGTTTCTTATAGGACATTGTGCCTCAGGAAGCACCTGTTGAGGATGGGATTATCGGACACTGAAGAGTGTAGGTTCTCAGGGGGGAGGAAGAAACCCCCATTCACCTAGTCACGGAATGGCATTACGAGCCTAAGGAGAGAATATCTTGGGCGAGAAACTTGTAAAAGTGAGGAACTAGCCTCGCAGAAGCCTTCACAGTTATTAGATTTCATTAGATCTCTGGAACTGGAAGGTGAGCTATGAAGGGTTTGGCCAGAACAGCTCTGTAAGGGGGCACTATAGACCTTAAGGTCGCAGTGAACTGACCCCTTTTTAAACTAAACTAACTTTGAATCCAAATACCATGTTAAAAACACCCTCTCAAACGAAATAAATGCTCTCTATAACGAAATATCCCAAGAACATCACTCATTATTGAGTCATTTCAAAGTGTTCTGCTGGTGTAACATTACACCAGCGGCAATATTTTGCTTAATTATACTTCGAACGATTTTAGAAAAAGTAAAATTTTCATGTCTACCCCCAGCGAGTGGGATATCTGCGTTTATCTCCCTTGCTGGTGTAACACCAGTAGGGCACCCGCAATTGATCTTTCCTTAGACTTTGTCTAAGGATCTTTCTGATATTGATGCCATTCGAAAGCTCTAGATTTGCTCATCAGTGAATGAACATAGATAAGCAAAATAAACTGAGTGGTGAGCAAAATGAGGGCATACAAAGGACCCCGAGCATTTTGTATGAGAATTGGCTCCCGGTGGATTTGGCTGAAAATTTGATATGATGTTCTACTAATCCTTCTGATCAAATGTCTCTACAGTCACGAAGCTGAAAAATGCATACTTCTAGGAGTTTTTAGCGATTTTTTGTATCCATTATGGCTTACGTATTACCGTTCACACAGAAATGTTTGAGAATATCTCGTGATTATTGAAAGCAGATTCTGTCAATTCGAAATATTTTCAAATATTTCTGTGTGTACGGTAATACGTAAGCCATAATGGATACAAAAACTCGCTAAAAACTCCTAGAAGTATGCATTTTTCAGCTTCGTGACTGTAGAGACATTTGATCAGAAGGATTAGTAGAACATCATATCAAATTTTCAGCCAAATGCACCGGGAGCCAATTCCCATAATACATAATGGATACAAAAAATCGCTAAAAACTCCTAGAAGTATGCATTTTTCAGCTTCGTGACTGTTTAGACATTTGATCAGAAGGATTAGTAGAACATCATATCAAATTTTCAGCCAAATCCACCGGGAGCCAATTCCCATGCAAAATGTGCGGGGTTCTTTTAAAAATATTCGAAGGTGGCATGCTGGTGTAGTTGAGGAGTGAGACGTCTGAAACAAGAATGTCAATTTTGTCCATTGAAAATGTAACTGTAAAAAAATTGGACTTTATTTGCTTATCAGTGAGCAAGATTCTTTAGAGTACTAGTTTCCTAGTACCTCGGTTACATCGTTTCTAGGAGATACACCTACCATACCTGATCTATGGAATGCTTTGTTCATATTTGAAACACGAGCGTTCGATATTGAATAATCTTTTTGCAATACTAATAAGCTCACAAACTCTCGTCAATTTTATTTATGGGATAGGTAATGTTCACATAGTTCTCAAAACAATGCTTTTATTAACACTCTCAAACTTATAAGAAATGGACATTTAATATGTGATATTTAAGATTATCTATACAAGATTCTGAATGGTTACATAAGTAATAGCAATGTTTTAGTTCTGAATGAATCGATTGTATATTATTAATGTTATAATAACCCCAATGACATATAACAAATACGTTGGGAAATAACTTAAAGTAAATTATTTCGAAGGCTAGAAAAAGGGCACTGCCCGAAACGTCGCCAATCACTATCATATTTTATATAATATTAAACCCTGAAAATCAAATACCGCTATCTTTTCATAAATAAAACGGGGTAAATACTTTCCATTCGATTAATGTTATTGTCTTCCGTGTGAGTTGATTTATATTCACGTGAATTGCATAGAAGTTTCATTGAATTTGAATGAACAGATTGTACGTGACTTTTTATATGACACTTGTAACTCGATTTATATTCACATAAATTACACTGAAATTTCCTCAAATTCAAATGAACACCTTCTAAGTGAGTTTTTAGCCGACTCTTACCAACTGTTTTATATTCACATAAATGACACTGAAATTTCTTTATGAACAGCTTCTACGTGAATTTTTAGTTCACCCTTTTTATTTGATTTGAATTCACATAAACTACACTGAAGTTTCCTTAAATTAAAATGAACAGCTTCTACGTGAATTTTTAGCTGACGCTTTGTACTTGTTTTATATTCACATAAATTACACTGAAATTTCCTCAAATTTAAATGAACAGCTTCTACATGAATTTTTAGCGCACTCTTACTAATTGTTTTATATTCACATAAATTACACTGAAATTTCCTCAAATTCAAATGAACAGCTTCTACGTGAGTTTTTAGATTACCCTTCATATTTGTATTATATTCACATAAATTACACTGAAATTTCTTTATATTCAAATGAACAGCTTCTACGTGAATTTTCAGCTGACGCTTTGTACTTGTTTTATATTCACATAAATTACACTGAAATTTCTTATATTCAAATGAACACCTTCTACGTGAGTTTTTAGGTCACCCTTTTGATTTGATTTATATTCACATAAATTACACTGAAATTTCCTCAAATTCAAATGAACACCTTCTAAGTGAGTTTTTAGCCGACTCTTACCAACTGTTTTATATTCACATAAATGACACTGAAATTTCTTTATGAACAGCTTCTACGTGAATTTTTAGTTCACCCTTTTTATTTGATTTGAATTCACATAAACTACACTGAAGTTTCCTTAAATTAAAATGAACAGCTTCTACGTGAATTTTTAGCTGACGCTTTGTACTTGTTTTATATTCACATAAATTACACTGAAATTTCCTCAAATTTAAATGAACAGCTTCTACATGAATTTTTAGCGCACTCTTACTAATTGTTTTATATTCACATAAATTACACTGAAATTTCCTCAAATTCAAATGAACAGCTTCTACGTGAGTTTTTAGATTACCCTTCATATTTGTATTATATTCACATAAATTACACTGAAATTTCTTTATATTCAAATGAACAGCTTCTACGTGAATTTTCAGCTGACGCTTTGTACTTGTTTTATATTCACATAAATTACACTGAAATTTCTTTATATTCAAATGAACACCTTCTACGTGAGTTTTTAGGTCACCCTTTTGATTTGATTTATATTCACATAAATTACACTGAAATTTCCTCAAATTCAAATGAACACCTTCTACGTGAGTTTTTAGATCATACTTCCTATTTGTATTATATTCACAGAAATTACACTGAAATTTCTTTAAATTCAAATGAACAGCTTCTAAGTGATTTTTTAGCTGACGCTTTGTATTTGTTTTATATTCACATAAATTACACTGAAATTTCCTCAAATTCAAATGAACACCTTCTACGTGAACTTTTAGATCATTCTTTGTATTTGATTTGAATTCACATAAACTACACTGAAATTTCCTTAAATTAAGATGAACAATTTCTACGTGCCTTTTTAGGTGACCCTTATTACTTGTTTCATATTCACAGAAATTACACTGAAATTTCTTTAAATTCAAATGAACAACTTCTACGTGAATTTTTAGCTGACGCTTTGTACTTGTTTATATTCACATAAATTACACTGAAATTTCCTCAAATTCAAATGAACAGCTTCTACATGAATTTTTAGCGCACTCTTACTAATTGTTTTATATTCACATAAATTACACTGAAATTTCCTTAAATTCAAATGAACATTATCTGCGTGCTTTTTTAGGTTACTCTTGTAGCTTGATTTATATTCACATAAATTACACTGAAATTTCCTTAAATCCAAATGAACAGCTTTTACATGAATTTTTAGTAGACTCTTACTACATGTTTTATATTCACATAAATCACACTTGAATTTCTTTAAATTCAAATGAACAACTTGTATGTGAGTTTCTAGATCACCCTTACGCCTTGTGTTATATTTACATTGAAATTGTTCTGAGTACTGCTGAATATTATCCATTAATATACATCTCTGGTGAAGACTCTTTTCATCTAGACATTGTTCCTCGATGTCAATATCTTCCTTTACCATTTCATCTTTCAGAAAACTGTAAAAAAAGTCATCGGCATTTACTGTTGTGTTTTGATGTTTCACATTTTATATTTCTGAATGATATTCTTATACAGGGTTGGTAATACCATTGTTTAAACAATGGTGATACAAACAAATATGGCAGCAATTCAATTTTCGAGAGAAAATCAAAGGAGTTAATTGTCAATAATTGTTTTAGAGTTGATAGTTTTTGTCAGTTTTCTAAAAAAGGAATATATTGAATTTTGAGACCAGATCTTATTTAATTTATCGCCTCGTTCTTGACGACAGAACACAGCGTTCACTCAGGTAGGGCACCAAGAACAAGATGACAGATAGAATGGACAAGTTGTAAGAATGAAATAATATAAAATGTCCAAGAAAGACTGCATCAACTAAATTAAATTCATTCCAAATATTTCATGAACAAGTGCAAAAAACCATCATGATTGAGCTCTACTACAACAGAATGTTGTCAATCATCTGAACCAAAACATTACTCAATCTTCCATTTCTAGGCTCTCACAAGTTGAAATACTTCAATTTTGTGAGAGCATTGGCCTAGACATAGCCTCCATAAATGTGTTTTATATGGCTGTGACCTAGATAAGCCACAGCCCGCAGCCGTCTATAGAACTAGAAAATACTTAGAAGACTATGGATAAGCTAACAGGTTTACTGCCCAACTACAAGATTATTTAATTCTTGTAACAGATACATGAATGTATACGGTACATCCAATTTGATCATATAATGGGTTTAGGTACTCTTAATTATCGTGCATTTATGATTTAACCTGTTGTATATCAGAGCAAATAAGGTTTAAATAATATATGAAATGACTATCTTTAGATAACTATATGAATTTGAGTTAAATATACTAACCAATCAAAAAACGAAGATTCTGAAGCGTTGAATTTTTCTCCTTCCTTTCTAGTAATTTCACAATTAACAGTTTTTACTTCCATTTCACGATTTCCTTCGTACACATCCATTCTATTTGCTTGGAACATGTTTGGAATTTTACAAATAACAAATAACCATCGTTCCACTTCCACAGCCTATTCGTTGTTTTGAGATATTTCGTGCTCCTGAGCATAGATAAATAAATAAATAATTTATCTGAGCATAGATAAATGATTAAATTATTTATCTATGCTCCTGAGTAACTCAAAAACTCGAAATGTGACTGGGTGCATAACCACAGAACATAAATATGGTGCATAACCTCGGTTGAGCCGGTTGTATGTTCTGTGGTTGAGCCCATATTCCCAAGTTGGGAAACCAGAAAGAAGAAGAAGAGAAGCTAGTGTATGTTTATGACAGCATCTTCTATGTCGGAATCATAGAATCTTGTATCTATGCTTTTTTATGTTCTGTGGCTATTATTATTGTTCTGTGGAATATTCAAATAACCTCAAAAACTAGCCTTAAAAAATTCAAAAATGTTCACGACAAAAATATTTATAAAAAAAAATAAAATAGGCAATTTCTTGAAGGTAAACTTTTCGTACATTATTTTTCAGCTACCCCGAATAATTTTCTTATTTCAGAATGTCAGAGAACACTATATACGTGATGATATATCTTGCGGTTTTCCATCATGTGAAAATTGTTTGCCTACTCCAACTAATCTCAATAGTCAGCATAAAAATGACTGCAAATTGGTCGAAGGAAATCATTATTTAGTATTAGATACCAATGTTATTTTGAATCAGGTACTAAAACTGAGTCTGTTTAGGTATTTGTATTTACAATGTACTGTTTTAATAGATGGACGTACTTGAAGAAACAATATTTGGTAATGTAATAATTCTTCACACTGTACTTAATGAAGTGAAGCATAGGAGCCTCCCGATTTTTAAGAGACTTATGAACATTATTGACAATCCAAGTCGACATTTTTATGTATTTACCAACGACCATCATAAGTATTCTTTATCAATGTAAATTTGTATCGATGTATTATTTGGGAATTTTTTAGGGATACTTATTTGGTTCAAGGAGAAAAGGAATTGGTTAATGATTATAACGACAGGTCCATCAGAAAAGCTTGCTCTTGGTATCAAGAACATTTACCAACTGAAAAGTTTGTTTTCTTAACTGAGGATGCAGAAAACAAGAGAATAGCTTTAGAGGAAAACATTACCACTTTTTCTGGTACAATCAAAATTTTCAGAAACATTGTTTATAATACTTTCAATATATAATTCCAATAATCATGATTTTATTTATTTCAGTCAAAGATTATGCTCAAAACCTTAAGGACCATCATTTGGTTGAAGATAAATTAGCCAAGAATTGTACAAATTATGGATCTGGAAAAGACATTTACCCTCCTCATATGGCAGTGGCAGAACTGTTGGGTAAAATCAAGACTGGAAAACTACATCAAGGGACCTTTAGAGCATCTCGAGAAAATTATTTGGAGGGTTATGTAACTGTTGATGGCCTGGACGATCCTGTAAGTTTAATATGTACTGCTTCGTTTTATTATTTTTTTTTATTTCTGTGGTTATGAGCAAATGAATTTTGTTTTTATTATAGGTAATTGTGCAAGGCAGAGAAGGTTTGAACAGAGCTGTAGATGGTGATATAGTAGCAGTAGAATTATTCAAAAAAGAAGACTGGACCTCACCTACTGAATTAGTTATAGAAGATGAGGGAAAAGTAGAAGAAATCATAGACGACTTGGTTGAAAAAGAAAAAGAGATAAGAAATGCACATAAAAACAAAGATGAAATCAAACCTACTGGTAAAGTTGTTGGTGTTATCAGAAGAAAATGGCGTCAATATTGCGGTATTTTGGAAGGAGGGGTAGAAGGTGTATATCAATTGTTCGTACCATCTAATAGAAGTATACCCAAAATCAGAATTGAGACAAGACAAGCAGAGTTTCTGAAAACTCAGAAATTAATTGTAACCATTGATTCTTGGCCTCAAAATTCTAGATATCCGCATGTGAGTAGTATTCTTACAATAATTAATTTGATATAAAAAGTTTACCGATGAAAGTTTTAGATACAATGTACATCTCATTGTCATTGAGTCTTATGACCCAAACTTTTCTTGATATGATTACCCTTGTTTTGATTATTTAGAAGTATCGTTTGAGTTTAACCATTTTCACTCTAAATTCCTATAAAGAACTCAGGGTTAGTTCATGCAAACATGATTTTTCTCTATCAACATTGTAGCAGGAGGTATAGTCCGTTCACGAAAGGTTGAGCCGTCGGTTGGCCATGATAATTTGACATATTCCACTGTGTATATTAAAATTTTAGGTTATGATGTTTATTTTCTTGTCAGATTGATACGCAATGTTGTCAATATTGCATAGAGTTGTCTGATAACTAGCAAGCTCGTCGGACGAGGCCGGGTACATTCGGCAACATTGAATTTATTTTACGTCATGACAGCAAATACTGCCAACTTCAGATAAATAAAGAAACGCCTACTATGTGCTCAACCTTTCGTGAACGGAGTATACACTGTTTCTGCTTCTATTCAACTCAAATACTCGATGCAATATAATGCCAGTACAGTCTATACACTTATATTAAACTAAACAATTTCTTTTGTGAATTTCCATTAACTTAGAATTGTTGTAATTGTATTGTCTTTATTTCATATTAACTTTTTTGTCTTATTAAGGGTCATTTTGTCCGAGCACTTGGTAAAATTGGAAATCAAGATACAGAAAATGAGGTAGTTCTACTGGAACATGACGTTCCTCACAGTCAGTTTTCAGAAGAAGTTCTGAAGTGCTTGCCGAAGCTTCCTTGGATAATAACAGAAGACGTAAGTAACCCCTTTCATTAATTCTGATTTTTCAATGTGCATTCTTATTTCTATCTCTTATTTCTCCTTAATGTAAATGTTTTTCCAGGATGTGGAAAAAAGGGTGGATCTTAGAAATATAACGATATGTTCAGTAGATCCTCCTGGTTGTACAGATATTGACGATGCCCTACATTGCAGAAAATTAGAAGATGGTAAATTGGAAGTTGGGGTTCATATAGCTGATGTATCTCACTTTATCAGACCAGGAACTGCTATCGATTTAGAGGCTGCTTCGAGAGCAACGACTGTTTATCTAGTAAACAAGAGGATTGACATGGTAAGCATTGATTTTTGACTTATTTCAGACATGCATTCTATCGGTTAAGTGCAGGAAAGTCAATTTCAATATAGTGCTATCTGAAGGGTTTTCCAATACGAAGTGTTATTTCGAATAGCCCGCTATTTTGGTAGATATCACGTTTGAAGCTGTCATTTTTTGACATTTGACAAGTAGAAACTACGCCATTAATAAAAATGGAACGATAGCTGCTTCAAGAACGCATTGAAATAATTAAAATTCACTATAAAAATGCTGAAAATTTGGCAGAGACGGTTTGTAAAACTCGAACATTTTCGGGTCGTCGTGAAGCACCTTGTCGGTCCGGTAAAGAAATTGGTAGAAAAATTCGAGCTGTTGGGACAAGTTAGTGATTTGAAGAATAAAACCCGTGCACGTCGCTCAAGAACAGCCGAGAATATTGCTGCTGCGGCTTTGTTGAATTTAGTGTAGTTAGTGAAACACATGAAGAAGCAACAACACAGCTATAGTCCGTTCATGAAAGGTTGAGCCATCGGTTGGCCATGGAAATTTGGCATATTCCACTGTATATATTAAAATTTTAGGTTATGTTGTTTATTTTCTTGTCAGATTGATACGCAATGTTGTCAATATTGCATAGAGTTCTCTGATAACTCGCAAGCTCGACGGACGAGGCCGGGTACATTCGGCAACGTTGACTTTATTTTACGTTATGACAGCAAATACTGCCAACTTCAGATGAATAAACAAACGCCTACTATGCGCTCAAACTTTCGTGAACGGACTATACTTCTAGTGGCAGGACAAACTCATCATTATCATTGTTCTCTTCAAATATCAATCATAACAGTAACAGATTCTTTTGATGTTAAAATTTTATATCAGCGATTTTTGGTAAAATGGCTTATTTTCGAATATCCACAGGTGCCTGAACTCCTAAGTTCCAATCTATGTTCGTTAAGAGGTGGTGAAGAAAGATTTGCTTTCTCTTGTGTCTGGGAGATGGACGAAGATGCAAATATTTTAAGCACAAGATTCCATAAAAGTATAATAAAATCGAAACGAGCAATGACATATGAAGAAGCTCAAGTCACAATCAACGATAAATCTCAAAATGACGATTTAGCCTACGGTTTAAGAGGACTGAATAGGCTAGCTAAAATTCTTAAGAAAAGACGATTAGAGAAAGGGTAAATCCACAGTATTCAAAAAATTGGGGTAATACTAAACAAAAACATTTTCAGAGCCTTAGTTTTGGCATCGGCAGAAGTAAAAATTCTTATGGATTCTGAAACCATGGAGCCACTGGACGTAGAAGTGAAAAAACTTTTTGAAACTAATTCTATGGTGGAAGAATTTATGTTATTGGCCAATATAAGTGTTGCAGAAAAAATTTTAGCCGATTTTCCAGATTGTGCCATGTTAAGAAGACATCCAACACCACCTAGTTCAAACTTTGATCCTTTAGTGAAGGCTGGAAAACATCTTGTGAGTAAATAACCCATAATCATCTTTATACTTATAATTTTACTATATTTGTGTTTTTTACTGACCTCCTCCTAAAGGGCAGGACCAATTCAAATGAATTTTTTTAACATTTGATTTGATATCTCCCCAGGGGCCTATCTATGTTTATTGATCTGAGGTTGGCGCCCTGGAAGGTTTAGATTCACAATTCTGCCAGACAGATGGCGTTGCAGTCATACTAATCGTACAGTGACTATATTACCACAGTGGGGACAACTCGTGTCTCATTTTCTGTTGGTTGGCCGCCATGTTTCGTCGAAGTTACGCAGATTGCAGATCTAGTTTGTTTATGTATGTTTTGTTGCCTACAGATTAAGAATAAGGTCGAAAAAGACTTCTATAGAGAGTTATGAGATATACAATTCAAAAATTCTGCCAAAATCGTCTTGACGAAACATGGCGGACTTTTGACAGTTTTATGACCAGTTGTCGCCACTGTGGTAATATAGTCACTGTAACTAATCGCTATTATCATGCAGGACAACCTCTGTCGGGTCCGCTAGTCTATACTAATATTATAAAGAGGAAAGGTTTGTATGTTTGTGGGTTTGTGGCGTTGATAAGAGTTAACTCATAAGCTACTAGACCGATTTCAATAATTATTTCACCCTGAGAAAGGTACAATATCCCTGAGTAACATAGGCTATACTTTTCACCCGAGAAAATTAAGGAAACCTACTAAAACTTCAATGATAAAAAATATGAGTACCAAAATCAGCTATTTTCAGGTGCGCTGCAAAAACCGTAAGACGCACATGGAAACAATGTATGGCGGAAATGTACCTCTTTAATAGTTCTACAAAAAAGTCCGCGATAGCATATATCTATCTTTCAAGGTTTACTCGGTATCACCTTTTAAAGTTTTCCGAATGTTTCTCAAAATTATGCATTATTTGGGAGTATTTTTTTATGAATACGCTATTGATCCTTATCCAATTAAATACGTCGTTCATACCCAGTATTTAATTTAGAACGAAATTGCCTTTTACATCATTCAATTATGATGAATACATCAAAAGATATGGCAGGTTGAAGATGAAATCGCACCAAAATGCGTCTCTGAGGTAGGCACTAGGCGGGTAGGAGAAGGTGATGGATGTATGAATGTATTTTGGATTGCCTAATGCCCGTATGTTTATGATCACATATCAGATCAACAGATGGCGCTGTAGTCGTTATTAAGGTTATTCATCTACTCTGCAACTAAACGGCTGGATCGAATTGAATGAATATTTGTGTATACAGTACAACGTCTGTTGGGTCTGCTAGTACTTTATAAATCTTTCCATTTTTTTCAGGGTTTTAACATACAAATAGAAACGGGAAAAGCCCTCGCAGAATCTCTTGACAACGCTGTCAGTGAATCGAATCCGTACTTGAACACAATGTTGAGGACTTTGGCCACTCGTTGCATGCTTCAAGCAGTTTATTTCCCGAGTGGTACACTACAAAAAGAAGAATTTTATCATTATGGATTAGCAGTTCCACTTTATACACATTTCACCTCCCCGATTAGACGATATGCCGATATTATTGTTCACAGGTTGTTAGCGGTTTCTTGCAGTGCTGACTCGACATATCCAGACCTTTTGGACAAGCAGAAAAGCAGTCAGTTATGTCAAAATTTGAATTATAGAAATAGGATGGCCCAATATGCTGGGAGAGCTTCTGTAGCTTTCAATACGCATGTAAGTTTTCATACATTTTTTCTCAAGCCACTCTTTTGACTGAAAACAACCAAAATAAGCAGAGTGAAGTTTTTTCTGTGAAATGGGAATCTTTACAGGCATCTAAACTGCATCAATTTTTGTCTACGTATTTTTTTATAGATGAAAATAAAAGCGTTTGGAAATACATATTTAACATATAGTTCGTTCACGAAAGGTTGAGCCGTCAGTTGGCCATGACAATTCGGAATATTCCACTATGTTTATTAAAATTTTAGATTATATTGTTTATTTTCTTGTCAGATTGATACGCAATGTTGTCAATATAACCTATAGTTCTCTGATAATTCGGAAGCTGGTCGGACGAGGCCGGGTACATTCGGCAATGTTGACTTTATTTTACGTTATGACAGCGTATACTGCCAACTTCAGATAAATAAACAAACGCCTACTATGCGCTCAAACTTTCGTGAACGGACTATACAGTGGAACTTCCCTATAACGAAAGCGCTAAATCCGCAAAAAAAATTGTTATAAAGAAATTTCGTTATACAGAAAATTTGCTTCTATAGTCGGCAATGTCGCGGTCGACTTCGCTGATAAATTTAGGTTTATCATTCAAACTTAAGCACTCTTTTAGACATTTTCGCATAACATTCACACTAGCGTAATGGTTAGATTGAAACCAAACAGCCAGAGGTGTACTGAGAACTATTTCAGAAGGAAAACTCTACCTGCCGTAATGATTTAGTTTAAGGTTAGGATTTATTACGTACGACCGGCAAATTTTGAAAAAAACCCACTCAAAGAGTGATGTTCTTTGAATATTTTGTTATAGAGAGAATTTACTTTGTTTAAGAGGGTGTTTTTAACATGGAATTTAGATTCAAGGTGCAATGTCTTGTACAAAATTCGTCATACAGACGTTCGTTATGGTTGAGTTCCACTGTATATGGTATCACTTTTTTGCAGCTGTTCTTCAGAGGAAAAATTCAAGACGAAGAAGGTTATGTTCTATTTGTTCGTAAGAATGCACTGCAAATTCTTTTACCTAAATATGGCCTCGAATGTCCTCTGTATCTATCAATAAAAGATGGGAAATCTATGTTCACTTACGACGAAGATGTAAGTCTCAAATTGTTTTACTTATGTAACATATTCTGTGAAACTCTAATTTTAGGAACAAACTCAAAAATGTGGTGATATTGTTTTTCATGCTTTTGATCCCGTAACTGTGAGAGTCAGCTTGGATTCGAAAAATATACAACACGAGAAGT
The DNA here is from genome assembly GCA_013421045.1 of Propylea japonica. NCBI lineage: Eukaryota > Metazoa > Arthropoda > Insecta > Coleoptera > Coccinellidae > Propylea > Propylea japonica. The sequence goes on from CM024239.1 coordinate 94,871,371, forward strand.
TCCTTCTTCAGTTAGTTCATCCATATATTGAAGGTTTTAGTGTTCATCCTCTAGATGAAATTGAAAAAATGGAAACAGACACCACGTCAAATGTGGGAGAAAAGCGAAAAACAGAAACTGTAAGCAAAAACAAGAAGAAAAAGAAGAAGAATAAGTAATTGTAGTTGTTGAGGCATTAAATAATTTTATATTTTTCACTTAAGTAGTTGTTATTTGTACCGTAACAAAATATTAAGTTTTTACATATCACCTTCAAGATGTATAAGTAAATAATGCTCATTTTAGATATATACATCTATATTTTCAAATAAACATATGCATAATAAATTAAATTCATAGTAAAAAATAAACAAAATGAGACGAATATGCTCAGCATATCGATCTCCATTAAAAACTATTTCAGTCAAAAAATAATAGACACACAGGGAATCATAACAAAAGAAAATGACTAGATTGAATCCACAGTTAAAATATAAAATGACTAGCGTTTTTAGTCTTACATAAATACTTAAAATATTACTGCTGACAGAATGTCCATCAAAAAAAAAATAAAGGACACATATAATTAACAATACAGTAGAACCTCTGATCTGTATGTAAAATTAAGGTTTATAGTTCAAGAAAAAGATGCACAATAAAATCAATAGATTACAATAAAAATTCTTATTGTTGTTGAGATCAACATTAGGATCATTCACGATAAAGCCATTTCTTATAGTCAATTATCCAGCGAAATCTTGGTCCCAATAACATCAGATAGTTTAGTTCTACTGTATATATTCACAAAGATAAAAATTCAATTACTCATCAAATAAAAATATAACAAAAAAATTAAATAATCACAGAACACGATTGTATCAACATAATACTAATCACCAATTTATTGGTCAAAAATATTATCAACTAATATCGTAAACAAGTTGTTTCAATTTTGAGAGAATGTTTTAAACAGATCAAAAACAGTTCACCTAATAATTTGGATAAATCCCAAATGTTTCTTTAGCAGTATACAATTTCGGTAATTCGGATTCTAATTTGAGAAGCTTGATTGTGGATATTAATTGCCAAGGATTTGTATTTGCCTTGTAGTTTTCTCTCAGATTAAAAGAACTAGAGTAATAGATCAACTCTTGTGAACCATCTCTATCTAAATCTGCGATTAATATGGAATACTCTTGATTTTTGAAATCTGGTTGACATTCAACTACAGAACTATCCAGATGAAAACATAATTGCGTTATATTGGTAGAACTCGCTTCGATAACGTTGTAATCTGTATCATTAAATGTTATCAGAATGATTCTTTCCGTTATGTAATTTCCAAAATTAGTAGTATTTGAAGGGTTTTCTCTGGAAGTAAAAGGGTAATTTGAAGCATATTTTGGACTAAATTTGTAGTGCCATTCCCATATTTTGACAATGTAACCCTTAATATGTTTTTTCACAGAAAAAGAGTTAACTTTTGATGATCCGAATTTGAATTTCGAAGGTTTGATGATACGGGACTTATTGTAGAGTTTAGAGTAAACCACTTTATTTTCACCGCTGAATAGCTTGATGTATGAATGACAATCAGGACATGTTCCCATATTTTCAATACTTAGTTTATATTGATCTAACATGAACAAATCAGCCTCCAAGTTGGTAACATTGAATTTCTCAAAGTTCAAAACGTGTGAAACGTTGAATAATCGTCTCGTAATTTCAATAACCTTTATTCTCAGATAAATGGTACTAGAACTGTTGAAACACTGAAATCTTAAATATTCTTCAGAGATTTCCAAATTTTCGACCTTATTACAGTCATTCACAAAAATATTTGACAAAGCTTTACCAGTTCTCCCACATATGATCATAAGATATTTTTGTTGGTATATACTCAGTAGTTCATCGACTCCATCATGATTCAAATCTTTCAAGACGACTGGAAATTGAAGATTTTCAATGAGTGTTTTCTCCTCATGACTGTGAACATGCCAAATTGTTTGACCTGAAACAACTTCCACTGCTTTCAGCCCTCTTTCATCCAACAAAAGACAGTCTCTTATATGGTTTGAGTCTACATCAATTAACGAACAATCCATATAGTCTGGTATAACGGATTGTCTAAAATACCAGTTCACACCACCATTATTTCCCAAAAATGATATAATTCCATTTTTTAAAAGTTCCTGGGAATTTAAATCTCCTTTATACTGCACTGCTAAATTAAAATGTTTTTTGAATCGCTCAAAAATAAATTTATTTTTCCCTTCATCTCCACATCCTCTTGCTGTGTTTCCCAATTAACTACTTTTACTGGACATGTATCCACATCACAGGGAAGTACCCATAAGAATATAACGATTGGCAAAAAACACAACGTAATAGAAAATATGAAAGCTACCTTTCTACTTGTACTCATTTGAGGTTTAATTATTTTTGCTTCCGTTATATGAGGTAATTTATCGTGATACTGTTTAGAAAAGGGACCATGTTTAGAGCTCATTTTATTTAGATCTTGTAGATTTTCACTGTAATGATTATTGGAAGGGCATGAACTATCCATGTGAAATTCTCTTTCGGAATCTGAGTCACTTATTGATTGAGGTAAAGGTGCATACAATCCAGAAATACTAGACATTATGAAAATTAAAATTGAATTTTAATCCCATTAATTGTTAATTTTATTTATTTAGATTTTTCAGTGAAAATCATCGATTAAAGTTTTGACAACCCAGAACATCATTGAAAATGTGAAAATCTTTTTCTGTTGATTATCAGAGTCTTTTCACAACTCTGTATATTTTAATTAAATTTTGATTTAATTGAAGTTTTTCTTCCTCACCAGTAAAATTTAGATTTAACTAATTCAAGTGTTATTAATTTGTATCAACAGTGCAGGGTTTTGATTGTTTTTCATTTTAGCGATAAATAAACTCTATCTATGTTTGCAAGTTAAATAATTTTCTGTGCTTACACCGACCAAAGAAATAAATTTCATTTTTTATTCTTATGCCAGACAGAGACAACATGTGGTCTCTGTGGTATCTGCTTGTGTACATGTTGACAGATGTGACAGTTTATTTTCTCTTGGGACTGTAAAACAGAAAGAATGGCTGTGGCGGTGGTGGAATCTAATAATATGGATGTTAAAATGGATAACATAATAAACAAATCAAATTTGGAAAAAATAGAAAGGTATATTGTCTAAGATCGTTTTATAATTAATCACTTTAGCTTCTGAACGATGGTTTTGCATCATTCGTTAAAGGCGTCATCATGAATCAATAACGGGCGATTTTTTTCAGTTTTTTAAACGATCCACAATATAAGGAAGTTTTGGAGAGTTCAGCTAATTATAACACAAGATTATGCATAGAAAGAAGATTGCGACTTCCGTTTATTGACACGCAAACTGGGGTTGCTCAAAATCATTCATCATTATTCATGCATCCCAGACAGAGAATTCCAGGACTGTTACCCGGCCAAATTTATTCTTACCCTAGACCTAGATGGAGAAAAAAACGGAGACAGTATCTCACAATGAACTCAAGAGCCTTTGCTAGAGCGGCAGATTCAATTTTAGATGAAGGAGAAGTCCATAGTATATCACAAGTTGAGAACCCAGCTTTACAAGATACTGATAGTAAAGATAGTCAATTGTTGAAAGATGAAGTACCTAAGGTAAATAAATATTAACATACAGATACTAGCACAATGATTTTCATAATACAAATCAACATTTTCTATTTTCAATGGTTCACTTCACAAGATATTTATTATTTGTAAATTTAATTGCTAAGCTAGCAAAATATTTGGCTGTGTTGCAGGAATGGTATTATGATGAACAGGATATAATGGAAATGGAAGCTTTTGATGAACCAGATCCTGACTCGGATTTGGATTATGAGGAAACTTATAAGAAAGGGAGAAAAAAGAAAGGAAACGCAAGGGTGAGTTTTTTCGATTTATTTGATGCTGTTTAAATTTATGAAGTGTGTTTATGATACACAATATGATGTAAATTCAAAGGTTTTAGAAAACCATTGTTTGAAATTCAGTACCGATGTTAATTTTCGAATATTTTAAAGGGAAGGGGAACTGACTCTCCTAGTACACCTGGGCGCAAAAAAGGTGCTGCTGGAGGAGGTAGAGGAAGAAAAAAAGGGGGTCACAGCTTTGAACCTACCCCAGGAGATCCAGATAAACCTTTCGCTTGTGAACGTAAGTTTATTTTAATACATTTGATGAATAAAATGTAATAACTGTATAACAAAATGAGAAACCTGAATTTGCAAATAATTCTTTTTGTATAAATCGTATAATAGTCAATTATTGGGCTCAAAGTAATAATTATTACTCCAGAAATATTTCACTTTGTGATTATTTTTTCATTCATGGAATTCATTGAGATCTCATAAGACAAAAAATGAATAAATTTCCTAACGTAATAAAGGTTTCTCTGCTTGAGCATGTTGGAATGGATATCGAACCAGTTACTAAGTTTATTTACTCATTTCTTCGTTGCTGGTTTTTTATTCACTCCAAATATAAATATCTAAACAAACATGGTATACCATGGATTTGATTGTACTTTAGTAAGAGCTTGCTGCTTAGTACAGAGAGCTTTTCAAGTTGTTATAGACAGGGACTCGAACCGAAAGAAAAACTTAAGTATATGAATAAGAAAAGGATTCAAAAAGAACCGAAATTAATTTCAGTTTTGTATGTGGTGAATCAAAAATTGGAATAACTGGTGAATATTATCGATATGCTACTCAAAAGTCTGTGATTTTAATCAAATTTCTAATCATTTCATTTTAAAAAGCAAATGGAAAAAAACTAAATTTTGGAATTTTTAGATAATTATTATGTATATTATTGATTTATTGTCGTTTGTTCAAGTCTTTCTGAAATTTTTAAGTAACTGCACTGATAATTTATTTACTTAGATTATACTTGGAATAAACAAGAACATGTCCTACTTAATTATTAGTTGTTTTCTTATTTAATTATTCATCGTTGGAAATAATGAAAAAAGTAGAGTAATTTTTATATTCCCTATCTAATTGATATATGACAATATTTCAGTCTACTGTGTGTAATTTAATTTTTTGAACACTTTTAAATCTAGGAATCTGACGTCGAAATTTTATATTTAGCTACTCAATACTGATGCAAAGACTTATGTTAAATTTTGTGAAATCACCAAAACAAAAAATAGAACAAATTTCTTTTGGAAAAATTCAACATATCATCAGTTCATATGCAGCTTTGATAAAATCAGGTGGTCATAAATTTAAAGGGTTATTCTTATAGTTCTTGAACTACAATTTCAACCAAAGTACAGAAGAAAGAAAAAGATCGGACTAATTTGAACTATTTATTAATCATAATTTTTAGAATCATTAGGAATATAATTACAATTCAGCCAAAACTCAATCTACCCTCTAGTTATGGTAAAAATGATTTATTCTATTGCTTCTGCATGAGTCTATTGTAGAATAACGTTTATTACAAATGTTGTATGTTAAATCTGACTCTTGATTCATAAACTAACATTTTTCTCTTCAAATTCTGGCAGATTTACAACTTGAATTAAACTTTTTGATTGAAGAGTTTAGTAATGTCTAATCAATAACTGAAACAGCAATTTCCATAATAAATAGATTGCTGAGCAGTTTTCTCATTATATAAATACAGATTTTGAAATTCACATCGGAAACATACGATATAAAATGCATCAGACAGAGAATTCTTCTTCCAGTTGCACAGATGAATAGTCGAGATAATCACGTGCTGTAACTGAATAAATTCCGTTGACTTATTGCAATAACCTAGCCTTGTCTCTCTCTTATCGCAGTGTGGTAGGGAACCTGCAGTACATGTATAGAATTATTTAGTTTGTCGGGCTGCCCAAAATACTCGATTCAAGTATTTACTGTTGCCTACCATACTAAATGAATTATGCTTCTCCCAACGATAAGAGAGAGACAAGACTGGAATATTGCAATAAGACAGCGGAATTCAGTGTGTTACTGCATGTGATTGTCTCGACTATTCATCTGTGCAACTGGACAGAAGAATTCTCTGTCTGATGCATTGTAAATCGTATGTTTCAGATGTGATTTCCAAACCTGTATACAATATAAATGAGAAATTTACTGATGATTTCCTCACATAAATGAGTAAATGTAATTGTTCCATGACATTATTACCTCATTGAAATTATGAATATATGTATGAATTGAAATTTGGACTGTTTTGTATATTCAATTCTGTATATAATTTCTGAAATGAGTAAAATGAATTGATTTCGGTTCGGGTTCACAGCAGTGGGCTGGTTGTATGTTTGGATCTGATTGCTGTTAAATAATTGCTTTGTTTCTTCCTTTCAATTATTTATTTTTTCTCTTATTCGGTTCTGGTCCCTGCAGTAAGTCACATGACAATCTTCTGAATCAGCTGTTGGTAATCTGCACAGAAATACTAGTCGAATATATCTATTGCTTAATAATTTTTTTGCTTCACTACTAACTTTCAATTTTTCCGATGTACTAAAGCCTTGTAGAAACAACAGCGAATCCTCTCATTTTAAGCTCCAGTATCCTGTTGAAAGGATATTTATCGGAGCATGATATCTTGGGACCATTGAGGAATTCAGAAGATTATCATTGATCAATCGTCGTATTCTTGTTAGCCACCATATCGTTTATTATTATTATTTCACGATGAACTTTGGGGGAAATTCTATTTTGCAGGAGTATGTGTTAAGTTTCATATAGCCCGTTTTAATAATAATAAACAATCTTTATTCCTGACCCCAAAACAGTACAAGTACTAGCTACATTTAGCTTACAACAAAGTTCACGAAAGTTTGAGCGCATAGTAGGCGTTTGTTTTTTTATCTGAAGTTGGCAGTATTTGCTGTCATAACGTAAAATAAAGTCAACGTTGCCGAATGTACCCGGCCTCGACAGACGAGCTTGCGAGTTATCAGAGAACTCTATGCAATATTGACAACATTGCGTATCAATCTGACAAGAAAATAAACAACATAACCTGAAATTTTAATATACACAGTGGAATATGCCAAATTTTCATGGCCAACTGCTCAACGTTTTGTTAACGGACTATCATGTTCTAACAGTTTTCGGGTAGTGCGCAACTAGGTTACCGCTGTGCTGGTTGAATTTGACATAACCGAAACGTCATGAACCAAACTAAGAAATATGGTAAACATTGTTTTAACACGAAATGAAAATATTAAACCCATACTTCGGAACTATGATTTTAATATTGGTTGATTTTAATCAATTAATATTATTCTCTGCTTTCATTGTTTATATTGTTTTAAGACTTTACCGATTTTGTATTGACTTCGTGTTGTTTTGGTCGCGTGAATATGTCTGATTTTGTGCCAAATAAATGAAATTTGGGAGAAGTCTCGACTTTCTAGTTTAATTAGAAGGAAACAGAGTCTTAAACGCATCGAGAGCTCCCAAAAGTTAGAGTTGAAACCTCAGGATGCGTTGAAAGGGCATTCCCAGTAATTTACTGAAAAGTCAATTTAGAAATCATATAACCTCAAAAAAACATAGCGATTATAATAACTACATATCAGAATGGGCGGTTGAGTGTGACGTATTCGTTAGCATTCATTCCATTGGTTGAATTACATTTACAACTATGCGCCACTTGTTTAAACGTCACCGTAGCATTGCTCAGTGCTAATCACTAATAGTTCACTGATTTTTGGAATCATTAATTATGGAAATTTTCCATTAATTTCAATAAAATTGAGTGAATTCAAGATAAAAATGCATAATACTCAACAGGAGAATTCTATATTATTATTTCTATCATGCAGGAGACTCATTTAAGGCGAATTTTGGCGAGCTGTTGCTACAGCTTACCAAAGTTACATAGTTGCGTGAGTTGACAGAAAATATGAGTATTAACTGTCAACTATATTCCGTTCACAAAAGGTTGAGCCGTCGGTTGGCCATGGAAATTTGGCATATTACACTGTGTATATTAAAATTTTAGATTATGTTGTTTATTTTCTTGTCAGATTAATATGCAATGTTGTCTATTCAACATTCTCTGATAACTCGGAAGCTCGTCGGACGAGGCCGGGTACATTCGGCAACGTTGACTTCATTTTACGTTATGACAGCAAATACTGCCAAATGTTATGAAATACTAATGTTGTGGATGCATATAAAATATCTTCTTCAAGCAGAAGAATTGAAAAAGGTTGAAAGGGCTCTAAGTTATAATCATAAGTTTAATTGATGTATATTATTCTTTACACTTGAAAGCGATATTGTGGCTAACGTAAGAAACATACGACACAAATGTATTCCAAACGATAAAAACCAACTGAGTAGGCATTACCTTTTAGTTCCTTCTTTTGTTTGAAAAAATTTCAGTGTGTGGAGCGCGTTACAAGACAAGGCCAGGGTTGACGTACCACTACGGTCATTCTCACAAAGAGGGCGCTAGCGACGATAACTCGCGCGACAGTAACGCCTCAACCCTGACTCCGATGAACGTGGCAACAATGCCGCCAACGGCAGGCCCGTCAGGCATGCCTGGGCCCCCTTTCCCAGGTATGCCTGGCCAGGGTTTGCTGCCCCTGGGGGGCAATAGTATGGGAGGGATGGGGGAGGTGCCCCCACCAGGCGCACCCCATGGGGCCAGCCGAGTCCAGGACAGGTGTACCAAGATAGTTACGTTTCCTTTCTGAACCAGGCACCCGGTACTAAAATTTACCTTATGATCATGATATAAGAATACATGGTATGCTATCGCGCATCGGGAGAGAGATAGAGCTACGCATTTGTCTCTAATTGTGACGTCATGTGGGGAGCAAAGCCAATCTATAGGCCTCTTCGGATACCCGAACATCCAACCCGTGTTCGGAAAGTACGGTACTATTAACTCGATCACTGACCCAGGTTGATTTATCGTAACCCTACTCGAGAGCAGGGTTATACAGTCACCGCATGCGCACTGCAGTTTAATTTTGTATTTGAAAGAGGCGGGCTGACTTGAGTAAAATAATAATTCATGATTGCCACAACGTATAACTGAACACATGCTTATTGACATTTTAATAATTTCGGGGGCGCTTCAGAGCCTTAGCCCCGCCCCCCCTAGCTACGTGCCTGACCTGATGTGTTCGTATACTCAGAATCCGGGTCCGTGATCCGAGTAGATTCGTCACGTGACCAAATGGATCGAGTTAATAACCCTGAGTAAGTTTCCGAAAACGCCTATTTATTTCTTTGAGATTTACTCACTTTTGGCGTTTAAAAAAATAAAAGAATGGAAACATGGTGATTGAGGGAAATATACTCAGATGAAAATATAATTGACACATGAAGAGAAATATTTGACTTAATAATGAAGAATTTTTAAATAATAGCCAATTGCGATAGTCCGTTGAGACGTCCGCTTGTTTGAAAGAATCTTGTTCTATATTTTTGAGCAGCGCTCAACTGTTAATTTGTCTAAATTTGGGTATTTGTCGAATTTTTAGACGAAAATAATTTCAAATGGCTACCTACTTGGTTAGAAGATAAAATCAATTCAAATTTCCAGAAGCAATATTGGACTTGAAATTTGTATTCTATTTGTAAAATTACAGACACTTAAGCTAATGCACACTTTTAGAATTGATAGGGGGGACAATAGAAAATCATAAAAATATTGACGAAATTCGAAAAAAGGCTTTGTTTGACAGAAAATTTATTTCTGGTTTGAAGGTATTGAAAATATACAGTCGAACCTGGATAAGGGAGAGTTAAAGGGACCGCAATGTTTTTGTCGCTTATGGAGGTTTTTCACTAACCCGAGTTTCTAGCTTATGAAGGTTCCGAAATTATCATTATCACTCATAGAGGTCGAATAAAAAACGTAACACATGTATACAGGGTGTTTCATCATAAACTGGACAAACATATATATTCGTGTAGGGGACACCGGGAGAATCATTTTTGCCTTATACAATATATCCCGTTTTCGAAGCATAAGCGAGATACAGGGTGTTAAACGTCATTTTTGAGCAAGATTCTTATGTGGTCTGTTATGTAAAGTACTTAAAGTAACGGTTTTTGGTCAAATCTCAGTATTTTTGCGACCTCTATTCAGAAAAGTTGACGAACTCCAGAAAAAAATTCACAAAATGGCGGAAAACCTGCAATGTTCGAAACATTTTTTTTCGGTTGTCAAATTGAATTTTATTTTCTGAATGAGCACTATTTTCTGAGAATCTCTGTGAAAAAATGTTTTCAAAAATCGAACACAAATTTTTTTTACATGTCTACAGCGATAAAAAAATTTCACCCGAAATGGATGAAATTTTGTGCAATTGTACTCCTTAAATTATCAATCACGAATATGAAAACAGAATTGTAAAAAATCAAACGGTTTCGTTACTACAGCCATTCAAATGTTCCGTTCAGACCTCTGAAATAATAATAAAAAATTGTTTTGAGTTATAAAGTCCAAATAATTGAATTATTGGTATGTCTAAATATTCTAGATGAGAAAAAACATCGACTGTATCGAAAGTAAGGGCCAAATGCCCGCAGAGACAATGTTAGGTAATTCCTCGAAAGCATAGACATATGTTTTCGGGGAACTACCTCCATGGTTGACTCTCGCTTATAGAGTTATAGATAAATAGCAGTCTTACTTATAGAGGCCGCATCTCGGGTCGCACAAATATAACTGGTGGTTTACGACTTTCTCTTATAGAGGCTTCTATTTCTCATACATAGAGGTTTTAGGGGCCAAAAATGACGGGACCGGGCAATTACACTCACTTAAAGAGTTTTCTCGCTTACCCAGTTGTCACTTACACAGGTTTGACTGTAATTGGCTCGATATAATAAATTCTCTGCCGATAGCGTTATTATATTGTTTTCACGAAGTAAAGTGTTAGTTGTGAAGATAACTTCAAAGTTGACAACAAAATTGAATTCGAACTCCTGTAATCATATCTGAAATACTTAAGGATTAATGATAGGTTTATAAAATTTTCCAAATTGAAATGGTCCTTTCTCTGTCTTGCAATAATTCGGTAATTTACTAAATCTTCATTATTTGGGAATTGAAAGTATCTAGCGTCTACTTTCTTCGACTTTCAACTATCATTTTTACAATTTGAGGCAGTACATTAAGGCATATTTCGTTCTGGATAGTTTTAATATGGTCCAATACACCACTACATATTCACAATTGAGGTGAAAAATTTTATAATCTCTACAAATATAGCGAAAACTTTCAAAATGACGTACTTTGCTTGCTAATACCGTCATTTTGCGCCCCGCTTGACGTCATTGCGCGGTGACTGACGAAAATAAGAATAAGGAGCATACCAAGTTTCTTATATCATGCTTATGATATTTTTTTATTTCTTGTGATTCTCAAGAGGTTTTTCGACCTTCATTTATTTAGTATTTTGCTTGCATGGTAGAGATGACATTTCTTTATCTGTTTTTTGAATGTTATGTCTTTAGAATTCTGTTTCTTTTCTCTTCGAGTAATGAGCATGGGCTGGCTTTTACTTTGTGAAAATATAATCCTTTGTTGTACGGTTGGAAATAACTTGTTAGTGTACTTCGAAAATATATCAGATCGATTGAACGATCTGGTGTTGTGTAGAAAAAACGTTCGTAGAATAAGGTAAATGGGGCGAACATTGACATAACTTCATAATTTCTTTCTTCTTTAGATCGGAATTTTTTTATTTAATCTCTGAAAATTTTCTGAGATAGGCATACTATGTAGTAATACCAAGCAATGATGTACGTAATGTTCTAATATTAACTTTATCCAAAAAAAATTTTTTTTTAATTTTGTCCGGTGTCAATGTTACCCTATGAATCGTACAACATTGACATCCCATATAAATTGAAGCCCAAGTCAATGTTAAAGAATCGTTAAGCAACATCGACATACATTAATCTGTTTTAAGGTCTTTTTAGGCAGAGACGAACCATTTTACCTTATTTTTCTTCAAAACTGAGTATTTATTGGGTAAAACAGTCTGAAAACTATGTTGTTTTTAAAGAAATCATATTTTTATTCTGAATAATACAAGAATAATATAATGTGGGAACCTCATTATCAAAAACTGGTACTTAAGCTAGGAATTACATCTTTAAAACATACAAAACTAAATATAAGCACGCCTCTTTGGCAAGGAAATGATATTAAACTAATAAATTTTGGTAACTCCACTAATGCAGGGCACTTTAAAAAAATGCATTCCTCTATTCATCGTCGGTTCGTCAATTACTGCAACCGCTGCATTTAATAATAACGGCTCTGTGTCTCTTAAATTACCTTAAACACCAAAACTTCGGGCCTGTTGACTCAAAATTCACAAAGTTTTCTATGCAAATATTGGGAACACTTTGAACATCAGCTGTTAAAAGCAGCCGTTATGAATCCAAAAGTTGGCTGCGGAGCATGCGCATTACGTATATACAAAGCCGTCGGATGGTAATAGAGCACCATAAGGAGAAAACGGTATGGCTACCAATGCAGTCACATTTTCGATTAGATTTAGAAATTGTGTCAATGTTATACCAATGTCAATGTTGGTCCGCGTTACCTTATTTGATTTTCTTCGTTGATTTTTAGTTATAATTTTCAGTTTGAAACAGATTTGGTCATATTATTTTTTGTTATTCTCATTAATATGCAGATTATTTTGAATAATATAGTGTGGGGGGAGGAACTTGCTGATTTGGAAATTCAAACAAACACAACATTGAAAGTTTTTTGTACTTCATGTTGGAAAAATATTTAAATCGAAATTTGGAACAGATTTCGTCTCATAGACGTAATATGAGGTATTTCGTCATAAATTCATTGATTTAACGATGAAAGTCATACTTACTAGTGAATCTTTATTCTTAATGCTCAATATTTTGAACAGAATTTTCATGATAATCTTTATTTCGAGCAATATTTAAATTTTTCATGTTCAGTAAGTAAGGATCATTTTTACCTTTCTCGATTTATCAATTTTTTGTTACTGTGTTGGCTCATTTATATGTGTGTGCTTTACAGAGTGTATTTATGAAGACTGTGTTGGTTTTATTTTAGACTCTATGTAGCTTGTTACTTTTTTTGTTGACATTTGTCTTTAGTATAAGTAAAGTATTGGAGAAAGATTAGATTGATACAGAGTAACTGCATTCTAAATTATTCAATGAAAGAAATATAAGCTTCAAGTTCCACAACTGTTAACTTGTTAAAATTCACACTCGAATTCATATAATTGATTTTTCAAACCATCCACAAAAGTAATTCAATTCTAAATGATTTGGTAGATGTAATTCTTTTATTTTCATCTAAAATCTGGAATGGTTTATTTCCAAGTGTACTACGTCCTACAGAAATTGACAACTGAACCGAAAGAATCGTTTATGTAGTTTGATATTCTTCACAATGCCGAACAGCTATAAAAGTATATTTATTGACATTTAATAAAATATGCTAAAAAAGTAAACCAAAGAATAAGCAAAAAACGTGGAAAGCCTATTTTTTTCATTCGATTCACTAAAAACGAAAAATTTCATAAATTTTTTTCCTTAGGCTCACAGCCGAGAGCTAGAAATCGACCAGGTCAGGGTCCACCTATAGGCGCCCCAGGCATTCAACAACCTCCAATAAACATGCCTCAAGCAGCCGCACTGCCCCCAAATCTACCACCTTCCCAATCACCGATGCCATCGATGTCCCACCATCCACCACCAAACCTACCAGTCGAGGAACCCCAGATGCCGGTTCCTCCGCCAGAAAACCCAGTTGAGCCACCTCCTGTGGCCCCACCAGAAGCTCCAGTGAAAGATGGGCCCCCCAAGGCCGGTCCAAATCCGTATTGCGACTTCTGTCTCGGAGACAGTCGAGAGAATAAGAAGACGGGTAGTGCCGAAGAACTGGTATCTTGTTCGGACTGTGGAAGATCAGGTAAGAACGGGGCAGTTGAAACATTGGAAACAACTAAAAAGGGACGTAGAAAAAGTAGATTTTGAATAATTTTCAATAGTCTGTTTGATAACGAACTATGATTTACTGTTCTGTTGATGTTTTTTATTGTTTTTTATGGGCATTTACTGCTGCGCTGCTGTTTTATAGTTCCCTATGTTTTTGGTTTTAGTTGTCTCTTATGGACCATGACAAATGCATAGTACCAACTCCTATAAACTGATAGAAAAGATTCAATTAACGAATCCAATATAACTTAGATTTTCACAATTATCTAAATTGATTAATAAATGATTCAAAATAGTTCATAAACGTTGCAGAATGTTTTTTTTCTAATTTTAGAACCATTATACATAATAGCCAATATCTCATAGCGTTTTCTTTTGGGAAAACTGGTGCGCACCAGAATTGCCCCAGTGCGATCTGAGTGCAAATTTCTATGAGCATTTCATTGTTCTTTGTACCAATAGAACACGAAAAATTGCACTGGGGCAATTCTGCTGCGCACCAGTTTTCCCAAAAGAAAACGCTATCAGGTTAAGGGTTTCATCTTATTTGACACCGGTCTCAAATTTTTCTCTACATATACACATAATTATTATGTGACAATTTTAACAAGCTAACTTACGACTTCACGAAAGTTTGGGCGCAAAGTAGGCGTTTGTTTATTTATCTGAAGTTGGCAGTATTTGCTGTCATAACGTAAAATAAAGACAACGTTGCCGAATGTACCCGACTTCGTTCGACGAGCTTGCGAGTTATCAGAGAACTCTATGCAATATTGACAACATTGCGTATCAATCTGACAAGAAAATAAACAACATAACCTTAGATGTTAATATACACAGTGAAATATGCCAAATTTCCATGGCCAACTGATGGCTCAACCTTTCGTGAACGGACTATACATAACCAGCGACTATTCTTGATTGAATTGTAACTTTTTAGAAAATTATGAATCATCTGGCAATCATGTATATTGGTTCAATTTATTTAGGGAACTATTTTTCACAGCAACTGCAACAATTTTCTAGTATTTCCTTCACTTCTTTTCTATTTGTATTCTCATGTATTCTTTTCATTCAGCATTTTCTCATTAAGTTGAAGTGAAAAGATAGATACAATAATAGGTTTATGAATTTTGAGGGTGGTAATGACACTTTGAATAGGTAATGCTTTGCCGCTGGTAAAAATATAGTACCTCTATTGTTTCTTTTTGTTCCCACAAATAACATGATTGTGTGCAATAGAAGAACTACTACGAGCTTATTGATTTTTCATCAATCACTGTAAACAATTTTTAAATGCAGCAGTCGTATGCAGATTTTGAAATTTTCCTTATCAAGGAAATTTATAAAATTTAAGTTGTTACAAAATTTTACATTAGATTTTATATGATTATTATGAATCCAAAGATTTATTTATTATTCACTATTACTTTAAATTTCTTATCAAATATGATTATATGATTATATTCAAGGATTGATTCAGCTTTTATATTGACTGAATTTTATTATACAAAATATTTGACTTATTTAGTCGATTGCATGAGTTCACTTGAAGAAATGTTCATCTTGGTATTTCTTCGTGAGGTTAAAGAATGTTGACATGTATCGTTGAATTGTAAAACAATTCTGTATTTCACTGTGTCGTATACATATCCAGGAAATGCAAACAGCAATGTCTAGAGATGATTATTTATATTTTCCTATTGATTCATTAAATCTGAAATATTTATTCACGTCATAATTATTTTACATTGTGCATTGATTGAATATTTGAATTGATTCTTTTAGATTTCTAGACATTGCATGTATATCTCGAATGATTAGTAATTAAGATATTAAAAAACAATAGGTGGACCAGTAATGGACAAATTTTGAAGTGATAAACTTATTTCAATCATAGCTGCCAAAAAATGTACAAATTACTTCTATTAGGCAAGTGCTTTTCTTTCACCATTATTAAAAATGTCATTGTGTGATAATAGGTAATTATTGAAAAACTGTTGATTGTTGCAATTCAATATAATTTGATCGTTCTGATTTTCAGTAACGACATATCTCTGATTGATTTCCTGAAGGGATGAATTCAAACAATTGCTTTTGAGTTTCAATGAGAATTATATTAATTGCAATATTTTATTTTAAGAAAGCAACAATTGCTTTGGTTCGGATCTGTTAAAATTTGGTTTCGAGGTTTGCAAATTCCATGTACATACAGGTTTGGAAATTAACATCGGAAACATACGATATTCAATGCATTAGAGAGAGAGTTCTGACGTACAGTTGGACAGTGGTATACTCACAGATATACTTGCTATGTTTCACTTTCGTTTGATGCGATATATGGTCCAATGAACAAATAATATGGTTGTTTCTCTCTGATGCATTGAATTTCCTATGTTTCCGAGTGAATTTCCAAACCGTATATTTTGGATGGTGATTCATTTCACTCGCTGAAAAGTATGTATGTTGTGTTCTCAGACAGTTGGTAAGAAATGTAAAAACCAAATTTTCAATATACTCCCATCTAAAGTAACTGCAACCTTGGACCGGATTGATAAAAGTTTCAGCTCCATTGAATTATTACATATTAACTATTATCAATAATCATACATAGTTTAATGATGCACTATGTTTTCTTATTTCAGACAGAAATAAAAGACACAGGTTATTGGTGTAATGTAATATTTCTACATTAGTACACTTGGGAACTCAGTTTTTGAGTATTGGTTGGACAATTTAAGATTTATTATTAATTCCCATAAGTTTTTGTGAGGTTCAATGATTTCGTGTTGAAAACATCTGCTGTTTTCTTCATTAACTCTGATTATGATTATTGATATTTCTGGTAAACACAACTCTCACTTCATAGTCATAATATATTCATTTTAAAATCCCCATCATCTTAAGACTGCTGTTATATGAGCTTTTTTTATTTAGACTAATTTAGATGTGAAATTTGATCATTTAAAGGATTAGATCTGATGTTTTTAGTATGTTATATATTAACCAAACATAAATAATCTTAAGTAGTTTCATAATATTTTGAAAATACTTTTGTAGGTATATCGAATACAATTCTTAATTATATGAGTTCTCAAGAACAGTTATTTTCCAAGGCGATTATGTGTAGACACAAATTTGGTGCAATAAAATGTTGCCAACAGATAATATTGTTATTTTTTCAGTGCTGAAGATAAGTGCACTTCAATTTATGTAAATTTTTGTGTGAAGTCTTTCCATTCATATTGTGATGTTAATATTTTGAAAAAACTTACGTAACTTGGAAAGTCACTGTTCTTCTGCACTCTTATCCTATTTATTACCTTTTTACAGCCATTTTAAAAAAAATTCTGAAAATTTCATATTTTTCTGTTTCATACAAAATTGAACTCAATTTGACAAAATTCAAACATCTAGTTTTATGCCTGATCTTTTTAGCATTTTACCAGATCTGAATTTTATAACTTTGAAGAAGGTAACTTGTATATTTTGAATATTTCATTTGACTTGAAATTACTTTTCTCTGAGAAAAAATATCTGGCATTCAGTCCAAATTATTTTCAGTTTCGATGAAATAAAATCAAGTAAAAGTTTATTATCTGTGTACAGGTTTCGTAAGATCTAAATCATTGTTTATTGCATTCTTGGCAAGTATATTTTGATTAGGAGATAAAAATTTCTCATTTATACTAATTGTCAGTACGTTTTTTCAAGATCAAAAATGTTGAATTTGAAAATTTTATTGGAAAGGTAAACTTTGAATTTTTACAATTACGTAGTGAATATTCCTCATTACTTTTAAAATTAAAATCAAATTTGCTTCAGGTCATCCAAGTTGCCTTCAGTTCACCCCAAATATGATGATATCAGTGAAGAAATACAGATGGCAGTGTATTGAATGTAAATGTTGCTCCGTTTGTGGGAACTCTGACAACGATGTAAGTACAGAATCAAACTACCTCTTATTTCCTATAATACATCGTTTCATGTTTGAATTTTACAACAAATTTCATTGTGTCTTATCGATAATTATAATAATAACTGTTATTTAGTGTCTACTGTCAATGGTCATCAACAGATAACAAAAAAATAAACTGTGGCTTCATCTTGAATAGATTAATTCGTTTTGGTCGCTATTTCATCATGTAATTGTTTTCATAGAAATGTTTTATTTATGTCCTTACTATTTTAGTCACAATAAGCTATAAGTTTGTGTTGATATGCATATTTTGAGCAGTAAACAATCCTTCCAGTTGTAAAAGAAAAAACCAATATGGCCGTGGATGGCACTAATTATAGTATTCGTTTCGAAGAGTTTCGAGCTCCCGAGCTGTTCCAGTGCTTGTGCGCAACCAATGGCAAGCCGTATTTCAAGCTTTTGAGTTACTCAGGAGCACGAAACTCTTCAAAATGAATAGGCTAATTGATTCTTCGCTTTTTGACGGAAAGAAAGATTTAAACGCGGTGCGCAGATATTTCAACAATTATTTATACTGCGTGTAAACTATTTCAGTTTGCTCCAGTAAAAATTTGATGAATTTTCACAAATGTTTGAGCAACATTGACGTATATTTCAACTTTTTGTGATTTACTCTAATTTTTCTCGTATTTTAGGATCAGTTATTGTTCTGTGATGATTGCGATAGAGGATATCATATGTATTGCCTAACGCCTCCATTGGACAACCCACCAGAAGGATCATGGTCTTGTAAAGTTTGCGTTAACATATTTCACAAATGAAATCTGATCGAGTTTGAAATTTAGTACATGTTTTATGTAGGATAATTCATCGGCGTTGAGGTTACCTTCAAGATCTTCAGTTTGACAAGGTGTGTCAACGAAAATAGATTAAATTAAAAGAAGAACAAAGTAATTTTCAATTTAAGGAACATAATTTATAATGTTGATTTTGATACTTAATGATTTAACTTAAATATTTAATTTTAACATTTTAAGGTCCACTAACGGTGCATGATTTTGGAAAACATTAATCTAAGAAAAAGTCACAGATGTTATTTTGAATAAAATTGACAAAAATATCTATTTGACTATTTTTTTGAAACCCTATTATACTTTATGAAAATCCTTTTTCATTCAGGTCATAATTTGTATTGCTCATATAACATTGAACTAATTAATAAAATAAATGAATAAATATCAGTTGTTTATGAGAATGAAATAGAACAAAGCCAAATATTTCTAGAATTGCCAGTCGTTAAATCAACGCCAATGGGTTGTTATTATAATTGTAAAACTGATATCAAGCTGAATGGTCCGAAGTTTGTTTAGAATGTGAAAATATAGAAACTTCTGGTAATCTGATTTACCTAATTTATAATGGACGGGACTGGGTTTTCAGTTCATGTCGATAATCAAAACAAATGTTCTGATTAATATATGTTTGTGTGAATGTCAGTCAGATATTGGGAATAATATAAGGCATGCAAAAAGTATTAACACCTTAGACTTTTGTCTAAGATTAACATGCTCATTCATATAAAGCTATTACAAGTATGCCCTTAGAAATCACATTTTATCATTGATATGAGACAACAGGGAAGGAATGAAACAACTTTTCACGTCAGTACATATATATCCACATGTTATGGAACTATACAACTTGATTTTATAAAAATTCTCTATAGGCAAACCTATCGTTAAGATCCATGATTACATGTCCACAAACTATTTGTACAAAAACATGATACAAATGAAAGTCCATTCACATACGTTAAAATATAAGCAGTTATTTTAAGTCTTCTTCATCGTAAAGATCGTCGAAATCGTTGAAAAAATCACCGTGAACACATTTTTCGTTGGCTGCTAGGTCCATCAACATTCCACTGGCGCTTCCACCTTCTTCAAGATCCATGTAAGGTCCAGCCCCCTCGGGAAACATTTCGTCGGCCACAACAGCAGGTTTCATTTTTATTCGATTGAATTGCTTCTAACAAATGTATAATAAATATTAACAACTTTTGTTGATGTTGATTTGCTGACTGAACTGAAGAGGTTATGTTATTATGATCATAGAAGACTGAAATCTCACTAGTGTCAACTATGTTCTGTGGTGTCAATCACAGAACAGAAATGATCTCAACAAAATGAAATTACCCAGAGACCACAGAACATATATTCTATGGTTTAATTCTTTCGTGATGGCGGTAAAATTCAAATTAATCGAAAATGTTTATAGGTCGTATTTTTATTTTTTTTATTTTCACTTACTTCGATGAATAAATTTCATATTTCATTATTTCAGCTGAAAATTGTTTCATATTATAACAACCCTGCGTCTGATGTCTTCTGCAGGGCCGGATAAAACTCTTTTCCTCCCTTTGGCCAAAAACAATTTGCCGCCTCACTGAGTAGGGAGAATTTAAAAAATTCAAATTTTTTGAATACAGCTTCAATGCAAAAAGCCCCTCTTGGGACATGCTAGATCGCAAATACGATAAAATTCGCTTCAATGCTGAAAACGACCTCTCTGCTGAACAATTCGTTGCAAAAGTGCATAAAAACATTCTAATTGTAATATCGATATAGGGAAACACTTGCACTTGCTTCCATCACTGTTAATGAAGGTACTCTTCTCGTGTATAGTTTTTGGAGGTTGTTCTAATTGAGCTAAGTAGGATTTGAAGTGCAAACATTCATCGTGAGTTTTTCAACTAAATCGTCAGGAAAACTAGAGAACTTCGCAGCAAAACCCTTGTAGCAATTTCACGCTAATTCAATTCTCTTGTTATAGTCGATTATAACAAAATAAACTCTTGCTCTGAAGTTTTCTCACTCAAAACAGTATGTTTCGACTTTCATCAGCAGGAACAGTACTTGTTGTGGCGCTTTTCTTTCTTCACTCAAATCGATCAAATTGAAGAATGTGCGAAATTTTCGAAGATGGCCATTTCTACATTTTCGTAGAGGAGTTAAAGAATTTTTTTTCCGTCGATCTCAAAATAAAGGGTGATTTTAAAGTGTACGAAATTGATCATTAATGACCCATTTTAATGCTCAATTTATGGTGTTTTAATGTGCAATCCTCATGGCAACCGTTCACAAAGTATTCAGAAGCACTACGAGAAATGTCAAAACCCTAATGGAACATATAGATACATAGGAATTTTATTATGTCAAATGTAGGTCTAGTGCAAAATGAGAATGTATTTCAATCAAGAATTCATACACAATTCATATTGAGATCGTCGGAAAAATCTTGTAATCAACTCGCTTATTAATCGAGCGACTAATGGTCTCGAACTATTAACGCGTTCGCTCCGCTCACGCATTAAAATATCTTGACCATTAGTCGCTGTGTAACCTCGTTGATTAAATAACTATTATTCACCGAAAATTTGTGGCCCCTAGGCCATGGCCTATGTTGGCCTAGGCGGTAATATGACACTGGTCTTCTGTCAGTCCACTTATTTAATAGCCACACCTCGTAGGCTCGCAAGACATCTAAACGAGGTACGATTCACATTCTCTTCGATTAAATGATAGGGCTTATACACGAAATGGGCTAAACCAGGTCGACGAATTCGTCTTTGCCATTGTTATTGTCTGAGTAGAAATCCAACAACCAGAATAGGTGAAATGCAGAAAACAAGAACCGTGTCTCCTGAATTGTGACGTACCAAAATAACACGACCGTTAAAGATTCGAGAATGTCATCCTGGATAGTGATTTATACGCTTTTTTTAATTGGCGACGATCTTTTCATTAATTCATGTCATTGTTCATGTCTCGGTGCACCAAAGAAAATGCATTGTGTAACTAATTATGTCAATAAAGTAAACCAGGAAGAACAGTATTGTGTTGACTGGTCCGTAGATTCAAAGGCAGATATTACGGTTTAATAATGATTAATTGATTCAATTGGAACTCTTCGATTTTATCTTTTGTTTTACTCAAAATTTTAAAATAACATGCTTTTGGCGCAGTAATAACGCTTTTGTTTAAAGCCACAAGCTGAAATTTCAGTGGATAATTTTACAAAAGTGAAACAAGCCACATGCAAGATGCTTAAATATAAATGATCGGATGTTTATTTCATTATAAAGAAAAAGTTATGCCGTGGCACGTAACACCGTCTTGTTGAAAGTTAACATTGTCCAGATCAATACTATCCAATTTCGGCCATAAAAATCATTTCCAATTCCAAAGGACGACGGGGAATGAACAAACCTGGGTTTTCTTCAACACTTTCGGCTTTAAACGTGACATCTACCGAAATAGCAATTTAAAATAACACCTCTTATTGGAAAACTTATTGCTTTTTTGAATTCTCACCCCCACATCCCCGCATCCCACTACTATATTTTTTCAAATGGGAATATACAGGGTGTCCCGGGAAATGTGGGAAATCTCTCGGATTCAGATAGAACATGAAAAATGAAGATGACAAGTTCCCATAATTTTTTTCCTAGCGTCCCTCCCTACGAAAATACGACCTCCTAAATGACGCCACTGGAATTCCATTTTAGTGGAATAAGTTTCAAACTATGTAGGTACTCGATATAATTTGATGAAAAGTTGATATTATTAATAGCATTAAGGACCTCTTAAATCACCGAACTCAATTTTCAGTTTAGCGTGTTCATTTTACCAGGGGCGGAATGGGTTGTAGGGGAAGGTGAGGTATAATGATTCCCTTAAGGGAAAATTTTAATTGTGG
Organism: Propylea japonica; assembly: GCA_013421045.1. NCBI lineage: Eukaryota > Metazoa > Arthropoda > Insecta > Coleoptera > Coccinellidae > Propylea > Propylea japonica. The sequence continues at coordinate 94,894,051 of CM024239.1, forward strand.
CTAAAGTTGTAGGCAAAATCGCAAGATTTCAATTGTTGAAGGTAGTGAATTTACTTAACTTTGTATCTGCCTACTTATTTTTCATTTCATCTATGTAGTTTTTTTGTATTAGATATTTTTGTTAAAGTTTAGTAAAGGATCATTTTATACACCCCTGTGGATAAAATGATCCCTGGGGTAGGGGCAAAATGATCCCAGGGATCATTTTGTACTTTAAGTTAATAAATATCAAATAAAAATTAAATAAAAAACTCTGCTGTTTATTTAAATGATAATATGTATTGTTCATAACAATTTAAGTATGTAAGCAAGTTACACAAAACAAAAATATTCGATGGGTTGAAAAATAATATTTTTCTTGGGCGTTTCTCAAAGTCGGGAGAAATTCATCCACCACATTCTTATTAAAACCTCGCGTACGCATTGTAATGTCTGGATGTCTACGTCTAAATCCACGAAGCCATTCAAGTCCAGCTTTTTCTTTAGCTTCGGAAAATTGATGCGGTAAATTATTTCTTTCTGCCATTTTTGGTGAGCTGAGGTTAAGAAATCCTGAGTGTTCAGCCCGTATATTATTCTGGACTCCATGTCAACAAGTTCCAGTTCTTGTTCCAGGTTGAACACTGTTTGTTTGCTACCTAACTTTTTAGTTGAGACTACAGCTATTTTATTTTTACCTTTGGCTCTTCTTTCTAATACCATCACAGGGACCTCAAATTCTCTTCTCGCGGTTTTGTAAGCCATACCATCTCTAATGCCTTTTGCATTTTGTTCTTCAGGCCTCTTTTGGCGATTAGTTTTACGTTTATATATTTTTGGCATGATCTGTAAACAAAAACTATTAATGGGGTAAAATGATTCCAGGGATCATTTTAGACACACAGAAGGGATCATTTCACCCCAAATACCAAATTACAAAATATCGATAAAAACAAAACCTTCACATACCGCTTGCGATGATCGAACATTGCTTAAATATTAGCTAACTGCTACTAATACCCGCAAATAAACAACATTTCAGTAAACACTAACACTTACATGTAAAAAAAACGAAAGTCCAAAAACATGCTTACCTTAGATCAGAGCCACACTTTTTGATTATTTTTTAATAAAATCACGCCAAGCACACGCACCGCATTGACAATTTAAAGGTAACTCGCAGGGGCGTAAGGGAACATGTTTCATGTGTATTTAGATAGATGGTACAAACTGTTTCTGATTTACGGCAGGGGATCATTTGACCCTTAGGGATCGTATTACCTCACTTTCCCCTACAATTTAATGTTTACATTTTTAACACCCTGTGTGATAAGGTGCTAAAAAAACATATTTGGATACCTTGAACATTAAGTTAAAGAAAAGGTACTCTTGTTCAGTGTCGGTAAAATGAACCGTTTTCGAAAAAAATAATAAAAGGAGTAGGTAATTGAAATTTATTTCACTAAAATATATTTCCAGTGGCGTCATTTAGGAGGTCGTATCTTCGTAGGGAGGACTGCTAGGAAAAAAAATTATGGGAACTTGTCATCTTCATTTTTCATATTCTATATGAATCCGAGAGATTTCCCACATTTTCCGGGACACCCTGTATATTCCCATTTGAAAAAATATAGTAGTGGGGTGTGGGGCTTTGGGAGTGAGAATTCAGAAAAGCATAGGATGAAATTAAAAATCGTCTAGTGTGAGGATTTTCCCTTATAATTCTTCATACAAGAATTCATTGACGAGTTACGTTACTTTTTTGGCACGATGTAGGTATGTATCAACAAAATAATATACACATATGCTCTCGGACATATGGTAAATTAAGATCATCATACAATTCAAATAAATTCATTTACAGTGACAATATATCGCCGACAAAACAACACCTAAGAAATTAAGAAAATCCACGGCTGATATAAAAACAAAAAATAACTTCGAATATAGTAGTCAATAAAAAATAATATTTTCATACAAAGGAAAAGAATTGTTGTTAACTTAAAAACACAACATGACAGAAGTTGTATGTGAAGTGGATGGATTTTACGATGAAATTTCGGATAGCTACATTTCCTATGATAATGACATTGATGAAGAATGTCTAGCAGGGGAGTCAGGAGACCACCAACAAAGAGGTTTAAAAGCAAAAGTCCTGACAGTTCATGATGATTTCTTCAATGATTTTGGAGATCTCTACGATGACGATGATGAAATGCCTGAAGATCCGAGTTCATGATTAAGTTTGTTCTCTCGTTTTAAATATTATTGTGTACTTTTATTTTCATGTGGTCGTAATGTAGTGTGATTATCTCTTATTATTATATTCATTGTAACCTGTTGGAAAGTAAGGTAAATGTATTTTCGATATCTATATAAGAATGAAATTGGATGAATTCAATTTACTTCATTCATTTTATCCCAGAAAAAACTTGAGAAATTAAATTTACAGAAACATTCTGTAAAGTAAAGTTTAATTCAATTCACCAACATACTATTAAAATGTTCGTATTCGCTAAATGAATAGTTATAAAAGTATACGAGCTCTGTTGAAAAAAATTTAAAGAGCCCTGAGAAGATGCTTTTGAGCGCACGTTTATTAGTTAAGCAATGAAGCTATTAGAGTTGTAACGAATATTCGCATTCGCATATATTCGCATATTTTTGAATATTCGTATTTGCATTCGCATCCACAAAATTTGCGAATGTTTTGCGAATATGAATATCAGAAAAAACTTACAACACAAAAATTGAGTGCAATTGGAACTAACAAAAACAAATCTATGAAACTTTTATCAGTATTTCTTTATATAACTTTTAAATGTTCAAATAATCATCATCTTGAATAAAACTCAAAAATATGATAAATAATCAAAAACTATTTTCTTCTACATTAAATTATAAATTCAGTGTGTTTGGTCATGAGTTAGCGATAATTTAAGGGCATCAAATATATCTTATATTATCGACAAAAACACCGAAACTTGGAAGTTTACTCCCTTACCTTAGATAATAGATTTGGAGTAGCCCCCATTTAAAATTTACTTTTTATTTCGTTGACCCTTCCAAATAATATCGATTTCTTTGGACATAAAGGTCCTATAGATGTCAAAATTTTTTTTTTGAAAGATGATACTACCACCTTTCATTGAAGTATAACAATATGAAAACATTCAACTTGAAATCGCCATTAAAAAATTCTTTAAAAAAGTTGATAGTGAAAATATGTACTGATTTTCCCAGTAAATCCGCCATAGTACAAAAACTAGCACATTGAAGTATAGTTTTTTTTTCAATGATTTAACACGCAAGGTTATTAGCTACAAAACAACACCCACATCATATCTGTAAGTTACCTAATTTGATAGCAAAAGACACAAGACAGGTCGTCATGAAGGCCACTGCCTGTCTACAGAGCAGAGGCGGCCATTTTGAGCAATTTTTATGATTAATTTGTTTGTTTTATCATTGAAAATTAACGAAAGTACAGTACTGAGGTTTTTTTATTTTATCAATTTTGATAAGGGTCATGTTCGAACAGCAATATTTCTCAAATTATGTAACTTACAGAAATGATGTGAGTGTTGTTTTGTAGCTAATATCCTTGCGTGTTAAATCTTTGAAAAAAAATTATACTTCAATGTGCTAGTTCTTGTACTATTGCGGATTTACTGAGAAAATCAGTACAATATTTTCACTACGAACTTTTTTGAAGAATTTTTCATGGCGTTTTCAAGTTGAATGTTTTTATATTGTTATACTTCAATGAAAGGTGGTAGTATCATCTTTCAAAAACCATTTTTTCACATCTGTAGGACTTTTATGTCCAAGAATTCGGTATTATTTGGAAGGGTCAACGAAAATAAAAAAGTAAATTTAAAGTGGGGGCTACTCCAAAACTAAGGGGGTAAACTTTCAAGTTTAGATGTTTTTGTCTATAATATTAGGTATATTTGATGATCTTGAATTATCGCTAACTCATGACCAAACACACTGTATAATGTAAACAAACAAGAAATGTATAAACTCCCAAACATAATACATACTTCTTTCTCAAAAATAACAATTTTTCATCTTATTGAACACTTCTACATTCTCATTCGCATTTGCATTCGCGAATGTCAGAAGCAGACATTTGCATTCGAATTCGCATTCGCGAATGTATAAAATATGACATTCGTTACATCACTAGAAGCTATTACCTCAAAATTTGGTATAGGATTTGAGATTGATACTAAATATTATATGAATGCAAAATCTCAGCACGATCGGAATAATATTCTGGAAATTATTCAAAAACTAAAATATGTGAAACTTGACAATTAAAAAAAATAAATACAAAAGGGTTCTGATAAAGCGATCCTCTTGAAATTTTGCATGAACATTAAGTATATGAGAATAAAATGTTTAACGCGTACATCGCCATGAATATTGAAAAACAATAAAGTGAAAGCAGAGAATAATATTAATCGATATAAATCAACCAATATTAAACTCATACTTCGGAGACAAATTGCAAGGAAGTATATTATTATCAATCATTCACAAAATGAATTTCACTCGAATCGGATATCTTATTATAGTACAGTCAAATAGGGTTTTTAGCAGAAAAGTTTTGGGGTAGTTTGGATTTTTTCGTTTTTTTATGTTTTTTGGGGTGCTGAATCCGAATCTGAGGTTTGCTAACAAAATTTCGTGAGGGAACATTGAAAAAAAATACAAAAAAAGAGAAAAAATCTAATTCTTTGGCAGTTTTCTGCTTATAACTCGGAAACTATCAACTTTTCGTGAAAAACCTTTCCATACAAAATGAAAGTACATGAAATTTCCTACAAATTGTATTACCACAGCTTGTTCTGCGACAACCTGTTCTGGCTCAAATTATAGTTGAAAATGAGGTATTTTCTATGACTCAATAATGAAAATAAATTAAATTCCGTGGTTGCGATAATGCGAACGTCTTGAAATACTGCACGAACATTCAGTATATCAGTCTCGATTCACAAAAAAAATTCAACTCGAATCGGATATCTTGTTATGGAAATATAAATATTCTTCTCTTCCATATTCCAATTCAATTTCCTATGGTTCTGTTCACACTATGGCCACCAAATTTTGCATGAAGCTTCTTATGAGCATCTTGCATATGGCCGCTACATTTCATTTTGATGGGTTTCGTTTTGTCTGAGATATTGGGGAACAGAAACTTTGAATGGCCATATTCTATGTTAGTAGTTAGAGCTACGGGGATTCTAACTCAAAAACTGAACATAACCTCACTTATTCGATTCAGGCGATTTTAAAGACGGTCAGGGGTGGTGGCGCCACCTAGCGGATGACGCCATGACAGTTTTGTAGCGATCTGTATGAAAAAGTTTCTGGACGGGCACGGGATTTGAACCCGAGAAGTTTGGGTGCGAGTCAAGTCGCATACCACATAGGCTACCGAGGCTATAAGAGTTTGGGGTGTTTGGTGTTATAAAGCGGGCACATCTGAGGGTTCTGACGCATGATTGAAATTATTGTTTGAGATATTGAATGAATATGTGTTTTGCATAGAAGGAATATATGTGTGAAACTCACTTTCATAGTCTAGGTGACCATTTTTATTTTCCTACTTGTCAAAATATCAGTTCAAGTAGAATTAGAAGATTTCAGCATTAATTTTCGATTTCTGTTTTTAGAGAATTTATGTTTGAAATTTCATTCTACTAAGAAAAGGGAAAACAATATTATAAATCGGGCGTGAGATGGCCACTCGAGTGAGAATTAGACTGAATCGAACTGAATAAAAATGATTTGGCAACTACAATTACTTCAATAAATGAAAACAATTTCAAGAACATGTATTTTTTATTAACTCAATGTTCAACATCTTTCAATACCTTATTCTTATAGAAGTACATACATTCTAGGATTACATAACTTTCAACAGATGGATTAATTCTACAAAATGCATTTATTAAATCTTCGATCGAAGTTTGTTTGTTGGGGGATTCCGAATTAAATCTTTGATGATATCCAGAAACTTGTAGTAATAGAATGATATTCGTAGATTTTTCATCATCTCTAGTCGATTGGAAATTAGCAACTGATTCAATTGAGTTATTTTCTTCAAGTCGGCCTCACTGAAATATATGCAGTTTGCGCATTTGGTTATGCTAATTTGAGCATCTTTTAGGGAAATATGCAAGTGCTTTTGTGTATATCAGTTCAGGCCAATCCGTATTTCAACTAAGTATTCCAATGTGATTCATAGGAATTAAACAAAAAATATCTATTGTCGGATAAAACCCAGAAGAATATATTCTTTTCTGACGACAGTTCAACATTTTAGACCTTTTGCAATATATCGTGTTGGGATATCGCTCATGTGGTGCATCCCTTTTGTTTGATATAGCTTGTGTGGTCTAGGTATTTGGAATTCGGAGAATCAGTTTTCAACCAGATTAACAGTTTTTAACCCAAAACTATCTATTGTCACATAAAACCCTTCGAAATAATATTTTTTCTGGCGCAGTTCAGTATTATGCGTTTTTTGTTTTAAATGATATCGTAACTTTTTATGGGCCCTTTTGTTTGGGATAATAGGTGAGGCCTACCTGTTTTAATACCCTTTTGGTTTTACGACCCTGTTACTTTCATAGATAAGCTCTTCTAGGATCCATTATGAAATATTTTTCAGTTCGTTGGGTTATTTATGGTAATTAACAGATTTCGGTGTGATTAGAATGAATCTGGTTGAGAGAACTGATGTTCCGAATTAGGTACCTGGACCGCACCTATTATCCCAAACAAAAGGGTCCATAAAAAGGGTCCATAAAAAGTTACGATATCATTTAAAACAAAAAACGCATAATACTGAACTGCGCCAGAAAAAATATTATTTCGAAGGGTTTTATGTGACAATAGATAGTTTTGGGTTAAAAACTGTTAATCTGGTTGAAAACTGATTCTCCGAATTCCAAATACCTAGACCACACAAGCTATATCAAACAAAAAGGGATCCACCACATGATCGGCATCCCAACAATGTGTTATTTATGGTTTTTTCCAGTATATAAGCTGAAACATTTGGTATTCAGGGCATCAGTTTTCAACCAGTTGTGGCTAAGAACATATCGTTGAGATTTAGTTTACAATTCATTCCAATTCAAAGTGTTTGTTAGATATCTGTGCTCAGTGTTAGTGTTCATCAAGTAAGTTCAAATTTTCAAATTATATATGTATCAATATGTAAAATTTTTACTTTCTCTTTGCAGCAGCAACACGTTCACAATAACAATATCAAGAAAATTTTCAATCACAGCAAGCTACATAAAGAAAAGTAAGTTTTCTGCACATTTTTTTTTTTTTAGCATGTTTTTAATTTTATTTTTTGTTCATTTAGAAATGGATTTCCTAGACAAAATTAATGAAGCATCTTTAATTGTTGTGAACAGAAAACCAACGAAGAGGCTTGGACAATTGGAAAAGAACATCGAATACCAGATTCTGAAGTGTAGACTGGTTAAGTCCAAATTTGGGGAATCTGTTCTTTTGGAGTTCCAAGATTTTGTGACATTTCTACCCAAGAGATTGGTTGAACGATATCGAGACCATACCCTTGAATTATCTTCGGGAAAATACAATCTAACATACCGCGGGGAGGTGCACACTGGAAAAACAAACCCAGCAGCTTCATTCGAAATCATCAGACGCTAGTTCTTCTAATTTTAAGGTAATTCACTATATTATTATCCTCATCTCCATTTTTACTTTGTGTATGTGTGTGTATTGAATCAGAAAAAACAACAAAATGAACAACTTTGAAGGTACTTTATCTAAAATTGATCAAACACTGAAATTAATGGAACAAACGTATTCTCCTTCAAATGCAAAAACTTGGTTACATCAAATTTACAATCATATACATCGCTGCAATACAGCATTAAATAAATTAAATTTTTCTATAGGTGAAAAACGTAAAATATATTCTAAAATTGCTCAACTGAAACAAATGTGTTGTTTTGTAAAATATTGTCTTCCAAAACAACACACCGGTTCAGGTCTGGAACAGATTCAAAGACATAGATCGCGTGTGACATGGCGAACAATTAATGCTATATATAACTGTAGAGTTAGAACAGAACTTGCAATAAATTTAACACATGTAGATGTAAGACCATTTTTGGAAGATGTTTTTCACCTATTTAAAAGCAAAATTTCTAGAATTTTGAGGGAGATGTCAATAATGAAGGTTAACTCAACATTTTGTGCTGATTTCGTAAAAGTTAATGCTCATGATGGTGTTGAAATAGTAGATCGTAAATTCTTTACAACTCGTAATGCAATTATTGATATACCGACGGACTTGAAAGTTTGGTTTGATACTCATATAATCGAACGTATTGCAACTGACATAGAGGATATGAGTAACAAGGGCAGCGGATGGGCATTAAGCAAAATTATTTATTTAGAAATTGCAATAAACAAATTTGAAATGGGAAATAATTGTGGGGGATCATCTTTCATTAAACTACCTGATCAGATTTCTAAGAAAAAAGCATGCATTAACGTACAGAATAAGGATGCTGCATGTTTTTTTTGGTCCATCGTTAGTTCAATGTATCCAGCAAGAAAAATGCTGAACGTACTACGAGCTATCCTTTTTATTCGACCGTACTCAATACAAGCGGCTTAGAACTGCCTGTGAAATTACCCCAAATTGCAAAATTTGAAAAAATGAACAATATATCGGTGAACGTATATGGTTTAGAATTGATAGAAAATGAAAAGCGATCATTTTATAAAGTTTTACCTTTAAGACTCACACAGTTTAATCTTGAGAATCATGTAAATTTATTATTAGTTCAAGACAAATATTACCCAAAATTGAGCGACTATGATGTAGATGTAGAGCATTCGGAATCTGCAAGTGACCCCCAAATTAATTATCATTATTGTTGGATTAAGAATCTATCACGACTTCTCTCATCTGAACTCTCCAAACATAAGGAGAAGAAATTCATATGTGATAGGTGCTTGAATTATTTTTCATCCCAAGTGAAATTGAATGATCATTATGAAATGTGTAAAAATTCAAATAATCAAAAAGTATCTTTTCCAAATTATGATTATGTAGAATTTCGAAATTTTGTTTATAAACAGAAATGCCCATTTATTCTCTATGCAGACTTTGAGGCATTACTCAAACAATGCAATGAGAAAATAAGTGAAGAATCATTCAAGTACCAGAAACATGAACCATATAGTGTCGGTTATTATTTGAAATGTGCATACAACGATAGTTTTTCACGTTACGCTAGTTTTCGCGGTGAGAATTGCTCAAATTGGTTTGCTGATGAAATAGATAAAATGGCCTCTTTTGTTTATTCTTCTATTAAACACATTGAACCAATGTCAGATGCTCCAAGTGAAGCTGGCACACATTGTCATATTTGTGAAAAACGGTTCAATGATAAGGACGTAATAGTAAGGGATCACGATCATTTTTCATCAGAATTTAGGGGATGGGCACATCAGCAGTGTAACCTTAATTTTCGCAAGCTGTTTGTTGTGCCCGTAGTTTTTCACAATTTAACCAATTATGATGCTAATTATATTGTAAAATACCTTCTATCTCGCGGTAAAATCACAACGCTACCAATCAATAAAGAAAAATATATTTCGTTCACATATCACCATCAGGAAACCAATCTCAGATTTAGGTTCATTGATTCATTCAAATTCATGGGAGCTAGTTTGGATGAATTAGCTTCCACTTTAATTCTTGATAATTTTCAAAATTTAAAAAAAGAATTTGCCAGTTTGCTCGATGAAGAATTTGAGCTCCTGACAAAAAAGGGTATTTTTTGTTATGATTACATGACTGGTTGGGACAAATTAAATGATACCACACTACCTTCAATAGAGCAATTTCACAATAAATTGAACGACACACATATTGATGCGAAAAGCTATCGTCATGCTCAAAACGTTTGGCAAACATTCAATATCAAATCATTAGGTGAATATAGCGACCTTTATATGAAAACAGACATACTTTTGCTCGCTGACGTAATGGAAAATTTTAGGCAGACAGCATTAGAAACTTACAAACTTGACCCAGCATGGTACTACACTATGCCTGGTTACAGCTGGGACTGTATGTTGAATTATACCAAATGTAAGCTACAAATTCTTAAAGATATCGATATGATCATGTTTGTGGAACAGGGTATACGCGGAGGAATAAGTTGCTGCATGCACAGACTATCTGAAGCAAATAATCCCCAGATGACTAATTATGACCCATCAAAGCCCGAATCATATTTGTTGTATCTTGACGTTAATAATTTGTATGGTTGGGCAATGAGTCAATATTTGCCATTTGGAGGTTTCGAATGGTGTGATACACCTGTAGATGTGAGTAACGTTCCTGATGATTCTCCTGAGGGATACATTCTTCAGGTGGATCTGGAATACCCGCACCACCTGCATGATCTGCATAAAGATCTACCTCTGTGTCCAGAGCATAGCGTCCCTCCTGGCGCAAAGTTTTCAAAATTACTTTGCACACTTTCCGATAAAAAAGATTATATAATACATTACCGTCACTTAAAAACAGCTTTGGAATTAGGTTTGAAATTAACAAAGATCAAAAAAGTTTTGAAATTTCAGCAGTCTCCTTGGCTGAAACCCTACATCGATCTTAATACCGAACTAAGAGCAAAAGCAACCACAACCTTTGGAAAAAACCAATTCAAGTTTGCTAATAATTCAATATTCGGTAAAACGATGGAAAACATTAGATTGCACAGGGTTGTACGTCTGGTTAATTCATATGAAGGTCGTTATGGCGCAAAAAATATGATATCATCTCCAAGATTCCATAGTCGAACAATTTTCGGTGAAGATTTGATGGCAATCGAGCTCAAAAAGAATGAGCTCCTGTTCAACAAACCGCTGTACATAGGTCAGGCTATTTTAGACATATCAAAGGTGTGCATGTACAATTTTCATTACAAGTATATGCTACCCCAAAATCCTGGGGGTTGCAAAATCATGTACATTGATACAGATTCCTTTTTTTATGAAATCAGTGGTTGCAACCCCTATGAGTTAATTAAAAATGATTGTCATACGCATTTTGATACTAGCGATTATCCCAAAGATAATGTGCACAACATTCCTTTAGTGAATAAAAAGGTACCTGGTTTAATGAAAGATGAAGCGAATGGTGCAATTATTACTCATTTTGCAGGTTTGAGATCTAAAATGTATAGTTTTAAGATTCAGGGAGGAAAAGTAACTAAAAAATCAAAAGGAGTAAAAAATTACATCGTTAAAAATAAAATAACTTTCAACGACTATGTAAATTGTCTGAAACAAAATTCTCAACTTGTTTCAAGTCAAAACACAATCAGGTCCTTTGCGCACAACGTTTATTCCATACAACAATCAAAAATATCATTGAGCGGACGTGACGATAAACGATTCCTAATTCCAGCATCTTTTGATACGCTGCCATGGGGTCATTATTCGTTACAACCGCAAAAATTTCCAACACTACCTCAATAGTAAAAATTTTATTTCAGAATGTCTAATATTCCCAAATTCAATGAGCAAGCACTGCAGCAGGGTAGCGTGTTGAATCTTCAAGAATCCGCAATAAAAGCGATTATTGAAAATGTCGATTCAATAGTTGGCATATTCCGTCTAAATTTGCCTGAACTCATAACGTTTGAAATTTTGAAGAAATTTAGTTTTTATAAGTGGAAACACATATCAGAGGATGCATCTTCTGCTACAGAAAATCTTCCTCAATATCCAGCAAATGAGTTATTTCATTTCAAAAGTGTCACTAGCCGTAAAGCTCAAAGTATTGTTCTCGACAAACGTGATTGGAGCGATGTATATGATGATGACGAATTATGCATTTGGAGGAATTATTATCGCATCAAGAAGTTTGATTTGTTTATGTGTAGAACTTGCTATAAAATTTTTTTAAAAGAACTGAAAAGAAGGGGGTTCAATTCAAAATTTCACTGCATACGAGATCATTCTCATTTATATATCAAACCAGAAAATCTTCACCACCTATATAGAAGTAGAGCGTCTTGGTGTAATGCTGACTTTGATAATGTTCTTTTCGATATTTATGATAAGGATGAATGTTCTGACAGACTACATAATTCAATTCCCAACAATAATAATCTCAATGCACTTTACAAAAGATTTGTAGATTCTGGGGATGAGGATACAGATATAGACTATTAGAAGTACATAGTGATGATGATTTTTTTTTTTTTGTAAATATTATTGTGTTCATGCTTTTTTTTTTTCAATTTTTTATATCCTATTCTAGTTTATAAGTGCTGATATTTGTAAGGAAAATGTAAATAAACATATTTTTGTTCAGAGTATTTTTTTATTATTTTTCCTGGAGATGAATATAGTGAGACAGATATTTGTGAGGGACATGTAAAGAAATATATATTTTTCTGAAGTTTTTTTTTTTTTTTAATTTACTTTTTATTCCTCATGTACTGATACAATAGACATGCACATCTGCACGAACCAAAAGATTCACAAATAAGACAAGCCATTCCGTCCACAACATCTATACTTGAGTCTGTACCAATACATTTAAGGGGACAGCAATATCTACGTCCATCTATGATGTGGTCCTCTCTTTCCTCATTCATTTTACTACACATTAGGTTACTAGTACTTTCCATGCAGAATAGAGTTAGTCCACAACTTAGACATTTTACGTGTTCTTTATCAAATAGAAATTTGCTACTCGGACATAGTGCTTTTTTCATTGATTTCAAACAGTGAATTATTGCCAAAAATGAAAGTGTACTAAAAAAGTATAGTGTGATGAAAAGACATCTCACGATTATATCGTTAAATGATTCTTGCATGGTGACTGACACTAAGTAAATGAGTTATATGAGTGCTTACAGTTAGTTTTAAGCTCATTAGTATGTTGGCATTTAAAGAGGGTGGAGGTCTACTAAATACACTCATCAATAAGTTGCCTGTTGAACTTCATATACCTACATACAATTTTTGCGGACCTGGAACGAAGTTAGAAAAACGTTTGCAGGAGGGTCAAAACGGAATTAACCCTCTCGACGAAAGTTGTAGGGAACATGATATATTTTATTCACAACACAACAAGAACCTAAAAGAAAGGCATAGAGCCGATAAAATTCTGGAGGATAAGGCTTGGCAACGTGTAAAATCGAAAGACGCTTCAGTTGGTGAAAAAACTGCTGCACTTATAGTTACCGGCGCAATGAAAGTTAAACGCAAACTCGGAATGGGGTGTAAAGTAAAAAAGAAGACGTTCAAGACAGGCTTAATAACACCATTAACAAAGGCGTTGAGCAAATCTAATCCCACTGATGATGTGGAAAAGTCATCATTGATAGCACTAAGAGCAGCTCGAGCCGCCATCAAGAAAGCAGGAGGCAAGAAAAACATCAAAATACCTCGCATTATTCCATTCAAGTCAGGTGGCATATTGCCATTGATGCCAATTCTTGCTGGCTTGAGCACTTTGGGAAGCTTACTTGGTGGCGGAAGCGCTGTTGTCAAGACTTTTATTGATGCTAAAAATGCAACAAGAAAGTTGGCTGAACAGCAGCGTCACAACAAGTCAATGGAAGCAATAGGACATGGACTATATGTGAAAAAATATAAGAATGGATATGGACTCTATGTTAAGAGGCAAAAAACTAGCTTTGATGCTACCTAATAGAGCGTTGTTCAATTATGAATTGGCCGATTATGCAAAACAATTACAAATATCACACTTCAGGGGTGTATTCATGCGTGATGACTTATTAAGAAGGCGACCCAGAATGCACGAATGTGGTATCATTAATTTAGATTCATCGGACGGTCCTGGAACACATTGGGTAGCCTATAGCAAAAAAGGAAACAAAGTAGAGTACTTTGATTCTTTCGGTGATCTTAAACCACCAAAGGAATTGGTGAAGTACTTAGCTGGTGTTGGTGATAAGAGTAAAATTATGTACAACAGAGATGCATATCAGACATATAATACAACAAATTGTGGTAAATTGTGTTTGAAATTTTTGCTTAGTAAAAATTAAAAGAGCTTAAATAGATGTATTTTCATCATCCCTGTTCAGTCATGTCGCTAGTATTCACATTGAAAGGGCGTAACCCAACGCTGTCAACTGATTTCGTTCCACCTATCGAGTTAGATGCTAGTTATCAGTATGGTATCGCCCTAATTGGCTTTTATTCATATAATTCTATACCGAACATTGAAGAGAATACGTATCTGCATTATTCTGAAGGAGGAGAGGAGAGAAAGCTTCATATTCCTAGTGGTACATACGAAATTTCCGATATTGAAAATTATCTAAGTAAATACTTGGTTAAAGAGAGCGAGACTAGTGAAAGAGATAAGATCTTTTACTTGAGACCTAACAATACAACTTTGAAGTGCGAGATTTTTCATCGTTCCATATCTATTGATTTCACTAAAAGTATTGTTCTGGGTAGTCTTTTAGGTTTTTCTCGAAAACATTTGCCAGCAGGAGTTGAGCATCATTCAGATTTACCTGTCAATATAGTACCTGTACGATGTATTCATATCGATTGCAGCCTCGCTCAGGGCTCTTTCTACAACGATAAAATTTGCCACACAATATTTGAATTCTCAGTAGGTGTCGATCCTGGTTACGCAATAGACATAACCCCTCAACACTTGATATATCTACCTGTAAGCAGCAACAGAAGAACAATTGATAATATCACCTTGAATATACTTGATCAGGATTTTAACTCTGTGAATTTTCGGGGCGAAGAGATTATTGTTCGCTTAGAACTGAAGAAATGGTCCTGATTTTTCCTCAACATCAGCCTGCGCTATCGCAGTTGAAACTACAGCAGTTGAAACTGCAGCAGTTGAAACTGCAGCAGTTGAAACTACAGCACAATCATAATAAATACTTGGTTCAACCAAACAAAAAGTCATTAATACAAAAACATTCCTCCGAGAAGCAGCAACAGCAGTCACGTATATCCTTGAGAGATAGAAGAATTCTACAATCGCTTGGCTATGTTATCCGCTCGAACGTTTGATATTTATCAACCGATAGATCGAGATGATTCCATCGTTCGTGTGGAAAACCGCACTTACCTACCCTTCATAAAATCATTCAACAACAATGATAGCATTGAAATTGCTATTAACCGACCAGATATATGGTTTTTGATGTACGATTCAGCACTGTTTATAAGGGGACAATTGAAAAAAACCGCAGGCGCAGGAACTTTGAAGTTGGCAAATAATTATGGAGCTTTTCTTTTTGACTCGATAACCTACGAATTATGTGGATCAGAAGTGGAAACTGTTAAAGACCCTGGACTAGTATCATTAATAAGGGGCCTTCTGTGCTATGAGAAAGATGATAATAGTGAATTATATGAAGCAGGATGGAATTTTCCAAATGAACCATTACAAAATGCTGATGGTACATTTGCTATACGTATTCCTCTTAAACATTTGCTCAACGTATTTAATGATTATCAAAAGGTTATATGTGGCAAACAATTGATACGATTAGTCAGAGCTCGCGACGATAGTAATTCTATGATTATTACCGCTGGTACAGGAGAAAATCCAGGAGTGACGAAAGGTCAAATTACAATCAGTGATATAGAGTTGAGAGTCAAACACGTCCACCCAAACGATGAGCTAAAACTTAATCTGCTTTCCATGATGAAAAAGGATAAACCTATCTTGCTCCCCTTTAGAAAATGGGAAGTTCATCAACTTCCTGCTCTTACTGTAGGAGCTACTCAAGAATTATGGAGTATTAAAACGGGCGCAGTTGTGGAATGTCCTCGATATGTCATATGCTGCTTTCACTCTGATCGAAAAGATAATCCTGCTAAGGACCCAAATTACTTTGAAAATATTGACATTTCAGATATACGCGTTTTACTCAATGGTGAATATTATCCTCAAGAAAGACTACGACTGAATTTCGATCGAAATGACTACAGTGAAGCACATTATAATTATTGCGAATTTGCAAACACTTATACTGGTAGAAAAGGAAGTACTGCAGTGCTTGATTATGGTAAATACAAGTCTCGTTTCCTATTTGTCATTGATTGCTCTAAACGAGACGAAACTTTTAAATTATCCACTGTGGATGTCAAATTGGAGATTGAAGCGAGAAAAGGTTTTCCAGTCAACACCAGAGCGTATTGTATTATCGTTCACGACAACGTCATTGAGTATCATCCTCTCAGTGAAATTGTAAGGAAATTAACGAACTTTTGAGAATTCAGTGTAGTATGAGCTGTAGCAGTAACAAGATGAAAGTAGCCGTAGTAGATTTTCAAGGTTTCGTTATTAATGGCTACTTTCAACCGAAAGAAATAAGCATTAATAAAGGAAATCAAATAGCACATTTTATAGTGAAACCTGAGGTAGAATTTTCATCTTTGTCTGTGCGGGATCAGAAGCAAGCGAGATGGTTGGAAAATAATTATCATGGCTTAAAATATAATTATGGTAGTGTTGAACTTGTCAATGTTAGTAACATTTTCAGAAGATTACTCTCAGGTATAGATAAAGTATATGTAAAGGGTAATCAAAAGAGAAAATATTTGTTGAACATGGATCTACCACTCATGATTATTGATCTGAACCAGCTGAAGCAATACAATCCCCCACCACCAAAATTAATAATGCAGCGACCGTTGTGTATGTATCATGATGGAAATGTACCACGCATGTGCAGCATGACAAACTGCAAAGACCTATTCGATTGGCTTTGTAATGTTATTCCTTATTAAACAGTTACATAGAAAAGATGACCATAGATGAATTTTTACGAGAACTTGCTCTACTCAAGGATGCAATTAATTCTTACGAAGATCGTAAAAACATGACCAGTCAATTTGAAAAGCTCTCCTTACAGCAACAACGATCACCAGTATCATCATCATCATCATGTATCTGGGATTCTGCAGTTTTCCGTAATAAATCTCGATTTCAACATCTATCTTTGATGTCATGTAAAAAAAGAAGAGTTGTTCTCAATAAAATATTTTAAAAAAATGTATTTATCTTTATATCTATCCATCACACTCCTTGAAACTTATTAGATCTAATCAAGATGCGAATTGAGCAACATCACAGTACTCTACCTGTAGAAAATTTAGATATTTTCGAAGATCAATCAAAATTCAATAGGAATGGTGATTTATTTCCACATAGTTGCAGATTTTTAATAGTGGGTCCTAGTGGTTGTGGAAAATCAAACGCACTTCTATCCTTACTTCTTCATCCTAATGGGTTAAGATTTGAAAATGTGTATATATTCTCGAAAAGTTTATATCAACCTAAATATCAACTGCTAGAAAAAGTTTTAAAGAGCGTCCAAGGTATAGGTTATCACAGCTATAGGGAAAATGATGATATTATAGAAACCTCAGAGGCTAAAGAAAATTCTGTATTCATCTTTGATGATATATGCAACAGCAAGCAGGATAAAATCAAGTCATATTACTCTATGGGTAGACATAAAAAAATAGATGTTGCTTTTCTTTGTCAGACATATGTGTCAATAAATAAACATCTGATTCGCGATAATGCAAATATAATTGTTATATTCAGAAGTGATGATGTGAATTTACGCCACGTTTTCAATGAACACATTACCCCCGATATGAGTTATGAAAAATTTAAAGAAATTTGCTCCGTATGCTGGAGCGCTGATAATTATGGTTTTTTAATGATTGTAAAAGACTGCAACTTGCATGATGGACGTTATCGACATGGTTTCGATAAATTCATCAGCATAAAGGATAATTAACCAGTTTATTCCCATCATGACGTGCGACAAGTCAACCCAAAATCGCAAACTTAAAATAAGACAACTCGTCAAAGATGTAAGGAAAAAATATATGGCATTCAAATTGGGTCGTTCTGAAGAGGATGATTCTATAAATCGAATGGTGTTTCCTATTACGAAACGTCTTGATAACATAAAAGAACAATTTAAGCATGAATCATCACCCGTCGCTGTCAAAACTGAATCTTCAAAAGTTGTACAACCAAAAACTAGCAAAAAAGAGCTAGACTATTCCACTACAGCTATTCCATTTGAAGAAGAGAATTATGATGATGATTCATATGATGATTATGATGAACCTAGTGCTACCCAATTGGCTTATAATGAAATTCAAAACTCTGACATTCTCGATAAATATTTGGAAAGATATCCACAAAATGTTCAGAGCTTTATGCAGCAATCGTTAAATAGAAACAGACAAATAGATTTCACATATGGGCCTAAGTATGATCATCTCACCTCTAAGTGGAGACTAGGATATAGTTCAATCGACTTTGACTCACAGAGTGGTGATATTATTATCGATGGTAAACATCATTTTCCTGGTAGTGAGGGACTCCTCAAACTGTTATTCAACAAGGACCCTTTAGGATTTGGTCAAGAAGATGAAGAAAACTACAAACAAATATTAAACATCACCAACGTGCATAGGAGGGAGTTTAATCCTTCAAAACAAATAAAAGCAAATAATGGCCTTAAATATAAAAAGATTATAAAGAAGCTTGGAAAGGGGATGATGCAATATAATGACAAAGCGATAGAGTATAGGTATTGGGATAATATTAGTGAATTAGTTGATCGCTTGTGTTTATTACACGCATCAAAAGAAGCAGGCAACACATCCAACGATAACGAAATCGAAGCAATCGTTGAGGAGTTGCGCGAAGCGGGAATTATATATTAAGTGTTGCTTATTGCACTGAAAATCATTTCACCTACAACAATGGACAAATTTGGTAGGGTATCGTTATCTCGTAGGATCTCCTCAGCGAAACGTGTGCGGTCTGGTTTTCCCATGACCAGTGATGGTGATTACGACTTTACCGGACATAAATTGTGTAATGTCGATGCGCCTATAAGAAAATCTGACGCTGCCAACATGAATTATGTTGATTTAACGGCAAAAAGAATAATTGAAGACCTAGGTAAATTGGGTATTGTATTTTTTCAGTTTAAAGGTGTTATTGAAACGAAATGTGCAAAACTTGGAGTCGAATTGGAAAACACTAATGATAACAATATTGAAATGTTTAAGAAACTTAATGAACAACTTGATTTCGTCTCAAAGCAGATACACATAATCAAACAACAATTGCTACTGAAAGATTTGATATCGATAGAAAAATAAAAGGAATAAAAGCTTCAATCGAAACCTGAATCGTAAGTTGAATACTGAAAGCCACAAAGATGTCACCCTCCAGAGAAATAACGCAAGTTGTTAAGGAACTTCATCGACCTGCACGCAAAAATTTTCCTAGACGAAGAACTATCATCAAGGGATTGGATGACATCTGGCAAATGGATTTAGGACAGCTTGATCGGCTTGCGACGAGTAATGATGGCTATAAATATATTCTCGTTGTAATTGATTGCTTTTCTAAATTCATATGGGCTAGAGCATTAAAAAGGAAGACAGGTGAAGAAGTTACTCGGGCATTTATCGATATTCTCAGGCACAATAATGGTCGGATACCTAGCAACTTGCAATCTGATCAAGGAAAAGAATTTTTCAACAGAAAATTTCAGGAACTCGTTAAAATTCATCACATAAATCATTATAATACTTATAGCGATAAGAAAGCAGCAATAGTGGAGCGCGCTATAAGAACGTTAAAGGAGACTCTATTCAAAGAATTCAGTTTAAGGGGAACCTATCGTTGGATCGATATATTGCAAGATGTTGTGAATGCGTATAATAATAAAAAACATCGAACTATTGGCATGAAGCCGCGAGATGTTAATACTAAGAACGAAAATGACATATATAAATACGCATACAGTCACGTAAAAATAGTTGGACCCCATAAATTCAAAAAAGGTGATGTTGTACGTATAAGTAAAGTTAGACACGTTTTCACAAAAGGTTATCTCCCCCAATGGACTACTGAATTATTCAAAATCACAAAAGTTAAACTAACCAACCCTGCGAGTTACCTGCTTGAAGATTCCACCGGTAGGCCTATAAGTGGCGCTTTCTATCAAGAAGAATTGCAAAAAACAAAGCAGCCAGATATTTTCTTGGTTGAGAAAGTATTGCGCAGGCGTGGAGATAAGGTCCTGGTGCGATGGTTAGGGATGAGTAAAGAACACGATTCCTGGATTCAGTCTACAAACAAATTTTAAGCAAACATGCAGTCGTCTCAATCACCACAAAACAATAGCAACATATCAGAAGATGAACGTGTTTTATCACTAGATGCAAATGTTTTTGATGCTGAATTGAATCGCGTGTTGAAAAAATATGATGTTGCTGTGGAAAACGAAAAGCATTACCTGTTGAGTAGACAATTCCACCTGGAAATAGATTGTGAATCCGCCCCTCTAGACATCGAATGTGGCATAAGTCCAGCAAGAAATTTTGAACCCGCAGTCAAGCTCAGTTGTAATGGGTGTGATATATCCTTTGACGATTGGCAATGGGATGCCTTTATTACACAAATCGAAAATGGTGACCAGAGGGATTGTGGAGCCGAAGTTATCAGATTCGCTGGTGAATGTATGGTTACAAGCGTTGTCAAATGTGGAAACTGCATATATTTCAGTGAGGCCGACTTGAAGAAAATAACTCAATTGAATCAGTTGCTAATTTCCAATCGACTAGAGATGATGAAAAATCTACGAATATCATTCTATTACTACAAGTTTCTGGATATCATCAAAGATTTAATTCGGAATCCCCCCAACAAACAAACTTCGATCGAAGATTTAATAAATGCATTTTGTAGAATTAATCCATCTGTTGAAAGTTATGTAATCCTAGAATGTATGTACTTCTATAAGAATAAGGTATTGAAAGATGTTGAACATTGAGTTAATAAAAAAATACATGTTCTTGAAATTGTTTTCATTTATTGAAGTAATTGTAGTTGCCAAATCATTTTTATTCAGTTCGATTCAGTCTAATTCTCACTCGAGTGGCCATCTCACGCCCGATTTATAATATTGTTTTCCCTTTTCTTAGTAGAATGAAATTTCAAACATAAATTCTCTAAAAACAGAAATCGAAAATTAATGCTGAAATCTTCTAATTCTACTTGAACTGATATTTTGACAAGTAGGAAAATAAAAATGGTCACCTAGACTATGAAAGTGAGTTTCACACATATATTCCTTCTATGCAAAACACATATTCATTCAATATCTCAAACAATAATTTCAATCATGCGTCAGAACCCTCAGATGTGCCCGCTTTATAACACCAAACACCCCAAACTCTTATAGCCTCGGTAGCCTATGTGGTATGCGACTTGACTCGCACCCAAACTTCTCGGGTTCAAATCCCGTGCCCGTCCAGAAACTTTTTCATACAGATCGCTACAAAACTGTCATGGCGTCATCCGCTAGGTGGCGCCACCACCCCTGACCGTCTTTAAAATCGCCTGAATCGAATAAGTGAGGTTATGTTCAGTTTTTGAGTTAGAATCCCCGTAGCTCTAACTACTTATGTTTCATAAAACATGGCCATTCAAAATTTCTGTTCCTCAATATCCCAGATAAAACTAAACCAATCGAAATGAAATGGTGCGGCCAAATGCAACATGCTCATAATAAGCCTTATGCAAAATTGTGTGACGATAGTGTGAAGAGAACAATAGAAAATTGAATTGGAATATTGAAAAGAAGAATCTTTATATTTCCATAACAAGATATCCGATTCGAGTAAATTTTTTTTTGTGAATCGAGACTGATATACTGAATGTTTATGCAAAATTTCAAGATGTTCGCATTATCGGAACCACGAAATTTAATTTATTTTCATTTATTGAGTTATAGAAAATACCTCATTTTCAACTATAATTTGAGCCAGAACGGGTTGTCGCAGAACAAGCTGTGGTGATACAATTTGTAGGAAATTTCACGTACTTTCATTTTGGATAGAAAGGTTTTTCACGAAAAGTTGATAGTTTCCGAGTTATAAGCAGAAAACTGCCAAAGAATGAGACTTTTTTCTCTTTTTTTGTATTTTTTTCTATGTTCCCTCACGAAATTTGGTTAGCAAACCTCAGAATCGGATTCAGCACCCCAAAAAACATAAAAAATCGAAAAAATCAAAACTACCCCAGAACTTTCCTGCTAGGGGTTCTTTTGAGCACAAATTGACTGGACTATTCTTCTCTTCAATATTCCAATTGAATTTTGTAGGGTTCTGTTAACACTGTGGCCACAAAATTTTGCCAGAGGCTTATTAAAGGATTTTCGATTAATCACTCTTAATGCACTCTTGTAGAATTTTTAATAGGCTAAATTCATTACTTTGAATAATTTTGCTGAAAATTTCGTGCAAACACGCGAGAAGACTCACTTTTACCTCACAGATTGTACAGTAGGAGAAACTCTGACTCAGTGAGAGTACCTAGAGAATTATCGGAGGTAGGTATACTCCCACATTTATTCAGGAACCGATGAATGAGAAGAATCGGCTTCTCGATCGAAAGAGCTAAACCTATTGTTATTATTTAGTACATATTCGAGTACACGGGACAGTGCATCAGTTGCTTTCTCGTAGAATGTATTTGCATTTGTGGATGTTGTTCTTGTGGGCTCTCAGCTTAACGGACAGTCTCGGAAGTGCTATTTTGGCTGAGGATACTGCAGTTTTAAGGGATGATGATTTAGGTATGCGATTTCTAAAATTATTGCGATTTTGGTTTTGTAGATATTTAGCTTCATCTAGATTATATTCCGAACGACAATTTTTTGCGCGCTTATTTCTATGGAAACAGTGTGCTATAATTTCGCCCAAATGCTTGCGATTTTCGATTTTTTAGACGGTAGTGGTCTCGAAGCGACTTTGTTGAATGAACTGGTGAAAAATTTGAGTTCTAAAACAATTATGTGTGTCTAATCGCTCAAATAATTCCAGAGTTATGATGAATAATTTTAATACCGAATTTCTCTGTATAACGATTTTCTTATAAGTTATTGCACCTTGAATCCAAATACCATATTGAAAGCACACTTTAAAACGAAGTATATTCTGTCTATAACGAAATATTCCAGCAATAACACTCTTCAAATGGGTATGGTAAAAAGGTATAAGATAAGAGTAGGTTTTTTCAAAATTATGCCGGACGTAGGTAATAAATCTAGACCATTAAATAAACCACAACGGCGGGTAGAGAGTTCCTTCTGAAACAGTTTTAAATACACCCTTGGCTTTCCAGATTATTTAGTTTCGATCTAACCAAAAAATTGTATATTATATATATACAGTGTGTTTGGTCACGACTTAGCGATAATTTACCTAATTTCATGGACAAAAACACCCACGTTGGGGAGTTTACCCCCTCAGTTTTGGAGTGGCCCCCATTTTAAATTTACTTTTTTATTTAATTGACCCTTCCAAATAATAATGATTTATTTGGACATAAAGGTCCTACAGATGTGGAAAAAATGGTTTTTGAAAGATGATACTACCACCTTTTATTAAAGTGGAACATTAACTTAGAAATGTCATAAAAAATTCTTTTTTCTACAAACGTCAAAAAATGACAAGGTTCGCGCATTGGCAAGAATATGCGAAGTGACCCTTTTTTTCATTTTCCTTTGTTACTATGACACCGTGCGCGAAGTAGTGTGCGAAATACTTACTTCGCACACTGCATGTAAACTACATGAGATTTTTAATTATTTTAACTTTTATGTTCTTCAATCATGCAAAAATATAAGAAATCATTTATTTATTTATGTATATCAATAATTATTATATAGTTATAGTACCTAATTACTTGATTTGAAAAAACAGTTCAAACCAGTTCAATACTTTTTTTCATATTAAGCTAAGCGCTTGTAGAAAAAATTTTGTTTGCATCTCATGCGCGAAATACTTTGGTGATCTCGACTATAATCAGTTCTCGATCACCAAAGTAGCATTTCGCGCACTAGATACAAAAATAACTATAAAAAATTTCAGTAAAAAATTTACTGCTTTTCTTAGTGAATCCGCAATAGTACAAGAACTAGCACATTGAAGTATAATTTTTTTTCAATGAGCTCGCAAGGATATTAGCTACAAAACGATACCAACATAATTACTGTAAGTTACATAATCAGAAAAATATTGCTGTTCGAACATGACCCTTATGAAAATTGATAAAATAAAATAAAACTCAGTACTGTTCTTTCGATAATTTTTAATTTTCAACAAATTAATCATAAAAATTGCTCAAAATTGCCGCTTCTGCTTTTTAGACAGGCAGTGGCTCTCATGACGACATGTAGCAACAAAAAAAAATTGGGCCGCTCGCGTAGTGGTCATGTTCGAACAGCAATAACTCTCAAATTATGTGACTTTTTTTGAAGAATTTTTTATGGCATTTTCAAGTTAAATGTTTTCGTATTGTTCTACTGAAAGTTTGTAGTATCATCTTTCAAAAAACATTTTTCTCACATCTGTAGGACCTTTATGTTCAAAGAAATCGATCATATTCGGAAGGGTCAACGAAAATAAAAAAGTAAATTTCAAATGGGGGCTACTCCAAAATTAAGGGGGTTAACTTTCCAATGTGGGTGTTTTTGTCGTTAATATTAGGTATATTTGTTGCCCTTAAATTATCGCTAAGTTATGACCAAACACACTGTATATCTACATAAAATTCCTGGAAGCTATTATAAATGCACCTATACACACAGTTTTGATTATGCATAATATGCATTTAAAAAAAATGCAATAAAACATTGCTTCTATTGACACCTAACACAATAGAAACAAATTTTCTATATAACAAAATTTTTTGCGAATTTAGCGCTTTCGGAAAAGGAACTACAAAATTGGTCCTAATTTTGTCCCTTTTTCAACGTTGCCCATAAATTTCCCTATAGAAACGTTATATATGAACAAAAAGAAACCGTTAATTAGTAAAATCACTGACTCTGTTATAAGATAAGAATCACCATGCATATCATAGGACATGGATCTGTAAACATGTTAGAGGTACCATTTGCATGACACAAGTGTCATAATATGAACGGAATTTTATTTTTCCATTGTTTTACCATGGAAAGGTTGAAACAAAGAAATTATTTATTTAATTCGGCAAAACAATGGTGAGTCCTATTTTTCAATTTTGCATGAACAATTTAAGACAACGAGGCACGAACTAACAATTTTTCTATAATTTAAGAGAAAATGAAAGTAGCAGATGATGTGTTAAGACAATAATGAAATTACATGATGTTACGAGATATTACTGCATGGTGTAAAACTTTGTTGATATCTTTCAATTGGCGTTGCCAGTTATTTAAAAATTTTTTTTTCAGAAATAATGGATCCTTCAGAAAATCATAGCGATTATCCATATTGAGATCAGCGTAATAAGCTAGCCAATTCAATTCAATTCTGACTTATTTTTCTAACGAAATCACACAGTTATTTCCTTAAAATACCTCAAAGAATAGTCCCTTCAAATTTTAGCATACCTATCATAAAGAAACATCCTGTATATCCTATACACAATAATAAATTATTGACAGATATACTATTATTTCTACTTGATGACTTTCAATGAAAGTGTGCGAAAAAAACTCCTCGAATTTGTGTACGCCATAAAATATTAATCTAGCAAGTTAGAAGTAACCCGTATTGTCTTTAGATATTTTTTCCCACTGGATTAGAATATAATGACCCTGGTCTACAAGTGGTAAGTGAAATAATAATAATGATTTGCCATACAAATTCATTCAGTCTCTAAAAGTGGGTAATTTGTATCAATACCAGTACAGTGAAACTTTGTGAAAATAGAATAGTAATGAAATACAAATCGAAAGTAATGAATCATTATCATATTGCGTGCAGAGGATGGGCAAAAATAAAACTAGATGGCTCATATTTAGTGAAAAAATCTCAACGAGTGGTCAGCAAAGAATAATGATATCTGAAAACTGCAATAACCTTCTTATTTTACATTTATTTATAGTCCGTTCACGAAAGTTTGAGCGCATAGTAGGCGTTTGTTTATTTATCTGAAGTTGGCAGTATTTGCTGTCATAAAGTAAAATAAAGTCAACGTTGCCGAATGTACCCGGTCTCGTCCGACGAGCTTGCGTATTATCAGAGAACTCTATGCAATATTGACAACATTGCGTATCAATATGACAAGAAAATACACAACATAACCTAAAATTTTAATATACACAGTGGAATATGCCAAATTTCCATGGCCAACCGACGGCTCAACCGTTCGTGAATTATAAAATTCAACGCATCAGACAGCTCAAAAAGACCAATTATTTGACCATTCAAAATTACTGTCCACATGTTAACTTCGAATCGTCTCAGTCACTTAGGCGTCAATACCTTTCTCGCTTACACTTCTTAGAATGACTTCTTCATCTCAAGCTTCAATTAGGACTCTTTGGAAAACCTAACGCCCATTAAAATATTTTTAATCAAGTAAGAAAATTTTGTTCAAAACTGAGTTTTTCACAAAAAAAAATTTTTGTCCACGATAGCAGTTACAATTTACCAAGTATTATACCATTTTGGAATCCTCACTAAATGCGCCAACTTTTGACATAACTTGCCAAACTTGCGTAGTACATTTTTTTCCAATACAGTCAGCTAAAACTAGGCAATTTTTTATTTTGAAATTTCTTCTGCGAAATAAGTCCTATTTTTATGAAACCTAGAGCAGCTGGTATAAAAATTTTGATTACAGTTTAGACAAGCATTATTCAGGGTTACACAGCAAAAAAAAAAGTTGGAAAAAGTTAATATTTGTGGCAACAGGAGTGAAAAGACTGTCACAGGGTGTGAAATTTCGCGTGTTTTTTTAAATGCCTATAATTTTAAAATCATGCAAGTTAGATTTTTTTAATATTTTTCTGACAACCGGCATAACTTTCCCTTTCACCCGGTTCCGGGTTGACGTCGAGTTTTGGGACACCCTGTATAGTCCGTTATATGAAATTTGGCATATTCCACTGTGTATATTAAAATTTTAAGTTATGTTTGTTATTTTCTTGTCAGATTGATACGCAATGTTGTCAATATTGCATAGAGTTCTCTGATGATAACTCGAAGGCTCGTCGGACGAAGTCGGGTATATTCGGCAAAGTTGACTTTATTTTACGTTATGACAGCAAATACTGCCAACTTCAGATAAATAAACAAACGCCTACTATGCGCTCAAACTTTCGTGAACTGACTATAGATGTTCATCTTTTCAATCGGATTGAAGCGAAGTTGTGCTATATCGTTTTGTCCATTCGTGCTTCAAAGTTGGCGATTGAGTGTACGTAGGCGTTAGCATTCATTTCATTGGTTGATTGTTGAATCACATTTAGAAACGAAACCAACTAGCCCTCAGAGTAAAAAGTTTATTTCTTATTCTGAGAACTGACCGCTCTGTTGTGAATCGTCATCCCCACTAATTATGCTAACTCGTACGTCAACATGGCGCGAAGTTTGAACATACGAGTATAAAATTCGCATTCTTTTTAAATCAAATCGCTGTTTCAAAAGAATTCAAAAAGGGTCTTGGGCCCACCCGCTAAGAAGGAAGCGCGAAGGCTTCATTGCGCGTGGTACGGGGTACAGTGAAAATAGTGTGTGTATGGCGTTCCGCCGTTCGAAATTTGGAATGCGCATTTCCCTTGGTCGGAATCAGGATAGTTTTTATTTTTAGCGTGTGCATTTCTCATCGTACGTGGAAGAATGACCAAGAACGACCGTGTATGGGCAACAAGTCTGTGCACGTTTCATATTTTTAGCAATACAGTGTCGGGTTGGCTATTTATATATTGGAAATTTTTTCCTTAATAACAACACACGCCACTGCCATTATCATCAGATCTTTTTTCGATGTCATCTCACGCTTGTCACACATCCTCACTCAACAAGCAAAAGTGTCTGTGTGTGGGAAATATGAAAGTACACGTTTACTTTACAGCCAACGTGCAGATACTTAACTGTGCATTCTTTCTTCCTAGTGAGTGGGCCCCTTTAGGCGAAAACTACTTTTCAATATTCATCTACTCTCTTATAATCTCCAGAAAATTAATCAATACTTAAACATCATTTACAGATCTCCCGAACAGACAAAACGACAAATTTTCGAACGAGGCTTACCCCTACGTCAGAGGTCATGGTAACAAAATTTACGATGACAGATACGACGAGTTTTCTCCGAGGTGCTCAGAACGTCTAGAGAACGCTTTAGAGCTGATCAGGAGGAGGCAGATATCCAAGCAGAAGACTATTCATCTGAACGGATATTCTTTGCACCAACAGTTGAGGAACGCTCCTTACGACATGTATGTTACTGACATGAAGGTGAGGTGAGTATCTTAAAGAAATTAGGATAAATAAGGCACACTGGGAGCCTTTCTGGAGTAAAACTGATGAGATCTTTAGTGCACTTTCACATTGCATTGGCATGACCTGTCTAGGAGGTTTCTTTGGCCGATAAACATTACCTCCAGATACCAGTTTTTTCCCCAACAATGATCCATCTGAGAGGTGTTTGTGCAATGCGATTCAATGCTTTGTTGTGCCTCCTACTCCGTGGACTGTCAACAGTATTCGTCCTGAAGATTGTCGTCCAGTTACAGAGTCTTAATAAATCTTGAAAACAAGACTAGTTTCAAGGATGAGATAGCTTTATCCCTGGTAATTTCCCTATTCAGCCACTCTCTTCCAGACTTTCTGGAGTTTCCTCCTCTTATCTACCGAATCTACACCATCGTTTTCAGACTCATCCATTCTCACCAGGCTTTTTATGGTTTGAGGTGCCGTTATTGGTTCTCCTTAAGGTATTGATTTCCTAATTTGGGCACATATTAATTTTGATTATACCTTCTCCTTACCCCTAACGGGGAACCATCTGTATACCCACTATGATGTTTAATGCACAATTGTGTTATTTCTTCCATGCTAGCGCCATACTTAGTTCATTAAACTCTTGTAAGTGTATAAAGCTATTTACCACCAAGAGATCCCAGAATTCTCCCATGATCTATAGTCCGTTCACGAAAGTTTGAGCCGTCGGTTGGCCATGAAAATGGCATATTCCACTGTGTATATTAAAATTTTAGGTTATGTTGTTTATTTTCTTGTGAGATTGATACGCAATGTTGTCAATATTGCATAGAGTTCTCTGATAACTCGGAAGCTCGTCGGACGAGGCCGGGTACATTCGGCAACGTTGACTTTATTTTACGTTATGACAGCAAATACTGCCAATTTCAGATAAATAAACAAACGCCTACTATGCGCTCAAACTTTCGTGAACGTACTATATATGATGATTATTATTAGAATTGGGGTCGTTATGGCTAGGTTAGTTTTCCGAGAACTGCGACCATTTAGAACTTTTGTTTTCTACCCTACTCATTCATGGAAACGTGAGGACGTCAATGGCGTTGATAAAACCGACAACCTCCTTAGAAGCCTTGGCTCTTAGTTATCCAGAACCGGTTTTCCCATATGAATCGTTCTTAGGCAAGCCAGCTTTGGACACTTGCATACCACGTGTTCATCTCAAATGCTTCTGATTCACAGAGCCTGCAAATTACATATGCTGACTTTTCCAATAGTATAATGTTTTCTTCTTGGTTTGAGGATTAATCCTTATATTCTATAATCCAATTTTGTTAGATTAGCATCAATTGCAATAAGAATTCTTTATAACATTGACGTTCAGAATACTTCAGGAGGATTGATATGAAACTTTTACATTAATTTTATTTTGTTCTAATAGGCTACCAAGTGCAGCAAGCTGGGTGAGAGTTGACAGATGCCGTTTCGACCCAAGAAATACCAGCTTAGAGACAAGGCTGCTATTCAACGACTTGACCATTAGCGGTAGGGTTAATCTCTTCAATGGAGACGACATTCAAAGACAGGAAGGCCACATTTTGGACTCAGAAAATAGTTGTAACATGATCCTCAGACTGAGGAGAGCGGGAATAGGGTTAGTATAGTCCATCCAAGAAAATTGATATCTAAAGGGTTTTCCAATAAGAGGTGTTATATTGAATAGCTTATTTCCGTAGATTTCACGTTTGAAGCTATCATTTTTTGTCATTTGACAAGTAGAAAACTACGCCATTGATAAAAATGGAACGATAGGCGCTTCAAGAACGCATTGAAATTATTAAAATTCACTAAAAAATAGTGAAAATTTGGCAGAGACGGTTCGTAAAACTCGAACATTTTTAGTTCGTCGTGAAGCACCTTGTCGGACCGCAATAAAGGAATTGGTGGAAAAATTGGAGCTTTTGGGACAAGTCAATGATGTGAAGATTAAAATCCCTCCCCGTCGCTCAAGAACAGCCGAGAATATTGTTGCTGTAGCCGAAAATGTTAAAGAACAGTTACGGTGAATGGATCGAGAGATTATTAATGATGTTTTATGGCCGAAATTGGATAGTATTGATTCGGACAACGTTTAGTTCCAACAAGACGGCGCTACGTGTCACACAAGCAACGAAACCATTGATATTTTGCGGGAAAAGTTTCCGGACCGTGTTATCTCTCGAAGAGGTGATCACAATTGGCCACCGAGATTTTGTGATTTAACACCTTGCGACTTCTTCCTTTGGGGCCACGTGAAAGAAAAGGTCTACGCCAATAGCCCAGCGTCGATTCAAGACCTCAAAGATGGAATTCGTGAGGCTATCGAGGACATAGGGCAGCCACTTTGCGATTTGGTTATGGAAAATTTCATTAAAAGGATATGGTCCTGTAAGCGTGGTCGTGGTGGTCATTTGCCTGATGTTATTTTTCACTATTATATTGAAATAAACATTCGATCATCTATCTATATTGAACAATTGCATTTTTCTTTGAATATAAAATAACATCTCTTATTGGAAAACCCTTTAGTAGCTAATAATAGCTCATAAAATATCTGTGACCAACTTCTTATGATCGCCTCAATAAATAAGTCGTACCATTCTGTAATGAGAAAATTAATCGCAGATACGCTAGAGTGACGCCTAACGGAAATTCATTGTTTTTCATCCGAACAATCGATAAAAGCTTAATTGAAGGAAATACTAACAATTGCAACTTGACAAGATATCATTCATACCCGTTTTTGCCAATTATTATCTACGTATCTCGTAATAGAACGCACTACTAGCCTGTTTAAGAAATATCCTTAGGAAGTTTGGAAACATGCTGTTTTTTTCGCGACACTTTATGCAATAAAAGTGTATCGTATTCGGATCTGTGAGAAGGTTTCTAGTCCCATTCTGCGGAGCCTTCTAGTGATGTAATGATCAAAAAAGTAAGAACTGAGAAAAACTTCAGGACATTGTTAAGTAAAAAAGGGGAATGGGAACGGAAATAAACCGACTATAACATCAAAGAAAATACCTTAAAATGGTATACAGATGGTTCCAAAACCTTTACAGGACCTGGCGCTGGGATATACGGGCCAAGTACCAAGTGTGCACTGTCGCTAGGCTCCTGTATGAGCGCCTTTCAAGCGGAAATATTAGCTATTGAAAGATGTCTAGATATCAATCTAGAAAGAAACTATCAGAAATGCGATATAGCCATACACTCAGATAGTCAAGCTCTTTTAAAGCACTGAGCTCCTACGTCATCGACTCAAAGATGATCTCGGAGTGCCGGAACCTCAGAGTAAGAAATAAACATTGTTTATTTCTTACTCTGAGGCCGGAACAAACTCAATGAGGTAGACAAGAAAAATAAGGTCTTTTTAATCTGGGTCCCCGGCCATTCGGGAATTAAAGGAAACGAAGAGACCAATGCATTTGCTAAAGAGAGCGCACGAATGGCACTCATTGGCCCAGAACCCTTCTGTGGTATAGGTAAATGTACCTATGAGAAGTAGTTTCTGGAGAAGGAGAAAGCCGAGAAGGAGAAACTCTGGCGGAATCTCCCGGGGATGGATCATTCCACTAAGTTCCTTCGGAACTTTGAAACAGCATAATCCAAAAGATATCTGGATCTTGGGGCAATTACACCTCCTCACTGGCTTTTTTACAGGACACTGTCGCATCAGGAGGCACCTTTTGAGTATGGGATTATCGGACAATAATGAGTGTAGGCTTTGTGGGGAGAAGGAAGAAACCCCCATTCAACTAGTAACGGAATTCTTTGCCATTGCGAGCTTAAGGAGAGAATGCCGTGGGCGAGAAACTTGTGAGAGTGAGGACTAGCCTCGTTGAAGTCTTCACAGATTTTAGATTTCATCAGATCTCTGGAACTGGAAGGCGAGCTGTAAAGGGTGTGGTTAGAACAGGCAAAATAGACCTTGAGGTCGCAGTGAACTGTAACCCCTTCTTTAAACTGAACTAAAACTAAAAATCTACGGAGCTAGGTCTACAGACCTCTCTACACTCTACTCACAACATTTCTGTTCGAAAGTTAGAGTGTTTACGGACGACTGGAGAGTATTGCCTTCGATCTCGGCTCAAAATCCCAAACTTACAGACATTTGGACGAAACTATCGCACCTTTAGGAACTAACGCGAAAAAATGACGAAACCTGGGCAGTACCAATGGAATATTAGATTATTCTCAAAGAAGGTTACACTTTTGCTAAAGAAAACCTTGATGAAACTTAAACGGAGCATTTTTTTTTCGAAAATAGTGACTTCAGTCCAAAAACTTGAGCAAATCCAACCCAATCCGCAAAAATCATATCAGTGTAATCATTGTTGTCAAACAATGGTGTAATGAATTTTAAGTTAAATGATACAAGTAGACATTTGCAGGTTTTATACTGAGCCAATAAGAAGAGAACGTGGTCATTTCAACGTGAGAACCGATTCCCATTTCCTGGAACCTGGTTTTATAAGTGTCTACGCATATGGGTGTGAACCCACAAAGTTCCGAGCCTATGGTAAAGATTTGAGAGAGGAAGAAGAAGACGAATTATCTAGAGAAATGGAGGATATTTTTCTGAAAGGCATACGGTCTCTGCTTACTTCGTACATGCAGAAAGAATTACAGCCTGCTATCAAAGAGACTTTGATGAAAAACATGGGATATACAGTCTCCTATGGGTAAAAGCTGAACATTTTCAAGCCAAATGAAGAATATTTTAGTAGGTAGATAGTTATGTACTGCAGTGGTGATTTGAAATGTCAATACAAATTACTGTGGTTCTAATACCTATTACACCATTAAATTGAAATATTAATCATATTTAGGTAACCATCTCTTGTGGAACTCACTATAAATATTGTAAATATTATGTTTTTAATCAGCGTTTGCTGCAGTATAAACTATAGAATTTATTCAGTAATGAAAGCTAAAGATATTAATTGTAGAAAATTTTAGCTGTTTCAAAAATCAAAGTTATATTTTGATAACAGTTTGAAGTTAAGCTAACATGGCAAAAAAAATTTTATTCCTTTGATTCTCATTATTCAAATATACGATAACCTTGTACTCTACTTAATAGTGATTCATTTAGTTCTATTTATACCAGTACCTACACCAAAAATGCTAGAATAAGTTATACTTTTATATGTCTATAAATCTGATGAACACTAAACATTTATTTATTCTTGTATAAATGTAAAAAACTATGTTTAATTTGTATATATTTCTAATGATTCGAAATAAAAGTTTCTCTAAATACGCTCATACTGAATTTCCTTTTCTTAAAAATGTAAGAAAAACCAAATATGTGACCTATTCTTTTATTATAGAAGCATTAACAGAAAAACAGAACTGTTGTAAATATGCAGAGCTTAATAATTATGTGCAAC
This sequence comes from Propylea japonica, assembly GCA_013421045.1. Lineage (NCBI taxonomy): Eukaryota > Metazoa > Arthropoda > Insecta > Coleoptera > Coccinellidae > Propylea > Propylea japonica. The sequence goes on from CM024239.1 coordinate 94,927,842, forward strand.
TTTAAGAAGCGAAATATTATCTTATGAATATAAACCTCTAATAAAGAAGAACACAACATTTAATTTCAATTCCCCCACTTAAAATAAAAACAAAAAATGAATTTAAATAGGTAACAGAAAATTATCATATAATTTGGCACAACAAATTCAATATTAAGTTATTCAATTATGAGAATTCATATTTAATATATATCACATATAGTTACGACATTGTTTAAACAATGGTAACGATTATAAAAACTTGATTAAATATCACTACATACAAAAATCTTTAGCTAGTACGATATATTTGAATTGCTTCACAAACCATTTCATAGCTGGAAAAATACAAAGCAGAAGTAGCAACTGCTTTCACTAGACTAGCGTTCAAACCTTTGAAGTAACCCTTAAAACCTTCTCTCTTATAAATTCGAGACATGCAGTTGAGCATACCATCACAGACAAATTTTCACCAAACATATCCCCCCTTTTGAAACCTTGGATTTGCAATCTTTTCTTTATCAAGTCAAGAGGATAAACAACAATTTTAGCGAAGAATCCTGCTAAACTACCAGCTACTGTGCTACTTGTTAATGTTGTTTTATTTTCGTTAACAGTATTCTTATATAGATTATCGAATATTTTATAAAACATGAACTGTGCTCCGGCATGTGGCCCCACCTGCATGAATGTAGGCAATATACCCCTGAATAACACAAGAGGACCTTCCGTTTTAACGATTTGATGGAACGCATGAGGAACCCCTCTGTAAATTTTTGTCCTTCACTTTGAGCTACAAGCCTGGTTCTTACAACATCAAATGGAAATGAAACAAGAGTTGCATTGCAACCTAAAAGTAAATAATTAAACTATTCACTTATAGAGAATTCATACTGACTTACCGGAAATCAAACCACACATAAAATGAACGATTATATCCCATTTCTTCGTAATTCCCAGTTTTGCAGATTTCTCAGTTAAAACTTCAAAAGTAGTGAACTGTGCGAGACCATAGGTAATAGAGAGAAGTTGACCAGGGACGTGACCTTTCCACATTGCTTTAACTCCTTCTTCTCGAACTATCAAATTTGTAGCCTGCAGCATAGATCGATATTTCGATTGAACGTTCACATTTCTATCAACAGGCTCTACTTGTAATTGGAAACGAATTTTGAGTACATCCAAGGGTTGACAAATTAATCTGGTAATAACGCCTGACGCAGACCCAGCGAACATATAATCATATTCAGTCAATTTCTTTCTTGGATCATAACCAACCATTGTGAATAAACTGATCAAATTTTATCCCATTATATATAGACTGTGATATGTATTCTTACAGAATCAGCGTTCTACATCATTTGAATTCTATTTCCCTGACTCATGTTATTTTGTTATTCACCCACATTTCCTAGCGAGGGATTTACCCGTTTGTTTATTTTTAGATTTTTTAGATTTCAAATTTGAATCAAGGTTAGGTCAGGTCGGGAACTGCAGAGACATCTGTGAAAAAATCATTGAAATACTTACTATTTTCTGTGATTTTGATCTTTTATATTTTAACGAAACTCCTTCCATAAATACTGAAAATCTTTAATTATTAATATTAAACCTTTGAACTAACAGATGAATACAATATAATCATTGTTCAAATAATGATTTAGTAATAATTTTTGTAGCTGAGGACTCATACTGATAAATAAAGAACCTCATGACAGTTATATTATTTGTGAAATGAAAATTAACCTATAAATTGAATAAATTATAAATATAAATAAAACGTTCATACTTTATTAGTTTATTCATCCAATATCGAAAAAACTTTCTGATGACAAGAAATAATGGTTTGTGAAAACATACTGCGAATCAAGTACCTTCCAAAGGAATTTTCCGAAGAGGAAAAGGAAGAATTTCTCCATCATTTCGGAGCAATTCAAGTGAAACTAGTCAAATTCAAACAAGGTGAAGTGATTGCATTTGCGAAATTCGAAAATGCGGAAGTCGCAAAAGCTGCTATGTTTAGATTGCACCAGCTAGTAGTCTTGAATTCTCGATTATCCGTTGTCTATGCCGAAAACGATATAGGAGAACGAAAGGTAAAATTAAAGAAAATAGAAGAGGATGATAATTTCCAGAAGAAGTGCTTCAAGAATTTCGTTGTTAAATTGCATTCATTTAACCACTCAGTAGGATTTCATCAGCCACCTCCTCCACATTTGAGGTATGAATACCCAAAAGCTAATAGACCTACAATAAATAACATCGCACATGTATTAGCTACTGTTCCGAAGTTTTATACTCAAGTTCTGCATTTAATGAACAGAATGAATCTTCCACCACCTTTTGTTATAGAAAACCGCCGCCAAAACCTATAAAACCTCAAACAAATTTGCAAGCAAAAGCTACACTCCGCCACAATCTGAAGTAAAAAATGCAAGTTCCTCAGAATCAGAAATTGAAAGCGATGGAGAAATGAAAACGAAAGATATTATTCCCCAGAAACAAACTTCAGCAGCTAAAAAAGGAATAAAACGGCCAAAATTCATAAAACCAAATGCTAAACAAGTTGTTCCTTGTAAAATAATGAAAAGTGAAGAAGTTTTTGATCAGGTTGATTTATCTACCCAACGAAAAATTGAAGTTAAGGTTTTGGGGCAAATGCCAGAAAGAAATAGAGTACGATAAAAATGTGGACAGAGAAGAAGTAATGGAAGAAATGCCAGAAACTAAAGAAAAAGGAACTGTTATCAGTGATAAAGAGCTAAAAAGTAACCAGATCCCTTCAGATAATTTGAGTGTTCTAGCCGTATTTAAAGATTATCACCCTGGTGTTCCCAGTAATAGACTTTATGTGAAAAATATCGCTAAAAATGTAACAACTGAAGACTTGGCATATATTTTCAATAGATATAAAAGTGAACCGAGCGAGAACCAAAATTCTGCATTTGAAATTAAGTTAATGCAGGAAGGTAGAATGAAAGGACAAGCTTTTATAACTCTAGATACTGTACAGATAGCCCAAAAAGCTGTTGAAGAAACTAATGGGTTTATTTGAAAGATAAACCTCTGGTTGTTGTATATGGCAGGAACCCTACGCAGAAACCTAAGACGTGATAATCCATGTGTTAGAAGAAAGTTCTTAATTTCTGTTCCAAGTTTCAATAATGTTTTGTTCAAAGGTTATATTGACTTATTCTCTGTAAAATAAATATTATATAGTACTTTTACAGTTGTGTTTTATTTGGTTCGTAATTTCAATGTATCCCATCAGCTCATTTTACAACAGTTCATTTACTTCTGTCTGAAGCGAAATATAATTAAATTCCTTAGTATTATTTTTTCATACCTATTATAGATGGTGCTGTATCCGCATGCACCATATTGCATTAAAGTATTCTGTAGTTCGGGAAATCGAGGTTCTGCCATCTAGGGGGTAGCATGAAAAGTTTTGGCCCAGTCATGTAGATCTCTACATTATCATACCAACTTGCTTCATAGATGGTGCTGTGTTTGCATGTACAGTTCTCTACTATTAAAGTATTCTGTAGTTCGGTTAATCGAGGCTCCGCCATCTAGTGGGCGGGGTGAAAAGTTTTGACCAAATCATATAGAGCGCTATATTAACATCTTAACGTGGTACATAGATGGTGCTGTGTTCTCAAAGCACAGTTTTCTGCTATTAATGTAATCTGTAATTCGATAAATTGATGTTTTGCCCTCTAGTGAGTGATATCAAAAGCTTTGGCTGTATTTGAATTCGAAACTATTGTGGAAAATAATATTAAATATCTCACATCTAAATGATATTTCGATCCATATGAATGAACACTCTGAATTCGTGGAAAAATGTAAATTGATTATGCCCCCATTTCGTTCTGGTAGATGTAACATAGGCGGGTATTTTGAATAACCTGTCATGTTGCGGCGATATGAGGTCATTCTCCCTTTGCGTGTATGCAAATCTTTTTTCCACAAACATAACAGCAAATGAATATATTTATACATGTTCGACGAATGGATGGAAATTTTGGGTCTGTTATTTGAGAATACAGTAGGATCTCGCTAATCCGGCCCTATATTGAGATCGGTAGTGCCGGATTACCGAAATTGCCGGATTAGTGAAGATATGGTAAAAAAAGCTAAATAGACCATAAAAACATCGTATAATTACTACAAAACAAGTACAGTATAAAAATCATTACATAATATTATGTATAAATCGATAAAAATATTACATATAAGCAAAACACAGTTAAGGTCAATGTAAAAAAACGGTTTGTTTACATGCAGAACATGAAAACAGCTAACCCCTCCTCCGACGCCGAGTGCCGGATTACTGGACGTGCCGGAGTAGCGCACGGCCGGATTATAGAGACTGTACTGTAATCTGCTTGCTGATGGAATTTTCGACATTTTCTGAGCTTGTTCGTTTTGTTGCTATTAGATATAGAGCAACATCGTGTCTTGGTTTTAGCCAAACCTTCCTACGAATATGGTACACTGATGCAATATGAGTTCTGTTCAATGGATAAGTTATAATCTTTAATTTTTTTGAAAAGTAGTTACATATTTATTCATCAATATCTATGTTCCTTCCAATAAATTGAAGCACTTCTGAAATTCGATTTTCGTTAAGGCCATCAGCTCGTTTTTCGAATCTGACTTCATTTCATCAATTGTAGAAATTGCCTTTTTTATCTTCATTGGACTTTTCAGTTTAGGAATAGGAAAAAGACGCAGGGAGCCAAATCTGGCGATAACGGTGGTTGAGGCATGATTACGATGTTGTTTTTTGCTAAAAAATCATGCACAAGCATTGATGTGTGAGCTGGTATATTATCGAGATTTTCACTGCCACACGTTTCATGCCAAAAACATTCAAAAAATTGCATGCATGAGCCGATTGATGAGCCAATATCTTCTGCTACTTCCCTAATAGTGATTCTACGATTGTCCAAACCTTTTTTTTCACCGTTTCGATGTTTTCTTCACAATTAACCCCGAATGTTATTGTGCTAACGGACGGCCAAACGGACATAATTGAATTTGACCACCAATTCGTCATCAGGGAGTCTAACCCTATCGTTTGAGACCATTTTCTGCTCAAAATTAGAAAATTACAAACATTTGGGCAAAACGACATAGCACTCGTTTAAGTAGAACAAGCGCTCAGTATGCCATCGTGGCTGTACCACAAGCAATCGAGAAACTCGACTTCAAAAGTTTCTAAGACGGAATTCATGATTGTTTTCAAACAGGACAATTAAATGGAAAACTAAACGCCGATCATTGTTTTTCATGTTTGGATTCGAAACAAAGGTATTCATGTCCTCAAAGCATCGGATTACTTCAAATACAAACTCTCATATTTTGTATTTAATATAAAATAAAGGGTGTAATGATTAAAAGACAGGATTGAATAAACATGAATATTTCATTTGTCACCATAAATTTTCTTATGCACCTAGTCAATCTTACATACAAAATATAAAAAAATATACATCTGTAGTCTTATTTACAATGAGCTAAAAATTCTCGAACTCTCATCCTAGTAAGGTCCACTGTGACCTGGAGGTCCATAGTTCGTGGATGGTCTGCCACCTCCAATGACTGTACTTCCTGAACCGGTTGTGATACCAATTGAACCACCTCCAATGGAACCTCCACCGATAGAACCACCTCCAATCAAACCACCTCCAATTGAACCGCCTCCTATGGAACCTCCAATGGAACCACTCCAATTGAACCTCCTCCAATGGAACCTCCACCGATTGAACCACCTCCAATAGAACCACCTCCAATAGCACCACCTCCAGTAGATTCCTTCTGGGTCTTGTATCTGATGAAGTAAACTTCTGGTTTGGAAGGCTGAGTTGGGGCAGCAGTTGGGATGCTGATTTCTGGTGCTTCTTCTGGTTTCTTGACCAAGACGTATACAAGGGTCTTTTCTTCGTTCTGCTGTTGAAGAGCGATAGATGCAGCAGTTGGGGTGGGTGGGGATGGTGCCTTGATGAAGATGATTTTGTAATGTTTCTGGGCTTGTCCTACGGAGATTGGTCTTTGTGGTCTGAATTCCTCAGGCTCTGGGGGTGCGACGTGGACGTAGATGTGTTTTTGGACGAGTACTCCGCCGCCTCCGATGGAGCCGCCGCCAATAGAGCCACCACCGATGGAACCACCGCCGATGGATCCTCCGCCACTGATGAGACCTCCTCCAATGCTACCTCCTCCGATGCTTCCTCCTCCAATCAAACCACCTCCTCCAATGTTACCTCCTCCAATGAATCCACCTCCGCCAATGCTGCCTCCTCCAATGCTACCTCCTCCAATGAATCCACCTCCGCCAATGCTGCCTCCTCCAATGCTACCTCCTCCAATGATACCTCCTCCAGTACCAATTCCAATACCTCCCCGCTGATACCTATACCGCCTCCCGGTACACCATAACTACCACTTGGTATTGAGGGTCGTTGCGGTGCTGGGTAGTTGTATTGGGGCTTTGCCTGGGCAAGAGCAAGTAGAGTAGTGGCTGCCTGCGAAGGGAAATGAGCAAATTAGATCAATCTCAATAGCTAACATAATATTGTAGGTTATTCAAGAATTATTGGCATTGAAGATCGCCTTAGAAGTCTATACTTTGTTCAAACTTGAGACGGAGTTTAATGATTATTCACGAGGTGAAGTTAAGGCTACAAGCTGTAGGCGAGTGGCCTATTCACGACTACTGAATATATTTTTTGAGGATTAACATTTGGCGACCGAGACAAGGCCTTCCTATCACAAGTGTGGAAAAAGTCAAGTTGACACATGAGGAATTTTTGGAGAACATTTTATATTTTGTAATAAAATTGCTTAAATAGATGTGATAAAGTAGATTTGAATTTCCATTCATGGGACTCCTTCAGAGGCGGTCGAAGCAGTGAATACTGCTTCACTGAAATTATTGTCAAAGGAATCAAGAGAAAAGGACGAAAATGCTATAAACACAAACAACAAAACAGCTGGGAAATATCATTTCTTATTTCTTCACAGTAAGGAAATTTTATTTCTTCTCCTTCAAGAATGTTGAAATTTCCTAGCGATTTGAGGAAAAAAGTATTATTCTAGTCACATCAACGCTCAAATCGTTTCTAAATCAATTTTATGGGGAAATTCTAATAAGAACTATCGTAATTAATGAATTTTATTCGCACCACGATGATTCTTCGCTTCTCGGACTATTCGCAACAGACGGAGATGATGGCCCATAAGTTGGGTACCTGAAGTTCAAAGTTAATCACCTATTTATCAAGTAATCGCTTTCACCGTCATGAGTTAACACCAACGCTCAAACGAATTGTGCAATTTACTGTGTGGTCGATACCAATTAACGCATTAAGTAAGATGAGATTGATTGACCGCGAGCTGAGGAGGAGTTATTGATATTTCGCAAGGTATCGAAATGAAGATTTTCTCTGAGAAGCTAATGTCAATGCAGCCAATGCAGGTATTGGGTAATCTGTTGATTTGATTATATTGATTTCTGTGTTCGATTTTTCTATTGGTAGGTATTGGCATATTGGATTTTTCATGAATTGCAGGGTGTCTTATAGTACCTACAATCATCAGCGCTTGAATCAATAAATGTCTGGGAAGATGATTTGAAATCAATGAACTGATTACATCATTTCCTTGAGTAAAAGTGTGTTTAATTTAAGTATTGAATCAAGTAAAGAAAAACATGAAATAAACATGAATAACACATATATACTTTTAGCCAGCAACATCATTTTATATTTTATTACTCGAAATAAATTTTATTTTACCAATCAATCTTGTTTTATTGACTTTGGGAGAGGTTAGTATGATCCTTTTTTTTCAGTTTGGGTATAGTTATGAGTAACGCAATCAAAAAATTTTCCAGAATTACTAAAGGCACAGATGTGATATTCATATTGAAAATTCTAATACTGTAAAATACACATATCTCGAAAGATTATATTTATATTATTTTAACTTCGGCGAAGGTAATGTGGATTTAGGGATTTCGAAAGAACCAAAGTTTCATATTCCAAACTAAATCTGTATATTTCTGATAGTGCACAGATGTTTTGAATTTTTCTCGGAAGTATATTCGTTGTGCAAGGAAAGAGGTAGTAAAAAGAGTTATCATTCAACAGGTTGCACCGTTCTCATCGTTAAATTACTTATATAATACTACTCGGTCATTAAAATGCAAGTGTGAAAGTAGCGATCATCAAAAATAGCATATGAAAAATAGATAATATTTCCTTTTAAACGCTCTAATGATACAGCTGAATGCTTCCGAGTCATTTTAGTATTACAAAGACACACAAATGTACAGTAGAGAATAAATACGACAACTTACTGCATAAAACTGCATATGAACATTAAGATTCGAATATTAATTATGCCTCAATAATCTATAGGTTTTTTCTCATTCTTCCACATAATTATACATCAAGAATTAATTTGTATGTACATTTGATTCAAATTCATCTTCTGTAATAAACTCTCCAGAAACTTTTTTCAAAGTCATGTGGGTTTTTAATTTTTCATACTGGAAGGCCAGAATATAAATGGCAGACTACCAATTATCTTGACACAAAACATGAAGGTTGAACAATTGAATTTTCTATGGTTCTGTTAACACTATGGTCACAAAATTCTGCATGAACATTCAGTGTATCAATCTTTATTTATAAAATAAATTTAATCGGAATCAGATATTTCTTTATGGAAATATGAAGTTTCTTCTTTTCAATATTCCAATGGAATTTTCTATGGATCTGTTTACACTATGGCTATAAAATTTTGCACAAGCTTATTATGACTATCTTGCATATGGCCGCAACATTTGATTTCGATAGGTTTCATTTTGTCTGAGATATTGAGAAACAAAAATTTTGAATGGCCATATTTTATGGAACACCATGATACGATTTGGCTGGTTAACGAACTTAACCGAGCCATTTGGAAATCGAAGTTACCCTGTAAATCTCAAGCCTCTAGGACAATTCCTTAGAAAGTTATTGTGCTAACGGACGACCGGACAGCTCCACGGACAGAATTGAATTTTACCACGAATTCGTCATCATGGAGTGGAACCCTATCGTTTGAGGCCATTTTCGGCTCAAAATAAAATTACAGACATTTGGACAAAACGATACAACGCTCGATTAAGTAGAACGAGCGCTCAAAAACTGAAGACGACGAATGCGATTTTTTTGTCTATCATTAATAGGAAATTTCGAAATTTTGCATGCAATTTCATTTTCGAAAAAAAATCCTCAATTTTCAAATGAGTTTTTAAGGAAACTGAGTTTCCGATAAGACGACAAGTTTTTGTTTGTTGCAGAAAGCTTCGAATGAGCCAAATTTCTATATTTTTCAACCCTATCCAATAATCGCTCAAAATATCCAAAATGCCGCACAAATATCGCACTTCAAATAATCCCAAACACACACTTTATACGCGCATCTGCCCAAAGCACTTAATTATAATCGAGAGGAGTTAAATCAAGTGTGAGAATGTACTCACCACCACGAGGTACTTCATATTGGTAAGACAATTGGAGAACGTATGAAGATACCGGGTTGATAAACATCTTTTATAGCAGTGGCTTCTTCGGCTATGTAATCATCAGTCCCCCCGAATAAAAGACATCTTCCTAGATGTGCATGTAGGTACGTTTGTATATTTAACATTTAAGAGAAATTCGGGTCACAACCTCTCACCGTCATTGTAAATAAATTCGTGTACCTACTCCAAGTACTCGGTGTGTTTCTTACCCTCAGGGTACGATGATCGCAAGTGGTACCGCCCAATAAAGGGAAAATTTGATGGATTGTAGACTGATAGAGTAGATATCTTGATGATAGAACATTTATGGACATGTTACACTGAAGTCAGAGGGAGTAATTGGTATATATTTCTAATTTGAGTGCTCGTTCTACTCAAAGAGTGCTATATTGTTTTGTCCAAATGTCTGTAATTTTCGAATTTTGAGTCGTGGTCAAATTAAATTCTGTCCGTGGGGCCGTTCGTTAGCAAAATAACTTTCGAAGGGATTGTCCTAGAGACTTGAAGTGTGTGTGTCAGAGATTATTTATAGTGCGATATTTGTGCGGTTGCATGAGGTGTTTGGATATTTTGGGCAATTATTGGATAGGGTTGAAAAATTAAGGCTCTGAAAAGGGGAGTATACCAGACAGCCATGCTGGGTCCAACCACAGACTCGAAAATTACAGAACAATTCGAATGAAATGAAATCTGTAATCGAATAAATGCTTATGCTTACCCGTCTAGTCTCCAACTTTATTGTTTTGAATAAAAATTCAATACTTTCTATTAACTATTCTTCAAAAAAAGCACGCAACTAACAATAGAGCACAATAACTGATAAATTGACATTACCATCTGTAATTTTGAGTCTATGGTTGGACCCAGTCAGCCTGTCTGGCATACCTATCTTTCTAGTGCTCTAGAAAAATATGGAAATTTGGATTATTCGAAGCTTTCTGCAACAAAACAAAAACTTGTCGTCTTATTGGAAACTCAGTTTCCTTAAAAACTCATTAGAAAATGAGGGATTTTTTGAGAAATGAAATTATATGCAAAATTTCCTATTTATGATAGAAAGAAAAAAATTCGCATTCGCCGTCTTCAGTTTTTGAGCGCTCGTTCTACTTAAATGAGTGCTATATCTTTTTTCCCGAATGTCTGTAATGTTCTAATTTTGACCCCAAAATGGTCTCAAACGATAGGGTTCTATTCCCTGATGACGAATTCGTGGTCAAATTCAATTCTGTCCGTGCGGCCATTAGCACGATAACTTTCGAAGGAATTGTCCTAGAGGCTTGAGATTTACAGGGTGAGTTGGGTTCCCAAATGGCTCGGTTAGGCTGGGTAACCAGCCAAATCGTACAGGCTGTTCCATAAAATATGGCCATTCAAAATTTTTGTTCCTCAATATCTCAGACAAAACAAAACCCATCGAAATCAAATGTTGCGGCCATATGCAAGATGGTCATAATAAGCTTCGTGCAAAATTTTGTGGCCATAGTGTAAACAGAACCATAGAAAATTCAATTGGAATATTGAAAAGAAGAAACTTCATATTTCCATAAAAAAATATCCAATTCGGATGAAAATTTATTTTATAAATAAAGATTGATACACTGAATGTTTATGCAGAATTTTGTGACCATAGTGTTAACCGAACCATACAACTTCAATTGAAATATTGAAAAATAGAATCTTTATATTTCCATAACAGGATATCCGATTCAAGTGATTTTTTTTGTGAATGAAGACTCTTATACTAAATCTTCATGCAAAATTTTGTAGCCATAGTCTCAACAGAACCATACAAAATTCAATTGGTATAGTGAAAAGAAGAATTCCTATATTTCCATAACAAGACAACCGATTCATATTAAATTTATTTTGCTAATCAAAACTGATATACTGAATGTTCATGCAAAATTTCAAGAGGATCGCATCATCAGAACCATATGAATTAATTTTTGTAATTATTCATTTCTTATATATTTCATTTTTTGAATAATTTCCAGAATATAAATATGATTGTGCTGAGATTCTGCATTTATACATTTGGTATCAATCTCAAATCCCATATAAAATTCTCAGGTAATAGTCTCATTGCTTCACCAAAGAACGAGCGCTCAAAAGCTCCTGCTCTGGGATTTTCTTGGATTTTTTTTCACTAAATCAACCCTCTGAAAATTTTGAATGAGATATCTCTAGAAAGGAAATTTCAAGTACTTCTTCGTGAGGTATTCTCATGAGACCGAAGTCTGGGATTTCAAACATACACTTTACATTGACATACGCCCTCTTTGAACATAAGTGTACGTTTTTATTCAAACGATATATTATTTGGGCTATTTCCATCATTTTTGCTACTTCTATTCAACGTTTCGGCCAGCATTCGCCAGCTGTCGTCAGGAAAATACTTGTAACTTTCAAAAACGCTATTTTGTTACATCGATATACTTTCAGGTTTTTATATGGCAAATAATACATTTCATGAAAAAACTTGAGGAAAGCCCTGAGAAAGTGCTTTTGAACTTTTATTCATTGGTGGAGCAATAAGGCTCTTAGCTCAAAATCTTGTATGAGACTTGAGATTGATACTAAATATATGAATGCAAAATATCAGCACGATCGGAATTACATTCTGGAAATTATACAAAAAATGAAATACGTGAAAAATCGGTTACTGAAAATATCATAATTCTATGGTTCTAATTTCACAACCCCTTTGAAAATTAGTATGATCATTCGCTTCGCCAATTTACATCCCTAATCTCGATTTTATTTTAATGGAAAGTTTTTTCATAGGAATTATAGGTTTTTTTCGATATTACGATTAACTTTTCCAATGCTGTATAAACGACAAATTTTTACGTACTTCTTTGAATTGGAATTGAATATTTCACTACGAAATTTCAGCTCTATTGAATTGACAAATTCTGATTTATTAGAACGAAGGGATAATCTGGAGAAATAATTCAATTCTATGGTTCTGACTATTCGATCCTTTTAAATTTTGCATGAACATTCAGTATGAGGATCTCCATTTTCAAAATAAATTCCACTCGAATTGATATTTTGTTGTGGAAATATTAGGATCAATATTCCGATTGAATTTTTTATGTTTATGTTAACACCACAAAATTTTGTGCGAGACTTATGAATATCTTGCATGTAGCTGCATAATTTCATTTATATTTTTTCCTTCTGTCTGAGATATTGAGGAAGAAAAATTTCGAAGGGCTTCATTTTATAGAACTGTATGATTTCGCTGGTTAACAAACTAAACCACCCTGTTTATATTTCCCTCATATTATACCTACTGTAGGATCTATATACCAGTGATTGAAATTCAAGAAAATTTCGAAAAAAAAATTTGAAATCGAAAATTATGTTAAGAAAAATTTTAACTACGACTCATAAACATTTACGTAACCGCACAGTAATATTTGTATGAAAATCTCGCCAAGAAAGTTTCAAAAATATCCGCTGCATAACAATCTCTCACCAATTAATAAATCTCTAACGAGCAAATATTTTACAAAATCCTACTAGCTCAATGCAAATAGTTATGCCTTCATGTGAATAATTGTTCAAACAATTATATTTGCACCATCAAATAGCGTATAAGGTGAAGATTGTTTCATCTCACACGAATTTGAAAGTTAGAATAATAATCGAGGTGTATGGTATGGCTTTTCGTCGCCTACGAAGATTTATTTTGTGAATGGACTTGTTGATTTGAGATTGCTCAATTTCTTATGTGAGAGGAGCATTATGGTTTTTTATGATGCCATATATTGTGCTCGATATCACGGATGGAGTAGCTGGCATATAAGTGTTAAATTATTGAGTATATGCTTCTTGGACGGAAGTGAATTGATCAATTAAAAATATACTAATTGGGGAATATTGAACATAGTGTGAAAAAGGTGAGATGGTAATTTACACTCCTAGCATTAATTTACGCATATTTTAAGAATATTATATTTATTTTATAATATGAAAGTAATGGAATAATTTCATTGAAAAATTCTTATCAGAAAAAAGAAATTTCTAATATGAATTTAATGAGAGCTATTGGTTTAATTCTATTCATTAATGATTTCAGTTTTCCTCAAACTTTAATGCCTGATTGCACCGTTCGTCTAAGCAACGATTAATCCTTAATTGACGTTTATTCCATTGATGAAACGTCATTTCAGGGCTTAAACGTTGCTTAGACGAACGGTGGAATCAGGCATTAGCCTACGATGAAAAGTCGAGAGTAAGTTATTGATATTTGAAATTTTTCAATAGATATTTTCTCAATATTTCCGAAAACCTCAAATCCAATCAATTCGAAATTTTGTATTTTGAAAAATAATGACGCGCTGTGTGTAAAGTACGGAAATGAATGAAATTTTCAGTCTAGATTTGAGACAACTAGATGCCTGTATGATTGCGAATATATCGAGATCAAAATTGAATCAGTGACCACACCTGAATTTTGAATGTATCGGTATCTTTTATTGGCGGTTGTTTTGTCAACATTTTTCATCGATTATGATCGTGAGAAGTGCCAGTCAACAACTTACAATCCCAAGTAAAAACACCTGTGCAATAATACCAAACCCTCAGTTTCATTATCTGCCAGACAAATTAGCTCCAGGCATTGAAACATCTTCGAAGTGAAATTAAAATGGACAAGTACCTACGTACACACACTACACAGTGGCGTATTTTACCGGTACGCTTGACTTAAGGGCTCCTAGAACCTGGGGGGTCATCGATGAAAACAAATTTAAGAATAACGGCAATAACTGTGAATTGGTAACAATCATGCAAAAAACCATTAAATTCTGCAGACACGAGCACATCACTAATTCGCATTTAAATACTAATTTCAAATCTACCGGATGAGAAGTTTTTGAAATATTAAGAAAAAACGGATATATTCCAGAGAATTTTAACTTTTGAAGTACCCAACCGATTTGGCCCACTAACGAACACAAATAAGAAATTCAGATGTAAGTTTTTAACTCTTCTCTTCTCTGAAGGTTCTGAGTATTATAAGAGAGAATGCAGAATAACAGTACTGGCCAGAATTTCTATTTTTTTGGAAATCTTCTAATGATACGATTCTGACGAAATTTGAACCAAATATGATGTCTTACTTCTGAATATCATGTTTGACATTGATCGAGTCTGTTATTTCGTTTATATTGAAAAATCAAGGATACGAAGTTAAAGTGAGGGAAACTCCGAAACCAATCAACCGCCATTGTGAAAATTTCAAGTCCGTAACTCGTTCGAGAGTTACAACTACCAGAAATTTGTCGGAGTACATCTGATTTTTTGAAAATTTCCTGATGCCACGATCTTTACGAAGTTTTGCAGAAAATTGATCGTCATTATTCTCCTTCGAAATACTAATTTCGAATTTATCTGATATGTGTTATCTGAAAAATAATAAAAATCCGTTTGAGAGACATAATCATTTTGACCTCGGATTCTTCATGAGTGAAACCAAGCGAGTCGGTCAAGACCAAATTCGAAAAGTGTTTTCCAATAAGAGGTGTTATTTTGAATAGCCCCCTATTTCGGTAGATGTCACGTTTGAAGCCGTCATTTTTTGACATTTGACTAGCAGAAACTACGTCATTAATACAAATAGAGCGATACACGCTTCAAGTACGCATTGAAATTATTAAAATTCAGTTTACAAATGGTGAAAATTTTGCAAAAACGGTTCGTAAAACTCGAACATTTTCGGGTCGTCGTAAAGCACCTTGTCGGACCGCAATAAAGAAATTGGTGGAAAAATTCAAGCTGTTGGGACAAGTTAGTGATGTGAAGAATAAAACCCGTGCACCTCGCTCAAGAACAACCGAGAATATTGCTGCTGTAGCCGAAAGTGTTGAAGAAAACCCAGGTTCGTCCATTCCTCGTCGTTCTTTGGAGTTAGGAATTCCCAAACGTCATTACATCGTATTTT
Organism: Propylea japonica; assembly: GCA_013421045.1. NCBI lineage: Eukaryota > Metazoa > Arthropoda > Insecta > Coleoptera > Coccinellidae > Propylea > Propylea japonica. Next base: position 94,943,357 of record CM024239.1, read on the forward strand.
TCATAAAGACTTGGGTCTTTAGGCTTATAAAGTTCAGTTAGCACAAGAACCTTAGCCGGCCGATCATCAACAACGTCGTGTCTTTGCTGATTGGGTCGTTGAAATGCATGAAAATGATCCGGAGTACCATCGAAAAATCATCTTGAGTGATGAGGCGCTTTAAGATTTGAAGCGTAGCGCCCCGGAAATAATAGGTCCGCCACTGTACATACAACATGCGTTGTGTGTAATTCATAATTCAAGTATCGTAAGAGACCATCCCAGCAAAAGAATACCGAGGTAAAATAATCTGATGCCATATAAGTAAGTAAGTAATGTCGGGTGAGATCTACGATTAATGACTCAGTCATTTTCATATTTGCCGACCGAGTAGAAAGTTGAAATTCGGCAAGAATCGAATTTTAAAATTCTTTCGATTTTTTGTCGTGTCTTCGATATCGATTTCTCCGGGCATTTAAATGTCATCTTCCAGGAAAACCCATTAAATGGCGGCATGTTTGGCATCTTCGAAGAATGTTTACGTCTGATAAAATATTCAAGCATATGTATTAGGAGTAGATTATAGGGTAGGGTGAAAGTGAAAGTGAAAAATTTCACGTGAATTGATTTTAAATTTAACCCATTTTTTGGCAATAAAAGAGTTATTTTCCTTCCACTACTTTGCCGCTACTACACTTAACTTCATCTTTCAAATGCAAACAATAAGAAATGTTATTTCAGTAGATGTCACGTTTGAAGCTGTCATTTTTTGACATTGACAAGTAAAACTACGCCATTAATAAAAGTGGACTTCTTCTTCTTCTTCTCTATCCACTATGGTTGTGGATATTATGGGTCCGCACAAAAAAAAAGTGGAACGATACACGCTTCAAGAACGCATTGAAATCATTAAAATTCAGTATAAAAATGGTGAAAATTTGGCAGAGACGTTTCGTAAAACTCGAACATTTTTGGATCGTCGTGAAGCACCCTGTCGGACCGCAATGAAGAAATTGGTGGAAAAATTCGAGCTGTTGGGACAAGTTGTGAAGAATAAAACCCGTGCAGGTCGCTCAAGAACAGCCGAGATATTGCTGCTGTATCCGAAAATGTTGAAGAAAACCCAGGTTTGTCCATTCGTTGTCGTTCTTTGGAATTAGGCCTTCAACAATAGGAATATGGTAATACAGTATGTAACTCAGGAGCGCTAAGGACAATACTTCGAGCTCCTAAAGTTGCTCTGGAGCAACTCATCAGTCAAAACGAATAGCCCTTATAATATTCATATGTCACGTCGGCACGATCTCCATACAGAAAATTTCCGAATCGTTAGTCACAAATATGAAATTGTTTGATCACGAAGTTTCTAATGATTGACACTTTCGAATCTCCATTTCAACGATGATTCAATTCTTCTCCTATGATAATTTGTTGAAAAATTACTACTGACGTGACGAAATTGTGCCTGAAACTGTCTTCTTCCACAACAAAACGTGACCTTTATATCAGCCAATAATAGCCAATCAGTTGCTTCTATTCAACCAGATTCGAACAATAGATGTTTCCTTTTAGTATATAATATCTTGTTGTTCTATTATGTTACTGTATAATTTGGAGGCATTTGAGTAGCGAAATGAGTGTGATGGTGAGTTGCGAAATATTCAGCAACTTTCCTAATTATTGATTACTAACATGATCTATTATGATAATTTTTTTTATATGAAATAGATTGATTAAGTACTGTTGATACTTGTTTCTTCGAATCACACTCTTCAAACTGTCCTTATTGCTGAATGATCGATGTCTGTAATAAATAAAAAAATCGAGAAAGGCCCTCAGCAGGTGCTTTTGAGCGCTCGTTTATTGGTAGGTATAGCAATAAGGCTTTTAATTTGAACTTATACAGTGGAACTTCCCTATGACGAACTTCTGTATAACGAATTTCGTACAAGACATTGCACCTTGAATTCAAATTCCATGTTAAAAACACCCTCTAAAACGAAGTAAATTCTCTCTTTAACGAAATATTCAAAGAACATCACTCTTTGAATGGGTATTGGTAAGGAGGTATAAGGGTGGGTTTTTCCGAAATTTTTCCGGACGTATATAATAAATCCCGATCTTAAACTAAATCATAACGGCAGGCAGAGAGATCCTTCTGAAACAGTTTAAAATACACCCCTGGCTGTTTGGTTTCAATCTAACCATTACGCTAGTGTGGAAGTTGTGCGAAATGTCTAAAAGGAAGTGCTTAGTTTTGAATGAAAAACTTAAAATTATCAGTGAAGTTCGCAACCGCAAGACAATAAACAAGCCTTGCCTCAACATTTTAACAATTCTACTCGAAATCTATACCTCATTGTTCTCACCACGAATATGAATAAAAAGTAGATGAAGGATATGTAACTTGAACTTATTCAAGTGACAACATCACCACGGTGAAATCTTTTGTTTCCAATCTAAAAAACGTATGAAGAAATGAATTATTCAATCAGAAGATCATTGCTCTCAAATCTTTATTCACATCTGACATAAAAATAGGATGGATCACACTTCTCACAATAGTTCAGTGGATTATTTATCATAATGCTCATTAGTAGTAGTGTCTGGTCCATTAAATATTAATTATAAATTAGCGCTGTTGAGAGTATATAATTATATGCATACTTATCGGTAATGCGAATATGCTTTCACCCCTCAAGCAAACAATATGAGGAGCATGATGTATTATAGATACGTATACATTGTTTAATGTTCAATACAAGAAATATTAGTGCTTGTCAGTAACTCATCTGAACAAAAATTGTGAATATTTCTTTGCTTCTGGGTATTCCTTTTCAGAATTCCAGGAGTTGGGATTCTGAGAAATTGAAATGTGGTGCTGAGATCTGTGAAAAACACAATTTTCTAGAGAATTCTTATTGCTTAACATCTAATCACGTTGAATGATGAAGTTTTCTTTTGTAGGGTAAGTCAGGGTGATATGGCGCATCGGGTGAAATGGTGATTTACTATATTCTTTTCCGAGTGCACAGATGTCGCTTAATGTCTGAGTACCAGCTGTTTCTGATGATCCGTTCAACGTGCACCTGCAAAAAGTTGGCCCCGTTTTAAAAATCGAACTAAATTCGTACAAAACTATTTGCGATGCTCAATAATTTTTATACGTTGCATGCGTTTATAGAGATTGCTTTCCGTAACGAAGGCCGAGAAGTATTTCTTGATATATTCTGCCTTCTTAGTTTATTTATGTAATACATAACCTAGAAAACATGGCCTCTAATATTTCCTTTTTCTTGCTGTGCTATTCACGGTTTCACCCATAGGAATTGGGAGATATTGTGAATCCTGGCATGGGTGAAATGGTGAAGGATAAAAAGCGTATTTTTATAAGTTTTGTCGAGAGTTTTGTGGATGCATAAATTTTAAAAAATATTATAAAAGATATATTTCTGTTGAAGCGGAAGGGCCTAGGACGAATCGCAGCTTTTTATCTTTCGTGTTTCTTCTGGTTAGGTCTGTTCGAGGGTTTGTCACTATTCCAGGAATCACCATTGTTCCAGGTAAGGATGCCTATATATAGAAGAAAAATTAATGGCTTTAGCTGACGTTTTGGATTCTCCAGAAATCATCGTTAAACTCCGAAACAGAAATCGTCAAAAAAAAACAATCGAGTCAGTGAAAAGTGGACCAGATGCTAAAGGAAAGCTCAAAGGAAAAACCATAGCAAAAAAAAAAGCAAACGGAAAATCTTAGATACGTAACCTAAGAAATGAAAAATGTCCACCACTGACGCCGAATCGGAATCATCTCTGGATGTCGACTTGCAGGACGAGGATGACGGCATGGACGATGATGAGAGTTGTTGTGTAGGATGTGGTGAACTTGACAGTTGCACTAAAAAGGACGTCGATTGGATGGAATGTATTAGCTGCCAACATTGGCTGCATGAAGATTGCATAAAATATGAATCCATGTGTAATTTCTTCGGTAAAAAGCAAAAGAAGTAAGATCACCATTTCACCCTTGAGCATGGGTGAAATGGCGAATTTGGTTCGAAAAAAAAAATTCATTTTCCAGAGTTTCGTTATGCCTTAAAGAGTTTATGGTACTGTTAAGTTGTTGTCTCTATATTTTGCCAAAGAAAGTGTTTTCATTCTGTTTAAATATGAATTTTTTGTCTTCTACACGGCTCTTTTTTTTTTTCTTCACCATATCACCCTGACTTACCCTATATTCCATCCATAAAGACCAAGTATTTCAGAAATGGCTTGGATATAAAATGATTATATTCAATTATAGTTATTGACATGAAATTCTCGCTGATGAAATTTACTGTGTTGATATTCGGGATATACAGGGTGTAACTAAATAAGTGTAAAATATTTAAGGTGGCGATTCCTCATTGAAAAAAAGATAGGATCTTTCATATAAAGAAACTTCATTGGAGCATCCCTTGTTAAGATACAGCCCCTCAAAGGGAGTACATAAAATTTGTATAACAATTTTTTTCACAAGCACCAAAAAGTTACAATATTGAAATTAACCTGACGTTTCCTACTAGTGAAAAAAATTGTCACTATTGCTAAAAGTGTCCTACTATATAGATTAGTTCCGCATTTATGACGATCTATCTCTGTAGTTGTTCGTAAAATGATTTTTTACTTCGAACTGGTTTATTATGGGCAAAAAACTCAAGAGACTTGTTTAGTTTAGAATAAAACAGCTATCGGAAATAAATTTTAAATGGTAAACAAATAATAAGATAAAAAGTTTCATTGGAAATAAACTTTAGGGGTTGCGTTTCCCACCCTCACAACCATGGGGTAAGCCAAATAAATAACTGGATAAGTGTCTTTTGCTAGTAGGAAACGTCAGGTAATTTCAATATTGTAACTTTTTTGGTGCTTGTGAAAATTAATTGTTATACAAATTTGATGTACTCCCTTTGAGGGGCTGTATCTTAACAAGGGATGCTCCAATGAAGTTTCTTTATATGAAAGATCCTATCTTTTTTTTGATGAGGAATCACCTCCTTAAATATTTTACACCCTGTATAGATAACAAGAACAGCATTCAAGGCCCAAAATTGTTACTTGTGGAAGTTTAACCTGATGATGTGAATAAAAAATAGACAATTCAAGTTTATGTGGAAAAGCCATTTTATATCGGAGTAACTGATTGTCATTCAGAAAAACTTTTTGGAGATCAACAAAAACTAGCTATGAATAATTTGATGTAAATCATGACGTTACTAACAAGGATCCATAAGGCGAATAACATCAAAATTGCATCACTCTTTACTGTCTCTTCACACAGATCCAGTCTTTTTAAGCTTTAAAATATTCACAATCCAAAACTCCTAGATCAGATGAGCTACAACATAATAATAAGATTAATAAGGTTATGAAATGAAACATATTGGCAAAAGAATTCAAGCATCAATAGCATTTCCAGTTTTTCTCGCTACAAAGCCATCTCAGGAATAGGTTTCTTACAAACCCTTCACAATGTATTGTTTATGTTTCTTTTACAATTAATCTAAGTGAAATCATTTCATTGGAACATATAACTGTCTTACTATTATATACTATTATATACTAGTGTATACTCTTTTATACAGGGTGTCCGGAAAATGTGAGAAATCTCTGGGATACAGATAGAACATAAAAAATGAAGATGACAAGTTGCCATAATTTTTTTCCCTACGAAGATACGACCTCCTAAATGACGCCACTGGAAATCCATTTTAATGGAATAAATTTCAAACTACTCGATATAATTTGATGAGAATTTGATATGATTAAAAGTATTAAGGACCTCTCAAATCACCGCACTCAACTTTCAATTAGCTTGTTCAGTTTACCAGGGGCGGACTGAGTGGTACATTTTAATGCTTACATTTTTAACACCCTGTACGATACGGTGCTGAAACAAACAAATTTGGATATCTCGAACATTAAGCTGAAGAAAAGGTGCTCTTGTGCAATGTCGATAAAATGAACCATTTTCGAGAAAAAAAATAATGAAGAAGTAATTGAAATTTATTCCCCTAAAACGAATTTCCCAGTGGCGTCATTTAGGAGGTCGTATCTTCGTAGGGTGGGCCGCTAGGAAAAAAAGTTATGCGAACTTGTCATCATATTTTTTATGTTCTATCTGAATCCGACAGATTTCCCACAATTTCTAGGACAGCCTGTATATTGAATGTGAATAAATTTTCTGGATGAAACAGGAAACAACTAATCATGGGAAAAGAGAAAAATTTACATATTTCAAAGAACTGGAAACGCCGTTTATCAGTAGAGCCAAATATATCCTTCAATATTATTGTTGGTCCTCCTCGTCATCTCCATTCTCCATCTGTAGCCCTTTACGTAGCAATTCCTCAAATCTGTGAATGTCAAGGTTGGCATCACGTTCACTGATCTTCTTTAGGGCGCTGTTGACGATACATAGATCACCACGTAGCTCAGAAACTACTGCTTCTATCTTCTGCTCGTTGCTGAGTACTTCGACGCTCTGAGTGTAAGGGTTGTAACGGACTCCGAAAGGACGATGGATTTGCTCAGCGAATGATCTGCGAAATTGATAAGAATTAAACCAACACCAATTAACAGCTTTCAATTGGCTCTACTTTGTCCCAAATCAGTTCTTCTTCACAAAATTGATTTTAACTATTCCATATTGACTCTGTTTTCGTGTTATCCTTTTGAATTCTTCTGAAATAAGCATTTACGATTTCGAAATTGCCTCACATTTTCAGGAATAAGTTCTAGATTTTCGGAAATTGACCATGCATTTTCAGAAATTGGCTTCCCTTCCGATTTAAGCATCTCTTTTTCAGAAATGGTCTTTACCTTTTCCTTATTGACTATTTTTTCCTGAAATTGGTTATTTTTTTTTCTAAAATAGCAATTCTGATTCTGAAATTGGCTTAGTTTTTCAGGAATAAGCTTTGGATTCCCGGAAATTTTCCCTATTTTTTCGAAAATTGATTTCCCTTTCGGAAATTGACTTTACTTCTCTCAAAATCAGCTTCAATTCTCTCGGATTTGCCTTTACCTTTTCGGTATTGGCATTTTGTCTGAAAAGGGTTTAAATTCTTCCGATTTTTCGAAAATACCATTCACTATTCATTTTCAGAAATGAGCACTGGATTTTTGGGAATGGCCCTTCTTTTTCGGAAATTGGTTTCACTTTCTCGGAAGTCGGCTTCGACTTCGACTTCTTCCTAAATAAACTTCACATTTACAGCAGTGGCGTAACTAGTCTGACCTGCGCCCCAATGCAAGAATTGCCGTGCGCCCCTATTCGTAGACTCATTCTACCGCCCCCCCCTGACATTCCCTGACAAAGCCCCTACGGCTCTTTGTTTCTAGGAACCGTCTTGCTAACTTTTCTACATCTAAAGAACGAGCTCTTTCAAGTTCAATACTTATTAAACTGAGATCACACAGTCTTATATTGGACATAGTTCTTTATAATTTCCAGTTTAGGGAAAGACCTTTCACTGCTTGCTACAGTTACGGGTAATGTAAGAAATATTATAAATGCTGTACATACGTTTGGCACACTTGATGCAATGAACTTATTCCTAATCCAGCGTTTTCCAAACTGTGGGGCGCGCCCCCCTTGGGGGCGCGAATGAATTCAAGGGGGGCGCCAACAACCCGCCCCTGCCCCAAACGGTTCTTGCATGGCTCGAATTAGAACCACTTTACTAACTAAAGGGGGGCGCGATGAAATTTTAGATTGAAAATAGGGCCGCGAATACTGAAAGGTTGGGAAACGCTGTCCTAATCAATAGATAATCAGCCAACTGGCTGATTTTGCTTATTTTTACTTTTGATATCGTCATTGACTACATTTCTTAAGCAAATTACTTCATTGACCAAAGCATGAGTCACGTCAGATTCGTATTTTTTTACAAAACTCAGAGGCTGACTTTACAAGTTGTTCGTCAGAAAACCGTATTAAATTATCTGGGTTTAAGAAACTGAACGTGTCAGTTATACACAGCATAGATTTAAATCTTTCGTTTAACTGTGAAATTAAAATATCAACAGCTCTCAAAAATACCTTAACTTTGAAGCAATGCACAGGATTACTAAACTCATAGTCGCTAGAAAGTTCGTCAAAAAAGTCACCAAACACAATAGGGGGTTTCGTAGGTACGTTCTGAATTCCGTAGAATTCAGTTTTTTGCGCCCCCTAAGGCCCTGCGCCCCCTGAAGGCCTGCGCCCCAATGCACCGCATTGGTTGCATTGGCGTTAGTTACGCCACTGATTTACAGCAATTGCCTCTACCTTTTGCGTACTGGCTTTTTGTCCGAAATTGGTTTATATTCTTCCAGAATAAGTATTACAGGTTCTGAAATTGACTTAGTCTTTCAGAAAGGAGTTCAAGATTTCGGAAATTGGCCGAAATAACATTTTTCTAAATTGCCTTCACCTTTTCCGCATTGGCTTTTTTTCTGAAATTGGTTTAAACTCTTCCGAAATGAGCATAATAGATTCTGAAATTGGCTCACTTTTTTAGAATTGAGCTCTAAATTTTTGAAAATTGGCCCTTTTCTGTCGTAAACTGATTTCACTTCTGCGGAAGTGGTCTTTACTTCTTCTGAAATTCCCTTCACATATTCCGTAGTGATTCTTTTTTTTTGTTCAAAATTTTCCGAAATTAGCATTATTAATTCTGAAATTGGCTAACTTCTTCAGAAATAGGCTTAAGATCTTTAGAAGTTTGCCCTGCTCATTCGGAATTTGATCTCAACTTCTGAAATTGGCAGGATTATGGTACATATTTCTTTTCAGTTTCTCCGAACTTGATTCAACCTTTTCGATATCGAGCTTGACGAGGTGTAGAAAATGATACGTTGACAAAATTGTGTACCGCCTCTAGTCAGATCTCAGATACATTGTGTGGAATAATTCCAGTGACAAACATAAGGCAGGCATCTAATGTGAATGTCATGGTGAAAGCTTCATAGAAGGCTTTCGCAAACAAATACGATTTCGGCAGACCGTTTGTTGTTGGCCGAACATATCTATTAACCGATAATTACCGAAAATTGGAAATGTATTCCTCACCACATCTACCATAATAATGATTTATCTCTAATAGAGATAATTATGCAACACCGGTTAGTACATTTATTATTATACACTGAATCTTACTCGCCTTAACCTTTAAAAACTGGCATTTGAAGATGTTTGTTAGCCCACATGTTCTCATCTCTGGTAAAGTGAGAATATTATAAAATTATTGAAATATTCCTCGACTATTATCACAATTATCCTCATTATACAATGGTTGGCGACAGATGAAATATTACGTTGATATTTATGGTATTTTGGTTGTATGAAACCATTTGAGGATATGAATTCACATTTCACTTTCAAACGTATTTAACGAATTATGAAAGAATCCCAGGTTTCACTTGCGAATTTTTTTGATGGTACTGAAAGTAGGTGAGAATTGATCGATAATGTTACCGATCATTTCTTGTTAGAATGTTTCAGAAGAAAGATCTCGTATACTGTTAGCACACAAATAGAAGGAGTTGTTTTCTATCACTATTTGATACTACATAAGTACATAGTAGTACGGCTTTAATTTAAAACTGATAAAACTCCCATAACAGTCAGTCTGTTCGAAAAATTTGAATTTTTTGAGAAGTATTCATTTATTCATCAATATTCATTTCGTTTCCCTCAACGTATTCCACCTCAGATATAATGCACTCATGCCAGCGCTTCTTCTAATCTCCAATGCACTTTTGAATATAGATGGTTATTCGATTTTGACTTTAAGATCTCATCATTTTTGGGTTTACATTTTACACTTCGAAATTGAGCCTCATATCTCGTATAAAACCTTTTTGGGCCCTTTTGATTCTTTGTGCGAAATGGCTAAAAACTCCAGTATCATAATTCCGATTTTGCACCTGTGTGCAAAATAAATTCACCGTTTCCAGACTTTTGAAACACCCGGTATACAACAATGACAGCATCCTGATGAGGAAATACAGTGGAAAATCCCTATCGCGTCAGTATGACGAATTTTTCTGCATAACGAATTTCGTTCAAGACATTGCATCTTGAATCTAAATTACATGTTGAAAACACCCTCAAAACGAAGTAAATTCTCTCTATAACAAAATATTCCAAGAACAAAAATATCACTTTTTGAATTGGCATTAATAAAAAGGTAGAAGGGTGGGTTTTTCCATAATTATGCCGGGTGTAGGTAATAAATCCCGACCATAAACTAAACCATTACGGCGGACGGATAGATCCTTCCGAAACGTTGGATTCAGCTGAAAATGTTGATAATGACGGTTACTTGAAATGATTTCGTTAATGTCGATGTCAATATTGTAGCAAATGAACTTCCAACTGAAAAGGACATGTTAAACAGTGTCAAATGCGGTGTTCGAGATCACTACGATAGCAGTGATGATACCGACAGCGTTGATTTGGAGGGGCAACCTGCCGAAAAACCAAATCGTGAAGAGGTACTTCAAGCCTTTGAAACGTGTCGTCTCGCTTTCCGGTCCATTGAAGGGGTTCCGGAAAATATTTTTGAATCTTTGAGAAAATGCAAAGTTTTTTTATGAGAATAAAATGTTTTTTAATTGTACCACTCAGACAAAAATTACGAATTATTTGGCCAAAAAATATCTATTGTATAGGTACCTATATAGGTACCAAAAGCTATCTATTGTATAGGTACCTACATAAAATGCCTATAAGCAATTGGAAATGCACTTACACAACCTTTTATGTATGAAATGAATTCACATTGAAAAATGCAATTGCTTGTTTCGATAGTTGCCACTATGAAAAAACTTCTGTATAACGAAAATTTTTTGCGGATTTAGAGATTTCGTTATAGGGTAGTTCCACTGTATTTCAGTATTTATTTTCTCAAACCTTCTCAACCGCTTTCACTATGCCATCCCCATCAAACTGCCCCATGTTTGCCGTTGGAATTATCTCACGAGGTATCTGGGCTAGAGGCAAGAGGCAAGTACACGGTTTTATCTAAGTGTTTCTTTTATTTCGGAGTTGATTGAAGACGGTTCAGTTCATTGATTTTTCATGAAGTGTTCTGAAAGCAACACTCAACGTTGATTACCGCCTGAAAGGAAGTTTATCTGAGGGCGGCGAGGACGAAGCGATGAATAAATCTGAGGGTTGTTTGGTGGAGGAATGGAAATACGAATACCTACATATACATTTTCCTTCGCATTTCACATGGGCGTATTACAAATGAAGGCTACAGGAGTTTCTCTTTCTTGCTTCTTGATGAATAATAGGACGTTTTCCTCTGATGTGAAATTATTGCAAATGGAAAGGCAGGGGAATTATCTGATGTTTTTGACTCTATACAGTACATCTTCAGTTTTCACTTTTTTACAGAATAATTTTCAAAGGAAAACAAATTTTCTTTTCGATTTTTTGTGCTTGTTGTGCTATTGTTTGCTCAATAGTTGTATAGTCAACTAATTTATTAATGACAGTGGTTAATGGTATAGAACAGGGGTCTCCAAACTTTTCAGCCTGAGGGCCACAATGATTACTCCAGCAAATGTGAAGAGCCAAAATAACGTGCGTTCAAAAAAATTCGTGGTCAAGTCAGCTGTGGATTCTATTTTTCCCCTCATAGACTCTTAGGAAAAATAGAATTCACAGCTTACTTGGCCACGATTTTTTTGAACGCACGATATTTAACCGTTTCATTCAGTAGCTTCGGGACTCGTGCAAAAGTTGGTAAGCTAATGAGCTTTAGCGGGCCGGATTCTTGAAACTGGCAGGCCAGATTTGACCCGCGGGCCGTAGTTTGGAGACCCTTGGTATAGAATATTTGAAAGCGTGAACAGAGCGAGAAGGAGAAATTTCCAGAGTTGAACTTTTCGAGGCAGATGTGAGAAGAAGCTACTGGATGAAGATATAACAAGACCATTGACTATCGGGACATCAAAATTCGAAATACCGTTTTCCAATATGAAAAAACGTAGTTGACGGATGAAAACATTACTTGGATTATACCCTGTACATCAGTGAAAGTGAATAATCCAAATAATAAGCTTTGGAAAAAATCCAGTGTTAAGGTCGAGACGTCTCCAATCTGAGAAGAATTCCTATTCCCAATCACTTAAACACCAAAAAAACATTTGCTATCACATAAATATCCCTATATTTTAAAATTTTGAAATGAACATTGGTAGAATTGCATGTGGAGATGACATGCAAAATATTTTGAATAGCAATAAGTCTATTTTTGAGTCCTACTACTGGTACCTACCTAGTTTAATTCTGCCTTTATTCTTTCACCTTAAGCCTGTATTGTCAAATTACGAAATCATTCGAATGACTTGGAAAAACGAACTCAGCAGTGGCAGCGAGTGTCACCTATAGGATTCTACAATTTATATCCCCTCAAGAAAGTGACAGTTCATATTTTGGTGAAGTGTGTTGAAGCACTTACGATTAGGATGTTTTCAAAAATATATTACCCAAATTTGAATCATTTACGAACATGTCAGAGATATCTAATGACTTCTTATGTTATTATATTCGAAAAATGTATACATTCAATGTGAACAATAATAATCAGACATCCTAATTTTAGCGACTGGAGAAATCACATCGAAGCGACCGAACTTTATACCCCCAAGGAACTTCATTGATCCGCCCTGGAAGTGTACAACTGCTCAGGCGAAATCGAGTCGTTGTAATTTGCCTGGGCGTCTCCAAGCCTATCCTGATCGGCTATCACTCTGTAAACCGATTTGTGACCAAATCGTCCGAAAAAAGTACGTTGCGACGTTGTGGTAAATGCAAAGCAAGACTTCTGACGATGTGTACTACACCTCACCTGACACTAGTCCCTGTCGCCCTTCGACTTCTTCACTGCCTCAACATTACACAACTCGACATTTTACGATTTTACTCACCTCATTTTCTCCTTAGCTTCCTCGAAGGAGTCGGTGTACCAATAGCCGTGCTGATAGGAAGTGATGATGCATTCCTGCTTGCAAGTTTCGTTCGGGTCGAACCTCTTTATCTTCGCCGGATTGTTGATGGCGTGCGTCAGTTCGGCCACCGAACTGAGCAAACCGGCACCGTACACTTTCATTTCTCCGTTTTGTTTGCACAACCCGAATTCTATTGTGAAAAAGTACAACTGCAACAAGAACATAATTCAAGTAAGATTAAGCATAAATCAGGGGAAATCGGATGTCGAATAGGTTATGGGCCCGCTGGATCGCAGAAGATGGTCTGCTAATTGTCCGGTGTGGTCGAGGAGTCATTGAATTCGTAATTTGGTTTTGATCGTTCATAAAAGTTTAATTTTGTATTTACTCTTTTCTTAGTAATTTCATATATTCTATTCCTAAAAACTGCGCCAAGAGAAGAGAATTTGGTCAATGTAAAATGTGTGGTTCTATGAGCCAAGAAATAAATGTGAAACAATTCCTTCATAACTTTGTATGCAGATATTTCTGCGCTTAAGCTACAACCTTCTTTACTTCTTTAACAGAGTAACTCAAAGATAACATGGGAAGGCACACCAGAAATTATAAGAAAGATTTCACAGAAGCCAATCAATGCAAGCAAAGCTAGAGACAACTCGAAAATAAACTGGGACTGAAAAATCAAATTCTTTACTTCTTTAACATAGATACTCAAAAACAACATTAAACATGGAAGGGCACACCAGAAATTATAAGAAAGATTTTACAAAAGCCAATCAATGCAAGCAAAGCTAGAGACAATCCGAAAATATACTGTGACTGAAAAAATAAATTCATAAAATCTTTGGTTATGTTATTGTCACTTCAAATCCTAAACCTGATGTGTTCGTAAACTTAGAACCCGGGTCCGTGATCCGAGTAGATCCGTCACGTGATCCAATGGATCGAGTTAAAAACCCTGGGTAAGTTTCCGCAAACGGGCTTATAGATCTCGTATAGGTTATGGGCTCGTTGGATACGATTTTTGATATAGTGAAAGTATAGATGCACCAGGCTAATTTTATATAGGTTGAATGTTATTGTGTTGATCTGCACAGAAAATTTTCAAATTAACAGGTTATTTCTTTAAGGACACTAGCTATATTATTAAGGTGTATTTTCTTTGTTCATGGGGAACAAACAAAAAACAAAACAAAACTTAAATAAAAGTCTCTAAGTTTTCGTGTGATTATGCGAAAAATTCAGGTAACGAGAGATTGAGATTTGTGTAGTTTTCGTTACTTCATCTCATAATAAACTTAAAAATTTTCTGGATTTAAATGTTAGCACTAAAGAATTCAATGATTTTGATACTGTTAAATCGGGGTTAGACCCCGTGCACTTTCATTTCTCCGTTTTGTTTGCATAACTCGGATTCTATTGTGAAAAAGTAAAACTGCAACAAGAATATAATTCAAGTCAGATTCGGTATTCGTCGGGCATAAATCAGGTGAAATCGGATGTCGTATAGGTTATGGGCCGGTTGGAGAAGAGTTCTTGGGAACGAAGGATGGTCCGTTAATTGTCCGTTGCGGTCAAGCGGTCTGGTTTGGAAACGGAGTGAGTCATTGAATTCGTAATTTGGACTCGATTTTTGATATAGTGAGAGCGGAGCAGCCTCAGGCTTTGTGATTTTATATAGGTTGAATATTATGATGCAGACGGCTTCCAAATAAATACTTTATTTCTAGAGGGCGTGGCGATGTATCGAATGTGATTTCTTGGAACATTTTTTCAGAAAAAAATTCGAATGAATATGTGAAAACTTCAAGAGGTGAAAGAAGTGCATTTTAAGTCATCTGAAAATCTTTTTTAAATCAAACCGCAGTTAGTAGGTTTCATTTCTTGTCAATAATGTTCATTTATTAGCCCCTACATTGCAGAACTTAATAATTTTGATACTGCTAAAGTTATACAAGCTCCATACGTCCATACTTGATATTATTCATTCCGTTTTATTTTTGTTCATCGCTTAATATAAAGAAATTTTACAAACTGTTGCAGGCTCAAGATCGAACGAACTACATACAAACTCCATTGATATTTTGTCCGTTTCCCTAATTCTGCCACGGTGTGTGTATACTGTAGGTAACTGTATGCCAACAAGGAATATAATTTTCATTATTGATTTTTCAAAAGGAAATCAGTCAGTGGTAATATCGTACAAAATAGGAGCAGATAAGAAGTGGAAAAACGTAAGCTAAATGAAGAGTATAAAGAAGATTCATATACCGATTTGGAAATTCACATCGAAAACATACGATATACAAGGCATCAGACAGAGAATTCTTCCCTCCAGTTGCACAGATGAATAGGCGAGATAATCAAGTGCGATAACTGAATGAATTCAACTGTCTTACTGCAAATATCTAGTCTCGTCTCTCTCTTAACGCAGTATGGTAGGGAACCCGAACTACACGTATAGAATTTTTAATTTGTCAGGCTGCCCGTAATACTCGATTCAATTATTTACTGTTGCCTACCATACTAAAGAATTACGCTCCTCTAAACGATAAGAGAGAGACAAGAGTAGAATAATGAAGTAAGACAACTGAATTCAGTATGTTACAGCAAGTGATTGTCTCGACTATTCATCTGTGCAACTGGAGGGAAGAATTCTCTGTCTGATGCATTGTATATCGTATATTTCAGATGTGAATTTCCAAACCTGTATGTACTGAAGGATATTTTCTTTTAGATACCTATATGGGAATATTTTTGTTGCACTCACCGTAGCTAATTTATTGACATCTTCCTCTGACGCTCCCAGGGTAGCCAATCCCAATTCTTGTGAGAATTGTGCGAAACTAGGATTCGCTAATAGTGGCATATGACCCAGGAGTTCGTGACAGCAATCTCTGAGGAAATATCGAACAGTGTTAAACAGTTTAACAGAATTGCCAAGAAGGCTAGACGTAATTTTCCCATTCAAATGAAGCCGTCAAATGGAAATCTACAACGGCATCTCTGAAGATTTAAAGGAATAACCTCTTCAGAGATGGCGTTGTTGCGGTATACTACCCAGAACAATGTAGCAGATCATGAAGTAGGGGCTCCTTAAGTGCTCCATATGATTAAGAGCTATTATCCATACTGATGAGGCCCAATGGATAGGTTTATTGGTTCTTTATACATTAGCGAGACTAGCTCCGAACTATACAGGGTGTGGGAAATATCTCGGATTCAGATAAATTATAAAAAAATAAGATAACAAATTCCCATAATTTATTTTCTAGCGGCCCCTCTCTTCGAAGATACGATCTCCTAAATGACGCCACTGGAAATTCATTTTAGTGGAATTAATATCAATCGCTTACTCCTTTCATTATTTTTTTCGAAAACGGTTCATTTTATCGACACTGAACAAGAATACCTTTTCTTCAGCTTAATGTTCAAGGTGTCCAAATTTGTTTTTTTTAGCACCTTATCAAACAGGGTGTTAAAAATGTAACCATTAAAACGTACAACCCAGTCCGCCCCTGGTAAACTGAACAAGCTGAATGAAATTTGAGTGCGATGATTTAAGAGGTCCTTAATACTATTAATCATATCAAATTTTCATCATATTATATCGAGTAGTTTGAAACTTATTTCACTAAAATGGATTTCATGTGGCGTCATTTAGGAGGTCGTATCTTTGTATGGAGGGCCGCTAAGAAGACAAATTATGGGAACTTGTCATCTTCATTTTTTATGTTCTATCTGAATCCAAGAGATTTCCAACATTTTCCGGGACAACCTGTATGTAGTTTGATATTGGTTTATATTAATAGAATTATATTATTCTCTACTTTCATAGGTAATATTTTGTTAAGAATAATTAACATTTCATTGATCAAGTACCTGAAATTGTATCGAAGCTCAGGTCTTTCACTATCATTAATTTAATAACCATAAATCAGTATAGTATACTTACGGTTCGGGAGTATAAAATGGATCTGACGAGTGTCGTATATACTGAGTGCAATGGAACAACCTGAAGGCTAGACCCGATAGGAAATCTCTTGGACTCAAGTATCCAGCAACTGGTCTTAACTGAAAGCCAGTTTTCCTCTTCAAGAAATTATTAACATCTTGAAGTTGAGGAATATTGTCTTCCCTGTAACCGCAGTATTTCACCAGCTGAGGCCAATTTTCCAAGTATTCTTTACAAGCGTGCTTCAGATAGAGCTTGTGGAGCTCTCTGAACACTGTACCCCTAGAAAATAAAATGAAGATATTCGTTGAGAAAACTGGATTGTGCTTTTGATTTCAATTGCCTACTAAAGTTAGATATGTATTACAATTGGTTGAGCTTAAGTTTTTCATACGACATTAGCCTTAGGAATTAAATAACCTATAAGAAATAGATTCGAGAAACAATTTGAAAATGAGTATCACAAATAATGCCTCTTGTTCAACTTTTTTTCTAAGATGGTGAAGAATTTTCTATTCGCTTTTCGTATTTTCAATTTTCTAATGAACAGGGTGTCCTAAATTCGTTGTCTAGTGAGGGGATCTCAGAAACCCGATGAGCTAGAACACATTTTCGGGTTCGATCTTTGAGATAATTCATTTGGTGAAAACCGAAACCTTCTAAGTAAAACCGTTTTCGAGCTATTAGGGAATATTGGAAAATGGCGTCAAATGAAAAGTTCTCATAACTTCTTTATTACTGAAGTTATAAACATTATACTGGCACTTTTTTTCAGTACAATTCATTAAGTTAATCAATTTTGCTTTATTACATTTTGTTTTAGCTTATCGGGTTTCTGAGATCCCCTCGCTAGTAAACGAATTTAGGACACCCGTTACATCTTCTAGTGAATTCAGTTTTGATAGTTTTTAATTTTTCTAACAGATTGATTATTTATTAAAATGATTTTTTTTCTTCGACCTCGGAATGAAAGGCGGTTTTAAGAATACGAAATTGATCATTAATGACCCATTTTAATGTTCAATATATGCTTTTTTAATGAGCAATTGTCATGTGCAAGATATAAGAGTATTGTCAAAACTCTAATGGAACATAGAAACATAGAGATTTCTATTATGTCACAAGTATGTCTTGTGCAAAATAAGAATGTATTTCAATCAAGAATCATTCTCAATTCATAATTAAGTCGACGGAAAAATCTTGTATTGAACTTGTTAATCAATCTAGAGATCAGGCGTTGAAATATTTTGACCATTTATCCCGTTCATTGATAAAATAGTTGATAAAATAACTATAAATTTCAGCAAAATATTATGTCCATTGTCCAGGTATAGGGATTCATCTATGAGCAATATATCCATCATGAAGAAACTCGTAATTCAATATTTACACAAGGATAACCGCAAGATGAATCTTTTTAACATGAAGAGAAATATGTGTATGTCGTGTCATAAATCTAAATAAACGAATAACTCAATAAATCCCGTTTCAGACGGCGACGTGTGAAAGTAGCTATAAATTTGAGTGTCAATCTTAATTAGTCTCCCACTTGCTACCAATTATTGCAGCAATAAATGCGAAACCACTATGATTTTTATGGTTTTCGGGTTAATCGACCAGAGTGGTTTTCGAAGTATTTGTGATATTGATTCAAATTTCAGATACATGAATTATATTTATAGGGAGTTAAAAAAAACGCTGCAATATTCGAAGATACGCTCAGACTTTTGTGAATAATGGTCAAGATGAATATTATCTTATGTTCCTACGTTTTGTTTGAAATGCGATTGCTTTACTATTAGAAAAAGAGAGCTTTCATGTTCCTAAAGAGATGAATATTTTTAGTCAATTGAATCAACTCTTTGAAACAAAATGTACTTTACTTGATAATTTTAATTTCGTCTCGAAATGGAATAAAAAAATTACAACTCTCTTATCAGTGGCTGTTTTTTCAATGTTGCTTATCTGAAACTCACTCAAAAGAAGAGTTGAACAATAATGGATTTGAGTGTCAGTCTTAATTGGTTTCCCACTTGCTACCAATTATTACTATAAATGCGAAACCACTATGATTTTTATGGTTTTCAGGTTAATCGACCAAAGTGTTTTCCGAAGTATTTGTGAAATAATTCAAATTTCAGATAAGGTTTAATATATGTATTTAAATATTATGAAAGGTGATATTTCAACAATGAAATCATTTATCAATGATGAGCTTACCAAGTTTTTATTTCTTCGTCCGTGTATTTGACCGTAGGAATTGGCTGACCACTATAAAACACAAAAGGTTTGATTCAGTTTTGCATCAACAATCGATTGAAGCAATGGACATTTCAGTAGGTATGTAAAAATAGATCGTTTTCTCATGTGACATTTTCAAATATTTTTGAAGATAATTAAAGAATGATTGATGCATCAAGTAATAGAAAGAATGCTTACTATTTATGATTATTAGCAATCCTTGCGAAATGTTCCCTACGTTCCCTATAAACAGGATCTCTGAATCCTGGGTGATCAGCATCTAGAGCTGATCCATATCTCAAAACGTTCTGTGCCAAGTCTATATCCTGGATTCGTTTAGGGAACCATGGGGAATCCTCGAAATCTGCAGAATTCTCACATTCATTTATGAAAAAATTAATAATAATATTGTCGGTGCAAGAATAAATGATCTGTTATCTGTTCGAATATGATATTGAAATTTACAGTGTCTTCTGCTATTAATTAGGAAATTTCGTATTCCGCCGAACAGCAATAACTTCTTATTCACAAAAGTTATGAGAATTCATTTTACAATTTTCGAATCTATGTGAAATTTATCTTTTGTATTGGCCACTTCTCACATTTTTCACCATGAACAATTAAACTTTTTTTAGACAAGTAAATATTTGTAAAATTTGTAAATGAATCCGTAGAATGAAATTATTTTATTTGCTTACTAATATAATTTCTGCATTTTGGACGTTTTCAGTTTGTTAAATATAGGTTTTTCCATCTAAAATTTGAAGAAATAAATTTTCAATTAAATATTGAAAATGCGATTTCTATATCTGTGAGTTCAACCAAAGAAATGAACGCGTTCGTCACACTTGTTTAAATTCGTTAGCTTTTTCGGGGTTTTCAATTAATTTTTTCCTGAAAAACTCATTTCGAAAAAAGCGGTTTTCTGGGGGTCCATTATTTTTAGAATGATATTTTCTGGAAATTACTTGAAATACCCATTATGAATTATGTAGTTTAAACTATGTTGGCATAATGATTAGTGCTACTTCATTTCAATATGATCGAATTTTCAGAAACTAACAACTTTCATCGTTCATCTAAAATTAACAATAGCCGCCATAGATTTTATTATATTTGTAATATCTAACGATTCTGCATAGCAACTGGTTACTTAGTAAATCAGTTTGCAAAACGCAAGCTATGAGTGCAATATCTCGCGTTTTTTACCATGGTTACTTAATGACTTAGAATAAATGCTTGAAATCATTCCCACTTTTAATAATACGGTTATAGGAAAAATTGTTCCTATATCGAGCGGAAAGTATCTTCTCCACAATCTCGTGCGGCAAACTAGACAGTAAAATAACAATTTTGACTTCTTTCATGAAATAACGAAAAATTGGTTTCAGAAACTCGCTGATTACTTTATTCAAGGTTTTCCCATTGTATTTCGTCATAAATGAATAAATAAATAAAGACTTATCTCACCAAAACTAGCAGTCGCAGAAAGAGGTATCGGGGGCGAAAACTCATTCTCTTTCTTCTGATACGACCCAATCACCATAGTCTGGACATCCCTCCGAAGCAAAACCCCGACCTGTTGAAGCTGGTGCATGTCGCATTCGATGTCAACGAAGAAATCTGATTCATTTTCCGTAGTGTTAGAAGGCCGAGATTCGATATGGAGGAGGTTGATTCCTAAGTCCTGGAAGGCCTGAAGAGCTCTCACCAAGCCCCCTACTTGGTTTTTCAACGAGAATATAATGGATACTCTTTCTTGGACTTTGGCTGTTTGTTTGGTTTTCTCCTCTTTTAGAGGGGGCTGGAAGGGTAAAGTGGAGTTGAATCACTTAGGTCCGATTCATGAATTCAATCTGAGATTGAATAGTTATTTTCGACCAAGGACAAATGGAATTGATGGATCGCTAATAAGACATAGTTTTCCACTTACATTTCAATCAGAAACGAACAGCTTTAATTCTAGAACGGAACGACTTACAGACTTGAAATTTTCACGTTAGATCGGATAAACGATAGGTAAATTGAAGTGCTAGAAAGCAATCTAACTTTTAATCCGATTTCTTCGAAAAAAAAACACCATATAATTTATATTTCATCCCTTCAAAAAAATCTTATTCTGAAGTTATGGACTCAGTGTCAATATCTACTCGTATATTCAATGATATAAACAGTTTTCATTTCGTCCAGAGATTCAGAATTTCAACAATAAAAAACTGAATGAAAAACATATATTTTCTGCAAATCGCTGACAAGATTTCTTGGTGAAAAATTTTTTAATGTAAGAAAATGATGTTTCCCCATAGCCGGTTGCATTAACAGTCTCTATTCTGTTGAGAAATTTCATCTGAAAAATAATGATCCGCCTAGAACATGTCTGAAGAGTCGCATGGGTAATTTACTTCTGCCTTTTGAAACACGCTTTTCTCTCAAAACTGTCTCGAGAAGTATCGTTGTAGTTTTAATGGTACAAATGGAAAAGCTGGAAACAGACATATAAACTGAAAATCGTGAAATGATCACGTTTCAGACTCGAATATCTAGTCACCATATCGTGAAACTTGTTTTTATTTCAATATGCGTTATATACGGTGTCTACTTTTAAAGTGGACCAACTTCGAGGTGTAATTATGCAACAAAAAATGTCATATAACACATGGTCGAAATGTTGACGGTTATTCTTCAATTTAACATTTCTTGATTTCACAAAATATTTCGAGTTTTTTCTCTAAAATGATCATAATTCATTTTTCCTTGTAATCTCATCAATTTGACCACATATTCGGAAAGGGCAATAAACTTGGTACAACGTGAGAGAGTCTGTTTGCAAAAAAACCTTCTATTGCAGGCGTGATGGTAATGAGAAGAATATCACGATTCTGAAGTTAACAAAATCAGTCCTTTCCGAATATATGGTCTAATTTGATGAGACTGAATAATGATCATTTCAGAGAAAAACTCAAAATATTTCGTGAGATCAAGAAATGTTAAATTGAAGAATGACCGTCAACATTTCGACCATGTGTTATATGATATTTTTTGTAGCAAATAACTTGTATAATCACCCCTCGATGTTTGTCCACTTTAAAAGTAGACATCCTGTATATTTCTTGAAAACTAATGAGTTCTCGATATAATAACGGAAGATAGGTGAATACTGAATGCAAATAGAGAGTAAACAGAGAAATCTTCAGATTTTCGAATAAGAACGATAATTCTGTTTCAAACACTTCATCGATTACCTAACAATAAATGAGATTACTATCAATATTTATGTGTCAATACTTTATAGAGACATGAAAATTTAATGACAATTTAAGAAAGCTCAGTTGTGAAAGCTCAACTCACTGATTCACATCGGAAAACTGAGAAGTCACATTTGATTATCCTGTGAGCTATTGGTTTCATTTTATTTATTCATTAATTCAACTCTTTTATTGAAATTTTGGATCTATCTTGAAATTTGAAATGAACAACTTCAAAACTTGAATCAAAAGTGAAATTTGACTCATGAACAGCCAGAATGCTATGCAGAACTGTTTTGAATACGGATTTTTCATCAGTGAGTCCAATGGATTCATTTAAATCTCGAAACTATCTGTTATTTATGGTAATGAAAACACTATTCCAAATATAAATACTTGTGCGATTTTTAATTTACTCTACATGTTTCGAGCTAATTCCGCTCATCTTCAGGAGTACAAATCACAAAGTGAAGATAAAAATCTTCATAAACAATTCACTGAAAGTCATCTGAAGTCATGTTAATGATCTAAAAAATAGCTCGAAACATGTAGAGTAAATTAAAAATCGCACAA
Source organism: Propylea japonica (assembly GCA_013421045.1). Taxonomy (NCBI): domain Eukaryota; kingdom Metazoa; phylum Arthropoda; class Insecta; order Coleoptera; family Coccinellidae; genus Propylea; species Propylea japonica. Next base: position 94,966,336 of record CM024239.1, read on the forward strand.
GTATTTTATCTGGAATAGTGTTTTCATTACCATGGATTGCCCAGATATCAGGACATTCAATTCTAAAATATCTGTTATTTGGATGAAACTAGCTAGTAGGAATCGTGAAGATACATATTTTCGTATCGTTATTGAAAATTAACTGATTTTTTTACCAAGAAATTAGCACTTCGTCCGATCAATGATTAATGAAAAATGGAAAAACGTATGGAAAAACCTAAAGGCATATAAAATTCGAAAAAATTTCAGTATCTATTATCGAATTGATATTAGTCGCTACAAAATGGCGAAAGCGCTAATAATATTGGCGATATTTTCGATTTTTTTACAGATATTACTTTCAGAAATATAAAGCATATTGAAATTTCAGATTGAATTTCTAGTATTATGATTTGAATCGTTTCTGTATTTCGACCAGAATTTGAAAGGAATCATCTGAAAAGTTTAGTTTATCGTGGAAAATGTTGTATTAGTTGAAATTGTCAGATAATTCGACCATAACTACTGAAAGTCTAGTGACAAACAAAGTATTGCAAATGAATTACATTAATTTGTGAAAATAAATACAGTAAGCCGAATATGATTTTATTAACGATCCATTTGTACCTACAGTCTAAATTTCACCAATACAAGTATGTTGAAGAGTTTCAAATTTCTCCATTTTTTTTTGATTTTCTATTCTTTGGATCTCCGCATCATATGTATTTTGCATGAACATTCAGTACATCAGACTCGATTCACAAAAAAATTCACTCGAATCGGATATTTTGTTTTGGAATTATAAAGATTTCTCTTTTCAATATCTAGTAGAATTTTCTATGGTTCTGTTCACACTATGGTCACACAATTTTGCATAAGGCCGCAATATTTCATTTCGATTGGTTTCGTTTTGTCTGAGAAATTGGAGAACAAGAATTTTGAATGGTCATCTTTTATTAATGAAATCAGGCCATTTAAAATTTTCGTTCCTCAATATCTCAGAAAAAACGAAACCAATTTGAATGAAATGTTGCCAGGGCCGAAGCTAAAGATGAATTTAAGGTAGGGCAATGGATGTAACGGATAGGGCAGAAGTAAAAAAATTACTATTAATTTGAATTATTACCAATTTTTAAGGTAGGGCATTGGAAATTGAAGGTAGGGCATTGCCCCATTTTGCCCTCCCTTAGCTACGGCCCCGAATGTTGCGGCCAAATGCAAGATGCTCATAAAAAACCTTGTGCAAAATTGTGTGACCATAGTGTGAACAGAACTATAGAAAATCACACTGGAATATTAAAAATAGGAATATTTATATTTCCATAACAAGATATCCGATTCGAGTAAAATTTTTTTTGTGAATCGAGACTGATCTACTGAAGTTTATGCGAAATTTCGAGAGGATCGCATCATCGGAACCATAGAATTTATTTTTTTCATTTATTGAGTCACAGAAAATACCTCATTTTCAACTATAATTTGAGCCAGAACAGGTTGTCGCAGAACCGACTGTGGTAGTACAATTTGTAGGAATTTTATGTTGCTTCATTTTGTAGGGAAAGGTTTCTCACGAAAAGTTGATAGTTTCCGAGTAATAAGCAAAATACTGACCAAGAATGAGATTATTCATCTTTTTGTTTTTTTCTATGTTCCGTCACGAAATCTCAGATTCGGATTCAGCACCCCAAAAAACATAAAAAATGGAAGATATCGAAACTACCCCAAAACTTTCCCGCTATTAGGGGTTCTTTTAAGCACAAATATACTGAACCTCCCATATTTCTCAAAAGGTAATGAACAAAAGCTCAATCAAGAAGAAGAATTGAGAACGATAAAAAAATTGTTATTTCACATTTTGCGCCCCTGGGACGTTTGCGCCCGTGGCAAATGCCTCCTTCGCCACGTTCACGGTCCGGCACTGATAATATCCATTAATGACTAGTCAATAATGAGTCATAATTCACTTCTGTCAGATAACTTAGGGATTTAGCTATAATTTGATATTGTTGAAACTGATATAACTTCAGTATTTTTGATTACCTCAACTACGAAATATGGTTGGAAATACCTTTTCACGAATTTTTTTTTAGTAAACCTCAGATTCGGATTCAGCACCCCAAAAAACCTAAGAAATGAAAGATATCGAAACTATCCCAAAACTTTCCCGCCAAGGGTTCTTTTAAGCACAATTATACTCTAGGTATTGAAGACTTTCCCTTAGGTAAGATTAGGCGCGCATCGAAAAAATTTCAAAAAAAAAAATATTAATATATCAAGAACATACCGTATCCAAAGCCTTCTGGATGGGCACTTCATTCTTGGTATCCCAATTCTCGCCACTTCGGTAGAGCCACAGGCCAAGCAGGGTTTTCCAGAAGCGCTCATCCTTTAATGTCGCAAACTGTGGACTAACAGGTCTGAAGAGACCCATTCAAGCGATTCCGTCTTTGTACACGAACATCCCTTGCGCAGGCACTGCGTTTGATTGGCAGAATCACGGATTTATAGCGGATTCATGAATGTGTCCCGCATCCTACTGGTTTCGGGGCATTAAATCTATTGAAACCCCCAGCGAAGCGATAACAGTTTCTATACAGAAAGTTTATGTTTGCGATCATGAGGAAATTCTATTTCCAGACACTAAATTGGCGATGTTGAGAGTTTCCGCTGCATATCTGGGTGATTCGATTAATCAAAGTTTGCCATGTTCGCGAGCTTTATTTCATTAGGCGACAGCTTGTCTTTCGCTGTTGACTGAACTGAGATTTTCTTCAGTCCTTATGCTGAAATCAGAGCTGCCGATCACCGCAGAAAAGTGCTTCGATCACTAAGCACATAGTAATATTGACAAACTCTTCAAGTTTTTGAGCACTAAACCCTCTAAATTCATTGAATGCCTTATACCCAAAAACAAAAACAATTATTCTTAAAAAAAATCTTCTCAGCTGAATGAAGTTTTTCCCTGTAGAAGGACAGGACAATCTTAATAAAATTGCCAATGTTTCGATTCTATATACACATTTTTCGGATCTCATTGAAATAAAAATAAAATGATGAAGCAGTTTTTAAATGCTGCCAAGTAACGAACATAAAAAAATTTGTAAATTTGAATTTGATTTGAAGTTTGAGCCGAGAATAGTCTCAAGCGATAGGGTTCAATTCCCTGATGACAAATCTAAATTTGAATTAAATTCTACCCGTAGGTTCGTCCCGCCGTTAACACGATAACTTTGAAGGGATCTTCCTGAAGACTTGAGATTTTCAGGGTGAGTTTGGTTTCTAAATATCGCGGTTAAGTTCGTTAACCAGCCCAATCATACAAGGTCATTAAATATGGCAATTAAAAATTTTTGTTCCTCAATATCTTAGACAAAACAAAACCTATTGAAATGAAATTTTGCAGCCACATGCAAGATACTCACTAATAACCTCTTACCCAATTTTGTTGCTATAGTGTCAACAGAACCATAAAAAATTCAATTGAACTATTGAAAAGAAAAATCTTTATATTTCCATAACGAGATATCGATTCGAGTAAAATTTATTTTGTGTGAGAAGATTGATATAGTGAATGTTCATGTAAGAGGATCGAATCATTAAAAACATAGAATTAAATTTTTTAATTGCCATGTTTTTGCATATTTCAGTTTTTGAATAATTTCCAGAATATTATTCCGATCGTGATGAGATTTTCTATTTCTATATTCACTTTCAATATCAAGTCCTATAAAAATTTTTGAGGTAATAGCCTCATTGCTCCACCAATGAACAAACGCTCACCTGCTCAGGGCTTTTCTCAATTTTTTTTAGAATATCTTCTTATAATACCATAATGACAAAATTTGGCACGAATATGGACCTTTCTCTCTCAGTTCTGAACAGCAAGTTTGACATGGAACGGGATTACAATTTCGTAAATATTGAAAAAATGATAATACTTACGATGTTCGAATGGGGGTAATTTTGAAATCGATGAACTGATTTTTCAAAGAACATATGGTCATCTGGAAGTCTCAAATCTATCGTAAAAATTTCAAGTCCTAAACTGATTTCCTTTCAGAGTTACAGCGATATTTGTCGGTCCACATCGCCTAGACGTAATTTTTTTTTAATTTCCTAATTGCACTCAATGATTTAATCCTGTACTTCTGAAAAATTTCTGGGGGTCCGGAACCTATCGGACCCCCTCATCGCTACGGCCAGAATCGACACGAAATTTTACACAAGTTAACGCCTTTCTATTTTCTTTTTAATTACCAAATATTGAATTTATCGGGTATGTTACGAAAATATTGAGAAAATAGTAAATAATTCAAAATATCGATAAAACCGAAACTACTGGATCAATTTGGACGTTAAAGAACTTAACCGCGGTATTCCTACCTCAAAAATTCCCTCCAAATTCCATAACTCTAACTTCATTCGTGCGAGTGTAATCGTGCTCATATTCATCAGTACCTACAACCGTGTCGTTTGTAACCACTTCTAGCTTTGCATCCTTCTCAGTTCATCAATATTATAAGATGCTTTTTGAAATTAACACCTATCCAATCTTACCGTAGGAAAATCCAACTTGCTGTGATAAATGAAAAAAAATCAAATTTGTTATATGTTTGAAGTTAAATTTGGAGTCAAACATTCACGAAAACTAGCAGGTATACTCCCTACAGAATATGTTTGCCAATCAAAATAATACAATAAAACAATTTACCAGCAATTGATCAAGCAATAATCCTCACTTCTCAGTAGGAGCAACACCAGAAATTCAAAAAGAAAGATTTATTTCTTATCCTCATTACAATTATTCAGAAAACATTCATCCAAAGTAAATCAGTATTCCATTTTCCACATGTAGATTACAATCCTCTTTCCAAAGTTAACATATTGTCTTGACCTCCCCTATCTTCTACAATGTTTAGAAAATATATCACACCATTCTCAGTCAACTGAACATGTACGAATAATCAATAACAATACATTTAGAAATTAAAGTTTATTGTTTTTGGTTACAGTTTTTTCATTTTAACTTTTTAATTATGTACAAGTTGGAATAACTGAGATCATTCCAGAAGCCAAAAAAGATTTCTTGAAATATCCATTTAATTGTTCATGCATAAGAGTGAGATCGTCAGAAATAGGAGGTCTTGGATTATTCCAGTTTTTATTATCCATCTAACAGTTACTATAAAATAATTGAGTATGCTGGATTCCTTGCAGAAGAGTTCTTGGTCGAGTGTTGATCAGAATATACTTCTTGGACTCTTACTTGAAGATAGGATGTTTTTTCGTTTCCAGGCATTTCTTATAGTCCTCCCATGAGCATTCGTGAGTTTCTATTATTAGTTATTACTTATTCTATGTAGATATCTTCCACTGGATACGCGGTCTCCATAAACTTCTGGTAGAACCTGTGGAAAGCTCTCCTGAAATGAAGAAATACGAATTATATGAAATAATTAATATTTCCAAGGGAATTTGGATCGAATGAAAACAAAATTCAATAGTTTTCGCCAAATAGTCATTCCCAATGATTTGTAGACAAAATCATAGCGGTTATTTGTTTTTGGTTACGTTATTTGATTTTCGGGAAAAATTATCGCTGTAATTATGTTTTTGAGATACTGAATTTTTCAGACGAAAATATATAAGTATTTAATATGATTTTTCTTTCAATTGTTCTCACATACGATACATCATAAGCAATAAAAAATATTGATTAGTTTTTGTATTTGTAATTGTAAAACTTTTTGAGCGCCTTTTGTTGCCAAAAGAGCTTCGAATTTTTGCGGGATACTATTGATGCAAAAGTTATAGATTTTGCTGCATTTGTGAATGATGATTCCATACGAGCTTAATTTTTTCCAACGCTTTGCGTGGAAGAGTTCTGTACTGATTCATACTTGGTATCAAGAGGTCAACATTGTAATGCAAAACATCGAAAATAAATGAACAATAGAACAAGGTAATGAAATTCCTAGATAAAAATGATATTTGGCGGATTTGAAACTCAAATTATCTGCTTTTATTTTCGGAAAATATAAGTAAATATGAAAATCTTCAGTGCGTCTAATAAATTGGCCAGGGACTGTAGATGAGTCGATATTAATCCACTTACATCATTCTCTTCTTTCATAGTTAATATTTTCACTTGCAGAAAGCGCTTTAATTTTTTTGTTCACCTCAGAATAAGGTTTGCTAAAATTGGAAAATTTTGAATTATAGCTTACCCCACTGCTTCTGCTACAGGCCTTGTAGATTCTGTCCCTCTAAAAACGTGACAAGCAAACCTCTGCAACGTTGGATGTTTCGTTATGAAGCCCAGATACCTATGGTCTCGTGGGTGAAATGCACAAAATGATACGTTTTTCAGAGAGTAGAAGTAGTCCATGCAAGTGTCGCTGATCTGAAACAACATAATGTCGTAAGTAAAACACCCAATCAAAAATCACCAAAAATTTCGTAATAAATTGATGGCTTAGTGCGCCAAATGGCAAGAAATATCCCACAGGCACGTATGACAGTATCGTCAGGTAAAATTTTCCACGTCAGTGAAGCATACAACAGCAATATTCTCTTCGGAGCACACATTTATCTGTCTTGGTAATTTTCACAAGTTAAAAGCTTTGTTATGGAGTTAACGATTTTTAATTTGAACCTTACTGAACCGAAATGGCAACACAATGTCAACACAACAACCTTCCTAACTTCTCATACAACTAGAAAAGAACATCCGTTACACCTATTCGTTTCACACAAATGATTGGTTCTATAATCTCTTTGAGTCCCATCTCATCACCAAAAGAAGAAAAAAGGAAATTTCTGATCTCAGATGATAGGCTTTTTTGGATTTCCGGTAATTTTCTACATCAATAGATTTCTACTCTCACAAAAAACATATTCTATTAGATAAACCTACTACATAATACCTTGGAGTTGGTCTTGAACGCTGAAATATCCTAAGACATCCTAATAATTTAGTCGTGAATTACTAAAATGAGTTGAAAACGAGAGATATGATTTCTGTCAGCGAAATCGTGATTTTCGTATAATTCATATTTTGCTATCATCGCAAATCTCATAATTATTGTGAAAGAGCTTTCTCCGATCGTGAATACCTGAGAAGTTGACATATTCATATTGTAAATTATATTGTCTTACGAACAATCAATTTTTGAGTGATTTCAGGGAAAGGATACCGTAAGAATATGGAACAGAATATTAGAAGTGCAAAATAATTCTTCTAAATGGGGAGATGTCGTATGTACGGGGTGGCCAGAATTGTTGACCCCTGAACTACAACTTTTTAACCCTAAGAGATAGAGAAAAATCAATGGCACATTACGGTTATCTTTTTTCGAGAAACTCTATCGTTGTCAAAAAACGGTTTGAATATGCTTACTGGGCTTCTTACAGGTTATTGTTTTGTGGTATATCTCCTGCTCAAGATCTGTTAAGAAAACTCCGATATTTGAAGATTATGTGGATCGGCCAAAAAAACACCTAATCATATTATGCCAATACAATGTTGGTGCAAACCAGACTTCCTCTATTGGGTTGCACGACCTTCATAGCAGCTGACATGATAGCGAACCATCCTAGGAAAAAATCAACTTTACGAGAGGTTAAATTCCTGAGCAATATGTAACTCTAGTATGGCAATGCTCCAAATACCTCATTGGTCTCAGCTCAGTAGAGAAAGGTACAGCCTAATCTAATCTAACCTTTGTACATTCTAACGGAATTCTTAGATTTAAATATTTGTAATTCCAAAATACTTACAATTTGATTTTTCCGATCAACCATCCTCAGTCCCTGATCGGATATTTCTAATATGCAAGAATGGGGTTCTGGCTCGTTTCCAGTATTGCCAATCACTCTTCTCACAGCCTGACAAACAACTGAAGTCCCCTTGTGGGCCAAAGTTTCAACAGATCCCAAGTATCCCAACAAAAATCGCTCACGTCTGCCGTGCTCCAGCGATGAGTCCCAGTCACTATAATCACAGTCTACAGCATAGGCCGAAGGAAAAATTCCCATTCTACCAGTCCTCAAGTTCACACCTGAAAATTTTTACTTTCGAATTGATTATGTTCTAAATTTTTCCAATCGCCTATATGATCGATAGTAATGAAGTACTTTGTTGCCTGACACTGTTAAAAAAATAATGTGATCACATCGTTAGCTATCACTATTTAAAACATAAATCAATTTCAAGCGGATAACCGGTTATCATTTTGGTTAACCAATTGCATTCAAGTGGTCTGGTTCAAATCAACGTCATTGATTTGAACCGCAAATGATCAGACTCAAGGGCTAGGTTAAACTTATGGTTATTAGAAAAGTAGGGTTGTACGCGGCAAATTTCAAAAGTTAATAGTTGACTGACGAAGCATACTTGAAGAAGATATGTATTCGTGAACTTAGTCACGTTACGATTTACATTGAGAAAATTTTTCAACAATTTCAATTATCGGCTTAGCTTCATTCAGTTAGGTTCAGAAATAAACGCATCCAAAAGCTTCCGACTTGTTAATATTAAAATAGAATTGTCCGAAGTTCTTGAAGATTGCTGATATTGTTTGAGTATAATTAAAAATTCTTTCTTTACTTGAATAATGGGAAAAGCTTTGTGTTACAATGAATAGCTCTCGACTGTTAAAAAAAATATGAATTTGTATTCAAGTTCCCAAAGAAGTTTTATTAATAGCAAACTTTACTGTGACGAGAGAGATGTAGCCAAATACCACAGCGATATCGATACATGTGAATTTGAAGATATTGGATAGTGTAATATTTCTCTTCAAATCATTTCTGTCAGAACAAAAACCTTTTTTTTTGTAGAGCGGAACATTCTGAAAAACATACATTTGAAAATCGAATTTTGTATTCAATGCATAAAACATAAAAAATATAATATGACCTATATTGACAATTGACAAATAACCAGAAACCGCATTCAAGCGACGAGAGCCGAGGGCCGGTTATTCGTTTTAGGACAAAAAGGGAATAACCAAGAGCTGAACCAATGATAAGCCCAGCTATTATTGGTTATCCGCTTGAAATTTATTATAGTGTAATCACAACTATTACTACCAAAAGGATTGTGAAAGTAATGATCACTATTTTTTTTAAGATTGTGTAGGATTACCTGGGGCAAACTAAATTAACTAGGACTAAGCAATTGAGCATGAAGGAGATCGTTAACTCAATGCAATGGTGGAAGGAAGAATGTGAAAAGCAATTCACTACCCAAATGGCAAATGGTATAGGGGCTGGCGCTGGAGTATACAAGTCGAGAATTAAGTGTACACTATCGAAGGGCTTTCATTCGAGTATTTTTCAGTCAGAAATACTTGCAATCGAAAGCTGCACGGATATAAACTTGGAGGAAGCTTTCAAGGGTGTGACGAAGTGATCTATTCTGATAGTCAAGCTGCTATTAGAGCATTGAACTCCTATGTCATCGACTCAAAGCTAATACGGGAGTACTGAAGATTACTCGATAAAGTAAGTAAGAAGAACAAGTCCTCTTTATTCTGGGTTTCTGGAATCAGAGGAAACGAAGAGACTAACACTCTAGCCAGAAAGGGAGCGCAAACGCCACTTACTTTCCCAGAACCCTTTTGCAGTAGAGCCAAATGAGCCTATCAAAAACAGTTTTTGAAAAAGTAAGAAACTGAAAGAGAAGCACCCTGGAGAAATCTTCCGAGAATAGATCATTCAAAAAGTTCCTTCGAAACATTACAAAAGCAAGGTAATAATAATAAATAATTCACGATTCGTCACACGATATTGTCACCTTGGAAAGCAACTGATGCGAACAGTCAAACAGAAACTGATGAGTAAAGATTCTGTGGAAAGAGGAAGAAATTCCTTTTCACTTAGTTAGAGAATACCTCACCATCATTAGAAAGGTATATTATGAAACTAACTAAAAATCGATATTAGTTTATTAATTTCAGCCAGATGGAGACACATTCAGGTGAAAACCAACTTTCACTGCGTCACAACATTACTAAATGGTTTAGTACACAAAAGATCCTAATGGGTTGTTTTAGGTGAGGTCTCTCTTTTCATCAATATCATAAAATAACATAATCTAGTGATTCTCTGAAATGATAAACACGAAGTAGCTGAAACTACAGGTCCAGAAAAATACCCTTACGCAGCACTTACCGAAGTAGTACTTTCGAGTTTTCTTATTTTTCTCTACACAGTAGATGAAATATGCACATTATTTCGACTAAACTTTACACGAATAGTGGCAATTAAGCTCCTACCATTCTGATAAGAATGTTGAACAATTGGGACGAGTTGGGATCTTGTATACTAACCTACACTCATCAACATATCAATATGGTTCGCAATTCAAATATTGAAATGAGAAAGAGCTCTCAAGCTCAAACTTACCTTCACTCCACAAATCATCCGCTTCCTTCTGTACATAAATGGGATCCCCTATCTCTATTTCGATTTCGTCCTCGTGCCTTGGAACGAACTTATGCAGGCCTCTATGCGTTGATTCCAACATCTCAGTATCACTGAACATCATTCCCCTCAAGAAAGAAGGTGACATTGATGGTAGTGGAGACATGGATTTAGGCCCATCGGTTCCTGAAGGAGAATGGGCAGTGCTGTGACCACTGTCCACGTCTGTTAGTACCCGGTCGGAATCTGGTGAGTCGCTGTGCCAGATGTAACCACATTTCAGCACAAGAATGGAGTTTCTGCCAGAACTGCAAGCCTCAGCTTCTTCTGCTTGTGATAGCTCTCTGGCTAGTTGATGCTGTTGTGCGTTGTACATTGTCAATGCTGCAGCTGTTGTGGTTCAAGAAAAGACAAGATTAGTATTCATTTGAAGTCTTGGGGTGTGTTGAGAAAGTATCTCTGAGAGTAAAGTCGAAGTATGACCATACTTCATCAGATATCTGGAACTGGAAGGCGAGCTGTAAAGGGTGGCGTGTGAACTGTAACCGCTTTAATAACTATATGACCATACGATAGAAATATAAGCAAATTTTTCTTCGTGCAGAAAAATAAATGTGGTTATCAGAGAATTTCAAGGAAGTAGGCAAAAACAGAGCTTACTCTTTTTCATATTTCAGTCTGGGTTCCTGGTTACTCAGGACTCTAAGTAAATTAATAAGCTGACACACTAGCCAGAAAAGGACGAGGGGCAGCTATGGCGCAGTGTAGAAAACTGCTCTGATAGAGCACACAAATTTCTTGAAATTATTATTTTTACTTAAATTATCGTAATTTTCAAGAATTAAGTACAGTATCACTGCCGATCAAGGTTATCTCAAATAAACAGAGATATTCACTCAGAATGATCACTAAAAGTTGAATGGAAAATTTTATCCCAATAGATGATAAATGGGTTTTCCGAGAAAACTATCGGAATACAGATCATTCCATTAAAATGCTTCAATAATCCTATTAACGATCTCTTCCAATCCTGCACCAACACTCAATTATCAAGTTTCACTCTTTTCACTGGAAGTTCAAAGTGAGTACAGACAAAAATCTGTTTGACTTCGGATTATTTCATCAGTGAGTTCAAGAAGCTTTAACATACTCTTCTACACAAAACAAGCGCGTTAAAAAAGTTGAGGCACTTCTTTAAATTCGCCATGAAATCTACCATGAGATGAATTAATTTCCTCGAATTTAAAAATTAAATATCAATTCTACAAAAAACTCACCTCAAATATTGTACCGAAAAAATTAAATCACAAATTACAGTCTATTTTTTCGCTTAAGATATATCGCGCAGAATACACTACGATCTGAAGATGTCAAAATATCAATTCATTCTCACAGGGGAGAACCTGAAAGGTATATTATTCAGGAATTATCTGTAAAGATAGCCAAACGCAATGCGCAGAGGCCATCATTTCTAGGCGGAAAAGCATTCTTCACTTGTTTACTAAATGTCAACTGATGGAATCATATTTTCCCCACAGGAAAAGGTCGAGAACAACGTCATTTAATGCTGAATGTTCCTCTTTTACAGCAATTTAATTGAATGTTCCTGGAAAAAACGAGCTTTGTTTGTTCGAAAGTCGGTTTTCTGAGGAGATTCAAGTGATTGATGATGCTAGAAATAAGGTTGAATGAACTTTTAATTTGAGTCCAAATATCCCGGCTATAACACAGTAAAAACTCATTGGTTGCTCTGCAAGCAGGCTCTTTTTGAACCATTCCAAAATAACCTAATTGGAGTTTCCAGTGATTTCCAGGAAAAAGAATTTCAGAAATAATGAGCCCTCTCAAAATCATAGCGATTATTCGTGTTTTGATTCGTAGGCAGGATTTCAAGAGAAAAATTATTGAAATCAGCGTAATAAGCTATCGAATTCAAACGATTTGAATTGGCGGTTAAGTTTGACGTAGCCGTAAGCATTCATTTCATTGGTTGAATGTCAAATCACAGTTTACAACAATGCCAACTGGGCACTTTGTTTTGAATCGCACAGGCTCACAATCTTAGACTAGAGAAGAGAGAGGACGCGTAACGCTAAGCGTATTTGTGATGCAATCTGCCACATAAATAGATAGACCATTTTCGAACATTTGGTAATATTCCTCAGACCTGAATTTTGGAAATAATAGTTATTTTATAAATAAGTTAATTTTAGAATCCAATAAATTAAGTGTAACTTGAAATTACTGAGCAGAAAACCAACTTGAAACTTGTTTGTTTGCCACATAAATACACTAAAAGTGTGTCACTTTGGAACTAGACGAAACGGCTTTGCGCGGTATCCTCTCCCTTCCCTAATCTAAGCTCACAATAGTGAGGCTTTGTGTTACTAAACGAACAGGATTCTCCTTCCCATAGAATCTGAAATCCGAATACTTTTTTGACCTTGCACTTCGATAGTTCCGAAGGAATTTTTTGGAATGATTTATTCCCGGAAGATTTTTCGGGGTGGCTCTCTTTAAGTTTCTTGCTTCTGCAAAAACTCTTTCCTGTAGGTACATTTGCCTATTCCACAGAAGGCAAGTAAGTGACGTTTGTGCTCCCTTTCTGACTAGTTTGTTAGACTCTTCATTTTTTTTTGATTCCGGAGTATCTAATAGATGAAATATTATCTACAAGATATCTAGTAGTATCTAGTAAATAAAGTATTATCTACTAGATACAGGAATCCATACTAATATTATAAATGCGAAAGTAACTCTGTCTGTCTGTCTGTTACTCTTTCACGCCTAAACGGCTGAACGGATTTTGATAAAATTTGGTATGGTGATAGATGATAACCTAGATATGGTCATAGGCTATAAATAATCACGCCATCGTTCCTAGGGGGTAGGCAGTAGGCAGATAACTAAATTGAGTTAGTGATTTTTAGTCGTTTTTGTTGGGACTTTTGCTCTTTCACGTCTAAACGACTGAACAGATTTTGATGAAATTTAGTAAGGTAATAGATGGTTACCTAAAACGGATATAAGATCGAAATGATCACATCATCGTACTTAGGGGGTAGGAAGTAGGCAGAAAACTGAATTGAGTTAGTGATTTTTTTATGGTTTTTGCTGGGAGTTTTGCTCTATCATGCTTAAACGGCTGAACGGATTTTGATGAAATTTAGTTAGGTGATAGATAGTAACCTAGAAAAGGATATGGGCTATTAATATTCATGCTATCGTACTTAAGGCGTAGGCAGTAGGCAGAAAACTAATTAAGTTAGGGATTTTTAATCGTTTGTTTTGAAAGTTTACCTCATTCACGCCTTAAAGTCTGAACGGAATTTTAAAAGACTTGGTTAATATAAAGATAGGATCCTAGGCACGGAAACAGGCCACTTTTTACGGCGGGAAAATACCTCATTCCCGCGGAAATCTAGCGTGATCGTGTCAAGAAGCGCCTGACGCCATAGCTACTGAAATAATTTTGATGTTTTTTTTAACTGAGTGTTACTAAGACTTCAAGTTAGTATTTGATCACTTTTCTAACTTAGAGGGCCGGTAGGCGCCATAATTTAGGGAATTTATGGTAAAATTTTGATGCAACTGTCTTTATTTAACAGTTTTACTTGGATCGAATTACCGTGCAAAGCCGGGGCGGGTCGCTAGTCATTCTATAAATACAAAATTTAATCATCATTTTTCTATAAACATAAACAAGCCTGCAAAAACTCCTGACTTGTTTTAGTAATGTTGGGTAATATTATTTGCGTCATTTATGTCCTTCATCTAACTATGTCGGCAAATTCAACTCATGGTTGTGGTCATAAAATTTTCTATAGCTTCAATTATGCGATGATCATATTCAAATAAATGTTATACAACAACAAATCGAAACTTACGTTTTTTGTTCTTCGGAATTTCAGGAAGCTTGCGTCGTCTCCTTCCAACAGGAGGCCATACAGGTGATGGCACCACCTCGTGTTCGGGTCCATCCTGCATCGAACTGAATCCAGCGTCTGCATCATTATCACAGCCATTTTCTGAGTCGCTCTTGGAAGATGTCAAGGGGTCTTCTTCTCCGGAAATATCGTGCACTAAACTGAAATTTTATGCAGATTTAAATTGAGCATTCGCCATTTTGCATCGGTCTTCCTTTCAGTTATGCAGGGTGTTCCAAGACAAGGTAGTCTCAGTAACAAGAATAGGAAGAAAACTTTGGAATAAATAGAGTTGGTTCTTTCGAAAATATCATCAAAAAGATATACAGGGTGTCCCGGAAAATGTGCGAAATCTCTCGGATTCAGAAAGAACATAAGAAATGAAGCTGACAAGTTTCCATAATTTTTTTCCTAGCGCCCCCCCTACGAAGATACGACCTCCTAAATGATGCCACTGGAAATCCATTTCAGTAGAATAAGTTTCGAACTACTCAATATAATTTGATGAAATTTTGATATGATTAATAGTTTTAAGTACCTCTTAAATCACCGCACTCAAATTTCAATTAGCTTGTTCAGTTTACCAGGGGCGGACTGGGTTGTACATTTTAATGCTTACATTTTCAACACCCTGTATGATAAGGTGCTGAAAAAAATAAATTTGGATACCTTGAACATTAAGCTGAAGAAAAGGTACTCCTGTTCAGTGTCGATAAAATGAACCGTTTTCGAAAAAAAAATAATGAAAGAAGTAAGTAATTGAAATTTATTCCACTAAAATTAATTTCAAGTCGTGTCATTTAGGAGGTCGTATCGTTGGAAGGGCCGATAGAAAAACCAAGTATGGGAACTTGTCATCTTATTTTTTTATGTTCTATCTGAATCCGAGATATTTTCCACATTTTCCGGGACACCCTGTATGCAGGAAAACGAAAGAAACATTTTCACTCCCATATGTCAATAACACTAGTGATATTTCGAATATGTGTTGAAAGTTGGATCATCGT
The DNA here is from genome assembly GCA_013421045.1 of Propylea japonica. Classification (NCBI taxonomy): domain Eukaryota; kingdom Metazoa; phylum Arthropoda; class Insecta; order Coleoptera; family Coccinellidae; genus Propylea; species Propylea japonica. Next base: position 94,981,676 of record CM024239.1, read on the forward strand.
TTGAATTTGCTAAAAAGTAAGATGGTTACCTTCATTTAATGTTTAAATTTCACGTAAGTAGTTGAAAAAACTAATTCTGAATGTTTCTCCAATGTTGGCATTCTATAGCGGTCAACTTTTTTGTATCTTCTCATTTTTCTTCGAGATGCCCAAAAACCATGTCAAGCAATACGATACAGAAGAAAAATCACAAGTTTGATTATCTGATTGTCTAAATGAACAAAATTGCCGTACGTATATGATATGATACCAATCCATACAAAGCTCACCAGGTTTCTAAGCATCTACACCGAAGTGCTATTTGGTTTGGATTTTGAACTAGTGGAATCATTGAATCTTTGGAAACGACGATGTAAGACATTCATGGTCAAAAGTGACCGTTACAAGATAATAATAACCGATTTCTTAAGGATCAAATTAGACTAATTGACTTGGATGAAATATAGGTAAAACAGGATTGCGCTGAGTACCACACAGCAGACGCCACCTTAGACATTCTGCATGACCCATATAAGTATATGCTCATTTTCCGTAGAAAAAACATGAACTGATCAACACGGTTAAACTCTCTTAGATTTTTTATGTTTCCTAAAGTCCTTCAACGTAAAATAACTCAAGCAATGGATCAAATAAGCTCAGATTCATGCATCAGAGTCAAAATAATTGGACATAAAGAACTATGCCATATTTATATGGTGTGAAAGAAGGTATTCAGGCCTTTCAACTAAAATAATAATTTTTAATTGCCTCATACATGCTTGTTCCGTTTTAGAATCAAGCCAATCTAAATTTATGTATCGTAAAAACTAGATCAGAAAACTAAGTAACCTACATTAAAGTTGAATTTAGATACAAAAAATTTGATATACTATTGAATTTGTCTGATTCTAGAAAGAAATACGTGACATTTTTCAAAACTAACATGATTTTAATAGAAATAACTCTACAGTTTGGATTTAAAAATCAATTTTCCCAAGAATTTTATGATATTTTTCAAGTGGACCACACACCAAAGTCATTTCAAAACAAAAAATCTCTCAATACAAATAACAAATAGAATCAATGTCAGTGAAAAATACAAGTCAACTCGATAAGGTGTTTCCTCCAAATTTTCCACCCGGAAAAACTAAAGATTATTGCCTAAGCAATAAATCAAATTTGACAGTACGTGTGGTTTTCCTATGCATGCATAATTCAAGCACTTATCTCTAATAATTCTCGTGAAATGTACAAAAATTAACCAAATTAATAAAAGAAGTTGACTTACGAGTAAAATGCGTTTGAAGAATTAGTGTGCCATGTGGATTTTTCGAAGTTTTTCCTAAATTCCTCAAACTCCTTATCAGCCATGTTTATTTTCCGACCCCTAACCCCAACTACTGTCATTGTATTGATCAAAGGGGCGAACCAGCGTGGTTTTTCAGATTCGGCGCAAGGGGGTGGAAATGAAGCGCAGGCAAAGGAAAATCCGGAACCGGCTGAACTACTGGGATCAGCAGAGGAAAGCGGGAAAACCGACACTATTACGAATTTTCGCGGTATCACGGATACGTGTTGTTATAATTTTTTTTATTAGAGTAACATTTACAAGCAATCCGAACATAATAATTCTATGAGCTAGTGTGTGGGGTTCAGAGTTTTGAGGCTCTTAGTGGCGTGATAAGGTTCTCTTCAATTAGAGTCCTCTTCTAATCTGCATCAGATCTGCTGGCCATTTGCGTCGTAGTCTCCTATTTCGTACTGGTTCGATTAAAGGTAGAAGTAGGGAATTTATATGACCCTCCAGTTTTTGTGATGGCTGTCACTTTTTTCTTTTATTTCATCCTTTACGAATGGTATCTTTTGGTCTTCGTGTAACAACAAGCGTAAGAAAATTATGATTTTCATCACACGCTCACACAAACTCATAAAGCGGGTAAATTTTTTCATAAGATTTTTTTATAAGATTAGTTATACTTTTGCCAAATTTCTACAAGACTACTCGTTCTACTGTAATTTCGAATTTTTAGCCGCAAAATGCTCTCAAAAGATAGGGTTCGGTTCCCTAATGACGAATCCGTACTCAAATTCAATTCTGTCCGTAGGGCCGTCCAGCTGTAAGCCCGATAACTTTCGAAGGAATTGTCCTAGAGACTTGTGATTTTCAGGGTAGGTTTTGTTCTTAAATGCCGCGGTTGAGTTCGTTGACCAGCCAAATCGTACAGGGTGTTCCATACAATATGGACATTCAAAATGTTTTCCTCAATATCTCAGAGAAAACAAAAAAGAAGACAATTCAATTGAAATATTGAAAAGAAGAATCAATAAAGTGAAAGCAGAGAATAATATTAATCGATTGAAATCAACCAATATAAAACCCATAATGTTATGCATCAAACCTTTTCTTATTGAAAAGAAGAATCTTTATATTTCCATAACAAGATATTATCCGATTCGAGTGAAATTATTTTGTGAATGTATATTGATAGGTACCTATGTAGGCGCTCAGGGCTCTTTTTAGATTTTTCTCTGAACATTTTCATCAGGAATGTCGAAATTTCGTGGTGATTTTCTGTAAAAATAATTCTTCGCCTATTCAGCACCTTTGGGTAAGAAAACACATAATTTTTTTCAACTGTCATATATTTCGTGATCAATAAATCCACAGCCTGTAAAATTTTTGTATTATGCTCACCAATAACTTAAATAATGAAACAGAGAAGTCGAGTACAAAGTATTTTTCGTAAAGTTGAATCCTTTAGGCAAATTTTTGTTGCCGTTCACCTCACCATCATCCATAATTTATCTGTCTAAACTTTCACTCCAGCCATTCTGAAAGATGAAATATAAATGAAAAATCGATGTTCGATCGTGTTATTTATATTTTACGGTGATGTCATGGTCAATGTTCTTAATTAGTTAGCTGGAAATAATTGTCATTGATATATCGATTGAACCGTGGCTCATATACCAGACATTGATGAATTATAAACTCATTTTCACGATGTTTGTTTTGAAAATTAAAGATTATATAAAAAGCGAAAATTTGGAAAAATAAAAAATCGCAGCTTTTTCATATTCGGAAAGTAATGGTTCAAATTTTAGTACTTTATAATTCATTGCATTCTATCCATTCATAAATAAACTCGCCTGTTCGAATCTTGAAACTATCCTAGAGTAAAATGGAATTCATAAATGTTTAGAATGAAACCAATAGGTTTCAGTATATCCAAATTTGAAATATCGTTTCCGTAAGTGCGAGATTCCTGCAAACGCTTTTGATGTTACTAACAATAGAAATCGATTTGGTTTATATCAAAAAAACAGATAATTTGAATCAATCAAACTGTGACCTAAGTATCATATCTTTCTATCATTATATTCCTGGTTAAACTTATAATTTTAAGAAAATTATTAATATATTCTTCGTATTATTAATTCTTTGCCATTCGATATACACCACTATGAATTTAATTGAAATAATAGATCAAGAACTATAATAATCCTTTTTGCGATCAACCTTCACCGAAATCATGAAAATGCTTTCTACTCACTTGCTGCACCTATTATATCTCTTCTTTTAACTGTTGGAAACTCTTTAGAGTCCCTTCTAGGATCCGTAGGTTGTCCGGTAATGTACCTTGATAAACTCAAGTATTGACCTTTTCCATTATTTCCAGATGGTGGTTTCAAGTTCTTAACGTTTATATCTTCCCATGGGAATTTTATACCTTCCAGTTCTTTCCTTGTGTTACCATTCATCTTCAATGTCCTAAGATGGTTGATTTCAATTTAAATTTTGCCAGAATAATCATAAAAGAATATCATTTCGAAGGAACAAATGTTTTAAACTGACATTTTTATGATGGTAAAAATAACTAATGATGGACCTCCTAGTTTTCTCAAGAAATAAACATTATATGTTCTTGAAATGGGATGAATTTGTTCTTCTAGTTATTCCTGATTATAGTTATTCTACAACTGAATCCAAATTCAATAGTGCGTACTACCATCTCAATCAAATCAATAAAATGCGCAATACGCCTAGGCATAGCACGAATCAAGTCATTAATGAAATAATCAGGCATATCATTTCATTCTTTACCCGATTTCTGAAAAGTTTAAGGTGGGTTTGGCGATTGGATATTACTCTCCCTAAGTAATTTCTCAATTGCTCAATTGGATTTATGTCTGGTGAGTTTGCTGACCAGTTCATTTTCTGGATATTGTTCCCTTGAAGAATGTTTTGAACCCTTCATATGCGGTATGGTAAGAGTTTTGACGATGAGTGTGTTTTAAATTGTTTTTCATTTTTGTGCGAATCTCTTTAGGGATCAGAGTGCTATTGTTATGCTGAAATGTTGTCTGAAATGACTCGGTAGAATCCGAGGTCAATCATAATTATGTCCGTCCGGTCGTAAATACTCTAATTTTCACGAGGCAATAGCTACTAACTCGAGAATTTCAGGATAGGTTAAGAGTCTAGGTAAATAACTCGATTGAGTTCTATAATGGCCAAATGGATCGAATATTTCCCGAGTTATGATAATTTGAACAGGGTAATATTTTGTATTTAGAGTTTAGACGACAATAATGACTTATACAATTTTGTGAGGGACACTCGTTGTAGAAATCTGAAAATTTGAATTTTGTTGAGGAATGATTTGGAGACTTGAAATTGTCAGCTGTGTTCATTAATGTTTCGAATCGGTCTAGTAGTTTTCGAGTCATAATGATTTAAAATTTCATTAGATACAACATACCTAGTAATCCCAGCAAAGTACACATCATCAAGCTCCTCGTCTTCATTACCCCAGTTGATACCCTTATGAAGCGGAGCAGACCTATTGTTGATTTTCGAAAACAATTTGTTGTTAAACGTGGGCTGGCCAAAAGTATAAACTATAGAGGTGGACATCGGCTCAGCTTCCTCCATTTTCTTAATGAACGATTCAATGTTAATCTTCACGGCCGGTTTTTGAATGCTGGGGTATTCTACTTCGGGGGGCACCTGCGAATTTCTTCTCGAAAACCCCCCAGGTGCTGGAAGGGCCAAGATGTTGTCTAGTAGGGATTTTTCTGTTCGCGCTGATAACGTTTGTTGCTGAATTTGAGGCTGTTGTTGGGGTTTTAGATTTTGCTGGTTGGTATCTGTCAGGTTTAGTTGTATTCCGTTTTCGTTTCTTCTTATGCTGCTGTACCTTTGTCCTACCTAAGAAAAAAGGAAAGATATTGTGAATGACAAACTTTTCCGAGCTTTTCTATAACATATTTATTTTCGAAATATGATTATGAATTCAGTCAGTACAAGGAAGTTCAAATAGATAGACCTAAAATGTATATCTGCAAATTCCCCACAACATTTCACTTTGGATTTTGAAGAATTTACAATGCAAAAAATAGTATTCGCTAGTGTGAAAATAATGTGAAATTGAAAAAAATTGGAAAAAAAACCCTGAAGAAAGTCAGAAAAAATTTTCGTGCGCTTGTTCATATATGGAAAACGATAAACAAAATTTGATTATCCTGAGAGCTATTAGTATAATTTATCATTTAATATTCAACTTTCCTTTTCAAATCTTAAGCCAAACCTTGAAAACTGTCATTAGTTTCGGAAATATGGGGATATTATTCTCCTCATAAAATTTTTTTTGTTGAATCTTACCTATAGTTTTACGATTTCAATATGAAATTTTGCTGACAATTTTTTTTTCTAAATACAAAATTCGAATTGATCCGATGAGTTGTTACGGAAATATTGAAAAAAAATGAAATTTCCTCAGAAACTACAGAATCTATTTGGCCCGTTAACAAAATCAACCTCGGCATTAGATTCTCAAACTTACCCCCTCAAGTTAGGAAAAAAATTACCCACCACCTATTCTAAACAATCAACGATTTTGACTAAAAAAATTCCCAAAACCATAGCTTATTATGATTAAATATTCTTACGAAAGCTTCTCAAAAATGAAAATAAAGAAGCTAGGAGAACTTTTTATTTGACGCCATTTTACTATTTTTTCTTATAGCTCGAAAACGGTTTGACTTAGAAGGTTGCAGTTTTCACCAAATGAATTCTCTCAAAAATAGAGCCCGAAAATGTGGCACTCATTTTATTCCAGCTTATCATGTTTCTGAGATCCCCTCACTAGACAACGAATTTAAGACACCCGGTACACAGCATTCGAATAAAATATGCAATACTGCAATCAAATTTCCTAGCCAATCCAACAATCATTTAGGCTTTCATTCATGATTGTTTCGATCAGTAGCTACAAAATCGATTAACATCTACAAATACAGTTATTCTCACACCCACATGTTTGCGTTAATATTTATAACACTATACCCTTATTGATACAAAACTACGATATGTACCGTGCATCGATTTCAAATTAAGCTTTCTTTCATCGCAGAGAATGACTCACCTGAAAATATTGATGTTTCAGGGCTCCTTGAGCGGTAGGTCTGTCCGCAGGATTCCAGTCGAGCAGGATGTCCAGCAGGTTGACCAGAACTTCAGACGCTTGAGGGACAACGTCAGACAGGTTGGTCCTGACGAAATATGGGAATTTGTAGCCGACCGCGCCAGCTAACTGGTAACCTTCGGGCCATTTTTTCTACGAAAAATGAGGCAGTTGTTCATTAAAGCTAGCAAACGCGGTTATGGTTATTGAATCTCTACAAAAATACTCAACTACAAGGATGGCCAGCTGCAACGCCAGAACTCAAGCCGTTAGATTTTTTTGAATATATTCAGTAGTCGTGGATAAAGTATAGTATGCTACTCGCGTAGAATGGCTGTTATTCACTAGGTGATTTGGGCCACTCGCATACGGCTCGAGGCCTAAATTTCACCTCGCAAATAATAGCTATCATTATACGCTCGTTACATAATACAGGGTGTTCCTAAATTGAACCTACAAACGAAAAGGGGAGATTCCTCAAGTGAGTTTAAGAAAAAAAAGTCCCATAAATATGGGGTCGCAAACGTTTCGTTTTCGAGATATAGAGTGTTGAAGTTTGAATTTTTTTCAAGTTTATTCCTCATAGTATCTATACTTCACAAGATATTCAACTGAAATTTGGCATAGATAATACATTTGACAGTTCCTAACACGTGACATGGCAATTTCGATAGAAGATCTACAGGGTGATATTTTTTCTGGAACACTGCCAATGTTCTTCTGCAGAACTTCTTTTGGTGAGCAACTGTTAATTTGAAAAAATGTAAAAAAAATCTTTGTTCTTATACTTAACTTTTCGGTCTCTTGTAGTTTTGTCGTATCTACCAACGATTTCGAGAAAAAAAATTTTGAACGATTCTCTCGAAATCCTCGTGAAAATCCAAATTATGTTGGGAAGGCCACTTTGTAAGCTGTGGTGAATGAATTCAGTGTCAGTTTTTATGGAAATTTTCCTGATCTGTAGCGATGATTCATAAAGATTCGATAAACTCGTATAATCAACACATGTTTTTGATTAAAACGAAACGTTTGCGACCCCATGTTTATGGGACTTTTTTTCCTTAAACTCACTTGAGGAATCTCCCCTTTTCGTTTGTACGTTCAATTTAGGAACACCCTGTATACTATTAAGGATTAGGGATTCAAACTTGCCTTATTAGGAGAGCCTAAAATGGCGCATATCTTATACAGCTGATCAGTTTCTGTGCTACCAGGAAATAATGGTCTGTAAGTACAGATTTCTGCAGCTATACAACCCACTGCCCCATATCAATGGGACTACTGTAGGTGGTAGAATGTAGAAGAACCTCTGGTGCTCGATACCATCTCGTGGAAACGTAGTCTGTGTATGGGGGTCTTGAACGGATTTCTCTTACTAAACCAAAATCGGCTATTTTTAGTAGTTCAGGACCAGAACACAAAATATTCTCAGGCTTCAGATCCCTATGGAAAAAACCGTGCCTATGAATGAACGCTAGACCTTGGAGAATCTGAAAAATATGAAAAGCTGAAAAATAAACAATGCAAAATTTCTGCTGCTACGAAAATTTAGGTGAAAGAAATCAAGAAAGATTCGGAAAAAATTAAGAAAGACCTGAGCAGATGTTTTTGAGCGTTCGTTCATTGGTGGAGCAAAGAGGTTATCACCTCAATTGATACTAAATATATAAATGCAAACTCTCCGCGGAATAATATTCCGGAAATTATTAAAAAAATTAAATATGTAAAGAAACAATAATTAAAAAAAATTGAATCCCATGGTTCACCTGATGCGATCCTCCTAAAATTTTGCATGAACATTCAGTATATCAATCTTCATTCACATAATAAATTTTACTAGAATCGGATATCTTATTATAGAAATATAAAGATTCTTCTTTTCATTATTTCAATTGAATTTTTTTGTAGTTCTGTTAACACTATGGCCACAAATGCATGAGGCTGAGGCTTATTATGATCATCTCGCATGTGGCCGCCAGATTTCATTTCGATTGGTTCGTGTTGTTCGAGTTATTGAGGAACAAAAATATTGAATGGCCATATTTTATGGAACATTCTATACGATTTGGCTGGTTATGAACTTAACCGCGGCATTTGGGAGCCGAACTCACCCTGTTATCAAGTCGCTAGGATCATCCCTTCGAACTTTATCGTGCTTACGGCCGGACGGCCTCACGGACAGAATTGAATTTGACACAATTCCATCAGCAGGGAGTGAAATCCATTTTCGGCTCAAATGCGAAAATTATTTTATTATTAATTGGGCAAAACGATATCGCACTCGTTTAAGTAACGATTGCTCGAAAACTGCACAACCAATTCAACTTTTAACCACATCGCTTAAAAAGGTAATCAAATTAACATTCTTTCGATGTATCACAATTTATATATTTCTATTTGAAACAATGAGAAATATTAAATTCGAAAAAGCTTAAGATAAATTGTTTTGGAAATAAAATATCGACGAATTCTTCGTTGGAGAAATATTGACGAGGTACGTTACTTTTTTGGCGTGCCGTATATCCGAGTACATCAAGTGCATATTTGAATAAAATATGTATCGATAATCCATACCAACCTGATAAAGCATATTTCGTACAATTGCTTCAGGAAAAGGAACTTTCCTATCTTTGATGAGCTGGTAGAGATTCTCCTGCATGTATTCAAATACGAAGTAGAGGACATCGTTCTCACGTATCACTTCCTTGAGTTTCACCACGTTGGAATGATGTAACTTCTTCAATGACTGAAACAAATGGGTATAATCGATTGGTCGTAGAAATTTCATTGATGATGATCGGTACAATAGACTTCATTAGCATGTTGCTTTTCTCTTCAGTCGAATCAAACATAAAAGAAATTCTCCGTAACGTATTGATACTTAAAACTTTCAGACGTAACCTGAAATATGAAAGAAGCATGCAACTGGGAATCAGGATATCGAACCCACTTCTTACGAGTATAAAAATGAGAGAAACTTACTGCTGCATCGCATTTTATATACTTCTGCATTCGATAGTATAACAGAGGCAATCATAAATATTCATAAAAAATATCCGGAATCGTATCTATTGGGGGAGTCAATTGAATGTATAAGAGCACAAAAATTTAAGAAATGCCCTAACGTTAAGACATCAGCTTTTACGCGCTTATCCACATCAGACTGTACCTATATGAAAAGTTGCGAAAAACTTCAGGAGGTGATTTCTTGTCAATAACTAGGCTGGGTCTTTCATATTAACTTCTTTTAAACACACCAGCTTAGTTAAAGCACCCTAAAGATGGCACATGAGAAGCAATTCATATTTCTTTCTCTAAAAACCAAAGAACTAACATGAATGAAATCAAGCAGATATTCTATGCGGGCGAAAACGCATTAAAGAAATTTTTGAAGGTGTTTTTATTTGTTCGCGAAAGGTAGAAAAAAACCGCTTCTGAACCTTGTTTCGCAAGAAACTTTTTTCGTATTCATATTCCACAATAAAGAAATTAATTTTGGAAAGCTTGATACATTCTTCATTTCACTATAGTGTATAGTGATTTATCCACAATTTTCTCTTATACTGTGTATTCTGTATGAATGCTGTACATTGTTCACTATTCGAACAAAATGTCAGCTCTTTCTGCGAATCTTTAGTAGTAAATAAAAACTGAAGGATCGAAAAAAGGCTATTCGTAAAATTGACGTAATAGATACAAGAGAAAAACCAAACTAATCACCAATCATAAACGCAAATCACGACTAATCAAACTCAAACGTTCATCCATTCATGATTCATTTCGAACATACCCCCTTCTCCAAAGCGTCACGAGAAACCCCTGTGAATATTTGATAACATCAATACTACCATTCAGATAGATATTCACAGGCGTTCTTTGTTGTAAGCGATCACTTACTACAAAGAAACATAACCGACCAACTCAATCACTGGTCCAGGCTAGTATCCCACACGTGATGATTGGCCTCTCAATCTTTGTTTGCATCCATCGCAGTATATTGAGGTTGCATCTCCATGTTCTTGCTGCCATGTTTCTGCTCATCGTCACTCTGATATGTCTGTGAGTCGGTCCCAAAGAAGTTTCATGTCTGGTGACTTCTTTTCTGAACTGAAAAGCTTGCCCATTTAGGAGGTGGACATGTTTTATAGCTGAAAGTTTCCTTCTTTGATCTGATGGTACTATTGTGTTCTTTGCTAGATTAAGGCTCAGCCTCACTGAGTTGCACCTCTACTTTTTGGCCTTAAAAACTAACTGATAGAACTCCCTGCTAGACCCTGCAAACTATATTTCATTTTATTCATACTTTCGTTACCTTATAAGGCTAAAAGTGAGGTAACTATCGAATCATATTTTCCTAGAAGGCAATAGCGTCTATAATTCAACGAGCTATAAATGCAATTTCTAGAAAAACAATCAGCTTTTATCAAAAAACGAAGATCTGCTCATCGTAGACTCTTGAACTATCATGTAGAAATGTATAGTGACTCATTCACACTTTCCTCTGATACTGTGAATTCTGTATAAATGCTATATATTGTTCATTATTCGAATAAAATGTCAAGCTTTTTTCCATGGAACTATATTAGCGATTACAAACTACAGGATCGAGAAGAACTCGTAAAATCGGTGTAATAGATACAATAGAAAAACCAATCAAATCGCTAACCATAAACCCAAATCACAGTCCATAAAACTCAAGTAAAGCCCCATTCATGATTCATTTCAAATATACCCTGTCCTTCTCAAAAGTGTCACGAGAAACCCCTGTGAATATTTGATAACATCAAAACTACCAATCCAGATCAATATCCACAGATGTTCTTTGTTGTAAACGATCACTTACTACAAAGAAACATAACCGACCCAGTCAACCGTCATCAAATAAACCACCAACTCAAAAAGGGTCAATCTACTCACTTTCACTTCCCTCAGGCTCATAGCCTCGTCCCAAGAGTAGTATTTCCTCTTCATCCTCTTGATGGCCACCTTCTCCCCGGTGTCTTTCCTTTGACCCAAGACCACCGACCCATAGGTACCATCGCCAAGTTGATGCAGGTGATGTAGCGGTTCATTTTCACAACGCAACAAACATGAAACTTCAAACGGAGGAGTCACTCATGACATTTTCGATGGTTCGAGACCGACTGGGAGCCCTGGTGGTTTCCACCGAACTGACTTAATATAAACATTCCTGACCGTTTCTATGATATCACGTGGAAAATATCGATTATTTCGGGAAATTCTTTTGTAATGGTTTGGCGTTGGGGTTAGTGGGCCTTTTTATTCGCATGTTTGTGGTGTACATGCGAATCGAGGAGTTTCGTGGAGACATATTGCAGTTGATCGTGTTGAATTTTAAGCACTGAATTAATTTGATGGAAACAACGAGAACTGTGTCAAACAGTCATGTAAACTGCTTCAAGCACAGACCCCATTGTTGAGTAACCCCAGAAAATATACATCTCGTTCAAGTGCACATTTATAACTAAATCCTTCCATTGGTTATATAGACCAGATTCACATACGACTTCTGTTCAAAAAATTGAGAAAAGCCCTGAGCAGGAGCTTTGAGCTCTAGTTCTTTGGCGGAGCAATAAGACTATTACCTCAAAATTTTATATGGGATTTGAGATTGATACCGAATATATGAATGCAGAATCTCAGCACAATTGGAATCATATTCTGAAAATTATACAAAAAATGAAATTTGTAAAAAAAAATAATCACAGAAATTAAATTATATGGTTCTGATGATGCGTTCTACTTGAAATTTTGCATGAAGATTCAGTAGAGTAGTTTTTATTCTCAAAATAAATTTCACTCGAATAAGATATTCTGTTGTGGAAATATAAAGATTCTTCTTTCAATATTCCAATTGAATTTTCTATGGTTCTGTTGACACTATGGCCACAAAAATTTTCATTAAGATTCAATATACCAATCCTTATCTCCAAAGTTTATTTTTTTCAATATTCCAATTGAATTTTGAGAAACAAAAATTTTGAATGGCCATATTTATGGAACACTTGTACGAATTGGCTGATGAACGAACTTAACCGAGCCATTTGGAACCCGAACTCATCCTGAAAATTTCAAGTCTTTAGGACAACCCCTTCGAAAGTTATTGTGCTAACGGACGGCCGGACGGCCCCACGGACAGAATTGAATTTGACCACGAATTCGTCAGCAGTGAGTCGTTTGAGACCATTTTCGGTTCAAAATTCTAAAATTGCAGACATTTGGGCAAAACGATATAGCATTAGTTTAGGTAGAACAAGCGCTCAAAAATGTAAATTTTGAATTTTCCTGGGCTGAGTTTCATTCGATTATCGATTTTATTTGTTATTTTGGTACATATGTTGTGGCATAATTAGACAATATGGATAAGTAGTTTGCTGTTGACTACTGAAAATGTTATGCCTATCAAACTTCCAAACACTAATCTTTCATCATACGACAAGCCAAAAAGGTCTGTAATCTGTAACTCATATGGAGTTACATTCACAGCCTTAAAATATAGATGCTCTGCAACACATGTTTCTTTCCTTCAGCGGAATCAGTATTCTTGGTTGTATATGGATGAATATGAAATTGAAAATTAATTCGAAAATATGTCGAGAAATATTATTTGCAAATGTTAGAGATGAGATTTCAAGGAAGTGTTATCTAGGTTATTATGGCCTGAATTTAAAATGAAATTTATGAATCTTTCAATATAAATTGACTTTCGCGCCATCTATACGACACTAACAGAACCATAATTCATTGTCGTAACCGTTATTCTTGATGTTACAGAATTCTGACGAAATTTTCAGGCATTTGAATGAGAATTTCCAGTATATACCTAAAGGTTTTTCTCATGTGACAACTTTTAGAATAGTGTTCATTTAATATTGAAATGCGGTTTCTATAATCCTACGTTTGAACGTCGCGCGATGATGACGTACGAGCAAGCAGTGGCGATGACGATTCACAACAGTGATTCAACCAATTAAATGATTGCTAACGCGTTCGTCAATCTCAACCACCTTTCTGATTGTTCGAATTCACTAGCTTATTTTGTTAATTTCAATAAAATTATTTTTGAGTGTTCATTAATACCTCGATTAATTCTAAAATTATTTTTTCTGAAAATGACTGAAAACACCCAATCTTAACGAATATACATTTTAGCTACTTATTCAAAGTTTCATTTTGCGATTTGATATCTGCATTATTTAGGTACCTATATTCCTTCAATTTTTTTTTAGAAGTTATCGGTTTGACGCAAAATTTGTATTCTTCAAGGTCACTTATAAATTCAGTTATGGGAAGAAAGGCATCACAAGGACGAATTTAGCTATTACATGAATTAAATTTTTCCAGACCACGCGTAAACAATTGTAGGAGAATGATAAACATCAGTATCCCAAATAATTAATCAAAGGTTCCAGCGTCATAGTTTATCCAAAATATAATTTTTATAATTGCTATTTATGAACATAAAAACAGCAAAGACGGGAAATCAACTTTTGGTGCCTTACAACTATTTCATATATTTCCCTATTTTAACATTTCTCGAAAATTCTGAATGATCTAAAAAGTCGGTAATAAAAGTTTTTTCGGATTGCACTGGAATACATTGTTCAAGTAGTTTTGTATAATACAGAATTCATATACATACTAATATAATTTCACTACCTACCAAACATGAGTGAAGCTTAACACATTTTTTAATTGTATATGGAGTGAGTTAATTTCATTTTTACTTGTCAGTAGTTATCTACATTTCAATACAATAAAAATTTTAGCAGTCAACATAAAATTAAAAAGTAAATTAATTAAAATATTTGAGTACCTGATAATCTAATAAAATATAAATCGTAACCAATACCACTTTTACATTCCAAAGGAAAAAACAACTACCCAACAAAATTATACTTGAACGTAAACATGATAACTTCCAAAAAGAACGACTCAAAATTCTGAAAGTAAGTTAGACATTTCCTTAGACAAAGGAAATTTCAATAGGAAATATGAATTAGCTTGGATATATTCAAATTAGATATTTGGGTCTTCCAATAATATGAACATGCACACAAGAGCCTTAGACAAATAACGTCAGGGGTAGATATGTTAATTTTTTTTGAAGTCCTGATGGAAAAAAACTCGACGATAAAATTTTGATTCACGTATGATAATACGTCTGTCGATAGACAGACTGGTCGAAAACGAAAAATACCTACTTCAAATGCAAAAGAGAATGATGTGTTTGAAGCGTTGAACATCATAAAACCATTTATAATTGAGTATATTTGTGAAATGAACGAAAGGATTCTTGAAATTAATGACAGTAATTTATCATGAAATGAGTGTAGTTACGATTATTCCTTTCTATTCTGAAATCAAGACATTAAAATTTTATGAGTAAAATGGAAAAAACATTCAGTATATCAGTCATGATTCACAAAATAAATTTCACTTGAATCGGTTATCCTGTTATGAAATATAGACTTTTTATTTTCAATATTTCAATTGAATTTTTTATGGTTCTGTTAACACTATGGTCACAAAATTCTGCATAAACATTTAGTGTATCAATCTTTGTTCATAAAATGAATTTATACGAATCGGATATTTTTTATGGTATTATACACTTTCTAATTTTCAATATTCCAATTGGATTTTCTATGGTTCTGTTTACACTGTGGACACAAAATTTTGCATGAAGCTTATTATGACCATCTTGCATATGGCCGCAACATTTCATTTCGATAGGTTTCGTTTAGTCTGAGATATTGAGGAACAAAAATTTTGAATGGCCATATTTTATGGAACACCCTGTATGATTTGCTTGGTTAAAGAACTTAACCGAGCCATTTAGGAACCGAACTCACCTGAAAATTTCAAATCTCTAGAACAATCCCTTCGAAAGTTATTCGTCAGCAGGGAAGAGAACTCTATTGTTTGAGACCATTTCGGCCCAAAATTCGAAAATTACAGATATTTGGGCATGACGATTTAGCACTCGTTCAAGGAGAACGAACACTCAAAAAGTGAAAAATACAGTCGTAGCGTTCATTCACCAAAAATGTTGATTTGACTAGTTCTTTGAACAGACTGTATTTCCAGATCACCATTAAGTTTTGTTGATTTATTTTGTTCCGAATTTGTATTAATACTTCGATCAAGTGATTATCACAAGGTCAATTAGGACAAATAATTATGTTCCCTATGACTTTTCGTATTATTCCTGTGATATAGCACAGGGTCAAGGTTTCACTAGTTGTTCACTCAAATGTCTAACTCATCTGCGAAAGATAAATATTCAATAATAATAAAATGAAAATTATGTGTTGTTATTTTCCGTAGCCAATATGACGACATACGTGTAAACCTGATGTACAGGATGGACTAAACTGAAATTTTATTATCTAGATATAATGTAGTTCATTCGTATTTATAGAATCGTTCAGTTGGCCATAGATATCCAGTATGAATTTCACTTATTGCATTTGTGGGATTAGAATATTTTTTCAGTTTCTTATTTATTTCGTTTTTTCAGATGCACTTTCAAGATATTCAGCCAAATCAGATGATAGCAAAAAAATTGTTTCAATGAAATATAAACCCTTCCATATGGATATTTTAGCAAATAAAATCGTCCTATCAGTTTTTTTACTGACGTTTATATCTTTGTGTTTGTGTATCTCACGTAGAAAAAAAGACTCGAAAAAAGATGACCTCAATTTCTATTAATTCTTCTCTATTTCTAGGGTCAGTAAGTAGTAGTTCGGGGATCACGAATTCTGGCCACCCTCTACATATTTCCCAGCTGATTATGTGAAAATAATACACTTTATTTTTGATATAGAAAAAAATTTGTGAAGCCATACTTAAGAAGAAAATATTATGCCTACAATTTTCCCAACAACGAAACAAAATAAACTAGAGAACATGATTCGAAAACAAGCAAAAAAAAATATAAATGCATAAAGTACCTAAAATCAGAAACAATTAAAAATTTTCAATGAAATGCTCCTGAGTAAATCCTTGGACAAATTTGTCAGGAGCAAATTGGCTTTGAAAAAAATTGTTGCCTAACAGTAAAACTTAAAAAAGGAAATGAATGAAATGGATAACGTAACGCTTCGGTGTCTACAACAGACTCCTTCTTCAGACGAACTTGAAAAATATTAGGAATTGTCTTTTTTCGTTTGTAGTCTAATTGACATTGAAAGTTGTGAGCACATAGGGATGTTGATTCTTTAATTTTGAAATTTCCTGATGTCATTTGTTTTTTCAATAAATCAATCCAAATACGATCTATTCCAACAGAACAATTAGCCAAATTATCTATTTCATTTAATAAAATACTTGTGGATTTCTTTATTTTCCTTTTATAACTACCAGGTTCCTTTTTTAGAATTGCTGTGATGTTCCAGTTCATCATATGATTTCCGCTATTTGAACATACATGATCAGCAATTTGGGATCTTGTGATGTCCCTATTTTTGATGTTGATCTTATGTTCACGTTTTCCTATCTCTAAAGATCTTGATGTCTATCCTGTATAAGATTTTCCACATATACAGGAAATATTGTAAACATAATATTTTTTTTATTTTTGTGTCTCATTCATTGGTTTAGTTCAGGTTAGAATGGATCTCAAATCATTTTGTGTTTTGATAACAGTTCTTATGTTTAATTTAGAATCGATTCTTCTTATGTTTTCTGAAAGGCCATTTATATAGTTGACGTTCAACAAATTTGATTGTTCTTGACGGTTTTCTGTTTGTACCTGATCATCATTAGAATTTTAGAGACAGGGAGTGAAAACCCAAAAAAAGTTTTCTAGAAATATACCTATGACTCCACAACAATATTAGGCCGATCGTCATTGTTTGAACTTGAACTTGATAGCTTAACAATTCCTGAAGTAGTTTCACCTTCACTTCAAGAGTGAATGAACTATATCAGTTACAGTATAGGTGCTGGGTAGAGAAGAACGAGAACACAGTAATTATTTGTCCAATCTCTCTCCTTTGCATGAACTGAAAATTTTTAAACTTGATATTGCTTTTAAACTTTATATTGCCCAAAATAATGGCAAAAATAATTTCTTGTGTAAATGTCGAGTTCTTTGATTTTTTCCACCTTGCTGACTTTGAAGGCTAATTATAGCAAAAGTAGACTGTTGAGTACCATTTTTTATAATGATTCTGAAAGCTGAGTGTTGAGCGCAGTTTTTTAAGCCTACTGAGAAACCATGAAGTAGCTGTTTACATTTTTAATTTAAATTTGAAAATTTAGATTATGATCCAAATACGTAACTTTTCACTTGAGACCAACATTTCTATAATTTTATCAAATTTACGATGTTGGTTATTTTATGTATGAAAGTATATTTCATGGCGATTTATTTACAACAAAAATATATCAGAAAACTCTCGTACTTTTTGTAATATCTTTTTAATATGGTCAAGTTGAAAATTCTCAAAAGTTTATAAAAAAAATAATAACTTGGAAACCGTGAAAAATCGCATAACATTATGGGGGTGATTCGAATACCCCATAGACGAGGGACCTGTTTTTTCTTTTGGATGTCAATCGTCTGGCCACCCTGTATAATGAATGTTCATGCCAATTTCAAGAAAATCGCATCATCAGAATCATAGGAAATTCAATTGGAATATTGAAAAAAAAGAATTTTTATATTTCCATAACAAGAAATCCGATTCGAGTGGAATGTATTTTGTGAATGAAGATTGATAGACCTGATTATTATCGAAGATCGATATTCTGAATGTTTATGCAAAATTCAAGAGTATCGCATCATCAGAAACATAGAATTCAATCTTTTAATTGTCGAGTTTTTAAATAATATTACAGTTTTCGAAGAATTTCCAGAATATTATTCTGATCCAACTGAGATTTTGCATTTTTTATTTAGTTTCAATCTCAAGTCCTATAAGAAATTTTGTTTAGTACCATTGCTCCACTAATTACGAGCGCTCAAAAGCATTTGCTCAGGCTTTCTTAAATTTTGACATTACACATACTCTTGTTTTCTCTGTTAATTGCTAAGTTACTTATCTCTCTTTGAAAAAACAAATAACCAATATGAACACGTAAAGTTCTTGATATTTTTTGCTAATTAAATTACACGAATGTCACGTTTTTTTCACGATATTCGCATATCACTGAAATATAGGCTGAATTCGGCATGCTCCTTTGCTGACTTAGGTAATTACTCCAGAAGTCCTGTGAAATCAGAAAATTTAGCGAGAGGAAGGTCAAGATAAGATAAGATGTATAATTCAAAATTTTTGTTTTGTATATCACAATTGAGTGCCGTGTTAAAATCATTTATTTTGGGCATGTGCAGATTTCTATTTGCACTTGCATTTCTTGATCTTGCATGCTTTTCAAGACTGATTTTTTTGGAATTAAATCGAAAGGAGCATTGATCCAAAACTTAAAATGTTTATACAGTAAATAAAAAGAAAGAATAGTATTGAATTCAATTGAATGAGGATTAGAGAAAACAAATATTGGTATCTACCTTCATTGTTTATACCTTTTATATTTCAGGAGTTAATTGTGGAAACTGAAATCAGGCTACTGTTTTTCTGAAAATCTTTGGTTTTTACTCCCAGTTTCTGAAACAGAAAAAGTTAAAAAACTTTAATTGAAATGAATGTCGATTAGACAACAATTGAAAAAACACACAATTCTGAAGATTTTACAAGTTTGTCTGAAGAAGGTGTCTGATATAGATACCGAAATGTTAGGTACATTATCTTTTTTATTTATTTCCTTTTTTTGTTTTACTGTTAGGCAACAATTTTTTCGAAACCAATTTGCTCATGACACATAAAGTGCAAAGATTTTCGCAGGAGCACTTCATCTTAATTAATTTTTTCTAATTATTTCTGTTTCAGAGACTGGGAGTGAAAACCTATAAAGTTTTTTAGAAATAATTTAGTACACCAAATTTGGGTTCATTTCGTGAAACTATTTGATACATAATTTTATCTCACAGGTATTGTTTTACCGAATAAAGAATGAAAAGTTTAATTTTCTGGCCGTTCTCACATATGTGCGTTGTTTGATAATAAAAAATTCACCTTGAAAACCAGAAAACAATAAAACTTCGACGTTTCCCTCATAAATATGATATACAATTTAGTTTTATGCATCAATCATGACTTCCATCTGCAAAAACCCGTTTTATAAACTATGGTCTAAAAACCTGAATAAGTTTCTATAAAAACATTAATCTGAATGGAATGTTTATAATTTCCAAAAAACTGAAAATATGGACTGGTGGGTGTTCTCAATTTGAAGTTGTGTTTTTTTTCATAATTAATTTAAGAAATACAAAATTTTTACTTACTAAATTGGGCTGTTTTCGGCCATTAACAAAATCGAATCGACAATGTTGTTTTGGCCTCTGGGGATCAGGTTATTGAAACTGTGGAAAAAATTCAAGGAAAACTGCGGAAAGTAATTTTTTAACCAGAAAAAAATTGAGAGAAGCTGTCTGAAGAAAAATGGCATGTTTGCAAAAATGTTGAAAATAATGAAGAGAAATTATGGAAACAGACCAAATAATTTATACATTAACGAAGGTTGTCTTTTTCCTTAACACCGGTGTATTTCCGTGCGGTGTCTTTGTACAATAAGCATCCTGGTGGGGTTGAAAAATCTGCCAATGAACATTTTCAAAAGAGAATGAAGAAGATGTTGGCAGTTAATGTCTTTTATACAGTTGACGAATTTTCAAATCTAACCTAGATGAGACTGAATTTTATTAATATCTATCTGTAATTTATACCTATATTTAAATTAATTGTCTATGAAGTGTGAAAACAATGATCCATTTGTATATAATAACCAATTAATCTCTCACTTTCTCACACTAATGACATGAGGCTCGTTCATATTTTAAAACGAGAAAACGTAAATAAAATTTGAATATCCTGAGAGCTATTTTTTTTTCATTTTTTCAAGTTTCAATGCAGCTAGCCACTTATGCTAGATTAGTTGTTCCAGTGGAAGGTTGAGAACAATTGAAATCTTCAAAGGACATTCATTGTATGTTAAAATTCGGGTAGTTTTATGTGACAGCATCCAGAGCAAGAGGTGTTAAATAAACATACCTTATACCTTTCCAATTATTCACATTAAATTTCAAATGACTTATTCTTAATTAGATACTGAAAAAAGCATAATTAGTAGAAATAACGATCACAAAGGAATGGCCATTGGCATCGTTGTGGTTCAACCAATGAAATGAATGCTTACTCATACGTCACAATCAAGCGCCAATTCTGATAGTTCGTATTTGCTAGCTCATTCAGATGATTTCAATAAATTTTCTCTCGACAACCTGACTTCTAACAAAAAATTTGAGAAAGCCCCGAGCAGGAGCTTTTGAACGCTCGTTTTTTGGTGGAGCAATAAGACTTACTCCAAATTCTATATGGGATTTGAGATTGATACCGAATATATAAATCTCAGCACAATCGGAATTATATTTTAGAAGTTATTCAAAAAATGCTAGAGATTTGGACAAAACGATATAGCATTCGTTTAAGTAGAACGAGCGCTAAAAATCTGGCATATTAAGCAGTTGAAGAACCCTGAATCTTTGGTATTTGAGAGATATATATTTCACTTTGTTCGTTTATTCTCTTTCTCAAAAAAAGAAATTTTATGGTTCTGATGATGCGATTCCCTTGAAATTTTGCATGCACATTCAGTATAGTATAGTTTTCATTCTCAAAATAAATTTCATTCGAATCGGATTATGGAAATATAAAGATTCTTCTTTCAATATTCCAATTGAATTTTCTATGGTTCTGTTAACACTATGGACACTAAATTTTGCATGAAGATTCAGTATATCAATCTTTATTCACAGAAAAAATTTCACTCGAATCGGATATCCTGTTATGGAAATATTAAGATTTTTCTTCTCAATATTCCAATTGAATTTTGTACGGTTCTGTTGAAAAAATGGCCACAAAATTTTGGATGATCATTCAGAATATCGATCTCCTTTCAAAAAAAAATTTCTCTCGAATTGGATATCTTTTCATGGAATTTTGAAATTTCTTTTTTTCAATATTCCAATTGAATTTTCTATATGGTTCTGTTCACACTATGGCCACCAAATTTCGCAAGAGGCTTGTTATCAGCATCTTGCATTTGGCCCTAACATTTCATTCCGATTGGTTTCGTATTTTCTGAGATATTGAGGAACTGAAATTTTGAATGGCCATATTTTATGGAACACATGTACGATTTGGCTGATGAACGAACATAACCGAGCCATTTGGGACCCGAACTCATCCTGAAAATTTTAAGTCTCCAGGACAATCCTTTCGAAAGTTAAGCCGGCCGGCCGGACGGCCCCACGGACATAATTGAATTTGACAACGAATTCGTCATCAGGGAGTCTAACCCTATCGTTTGATACCATTTTCGGCCCAAAAATCTGAAAATAACAGACAAAACGAGTGCTATATCGTTTTGCCCAAATGTCTGTAATTTTTGAATTTTGGGCAAAAAATTCAATTCTGTCCGTGGGGCTGTCCGTCCGTTAGCACAATAACTTTCGAAGGGATTATCCTAGAGACTTGAAATTTTCAGGATGAGTTCGGGTCTCAAATGGCTCGGTTAAGTTCGTTAACCAGCCAAATCGTACGGATCTTTCATAAAATATGGCCATTCAAAATTTTTGTTCCTCAATATCTCAGACAAAACGAAACCCATCGAAATAACATGTTGCGGCCATATGCAAGATGGTCATAATGAGCTGCATGCAAAATTTTGTGGCTATAATTTAAACAGAGCTATAGAAAATTCAATTGGAATATTGAAAGGAAAAATCCCTATAGTTCCATAACAGGATGACCGATTAAAGTGAAATTTATTCTGTGCATCAAAACTGATATACTGAATGTTCATGCGAAATTTCAAAAGGATCGCATCATCAGAACTGTAGAATTAATTTTGTAATTATTTACTTTATATATTTTCATTTTTGAGTAATTACCAGAATATAATTCCGATTGTGATGAAATTCTGCATTCATATATTTGGTATCAATCTCAAATCCCATAATATACAATTCCGAGGTATAGTCTTTTTGCTCCACCAAAGAAGGATCGCTCAAAAGCTCCTGCCTAGGGCTTTTCCAAATTTTTCTTAAATGAAATCACTGGAAATGCCCATATAGTCTCTATATCAACTGACAAACCGAGTAAGTATGCAGGTAAGTTTCCTAAAATGCTGATTCAAGTCAATATTAAATCTCGTATCTATTACTGTCAATATAACGGAGCACCCCATCAAGATTTCTCAATAATACGACACGTACCAAAACATGACCGTGACCTTGGATGAAAGAGTTTTGGATGCGTATTCGATAAGATTACGTAGTGCGTGGTTTTATTCATGGGCAAAAATGAAAGTGGTGTGGATGTGTGGATTTCCCACAGTTGGACTTATCGCAACCTGAATGAAACAGGTATATTTGAATGACTGAATTGGGAAGTTTATTTACGAGTAACTTAGTTGTGGCACTGATAAAATCGAGAATTCGCTTCCACAATGTATTTTGAATTTCTAGAAAAAATTACTTCTTCATCGCAAGGGGACGAATTATACACAGTTGTTATGAATAAATTTGTGCTTCTATATAGGGTGTTTCCTAACATGCGGCAAAAATTCAGGGGGTTGTTCCTTGGACTATTTTAAGAATGTTTTGTCCTTTGATGGTTTTTGAAAAACCTCTTTGTTTCGAAGATACAGAGCGAACAACATTTTTCGTATTTTTAAAATTAATAATAGATTAAATAAAAATGCGTACCGCACTGTGTTTGCTAAGTACATAGGTACAATTTATTTTTAAATTTGTTTAGCAACATTCCAATTACTAAAACGGCCAGTTTTTTGACTTAAAATTGATAAGTTCAGATGGTAAAGAAATACAGATTAAACACGGTTTTCATTTGAATTCGTTTTTTTGGCTTGAAGTGGTCATTTTCAACAGTTTTGTAGGTTAAGTTAAATTTTCATGTAATTTTTCATAATAAAATGTTATTATCTAAAATTTTGTTTCCCCTGTATCTTCGAAACAAAGAGGTTTTTCAAAAATCATCAAAGGACAAAATATTCTTAGAATAGTCCAAGGAACAATCCCCTGAAGTTTTGCCGCATGTTTAGGGAACACCCTATACAGGTGTTAGCTCTCATTTCAAAAGAATATATACATATTCTTTTGAAATGAGAGCTAACAAAATACAATACATGAAACAAAAAAGTCCCCAGCTGAGGTTGGTGCAAAACGGGGTACCATACTATTCGATGTATGATACCAGAGCACAGGGAAAAACCTCAGTAGAAAAACCCTGTCTTGCCGTTTTTACAAAATTGAAACTAAAAACTTTTCGACTAAACACCTTCAATATTCAGATACAAAATACGTATCTAATTCATGCTCTTAGGCCAGGAGGGTGTTTTAAACCAGGTCTGGTATTCAAGTGATGATTTTTCGAAACTCCTGTTCTTCTAAGACCGCTACAGGACCCTATTGAAAGGTAATCTTCTACTATAGATTTAAATATGTAGTGGTATTGACCGCTACAGGACCCTACTGAAAGGTAATCTTCTACTATAGATTTAAATAGTGGTATTTCTTCATAAATATCGAATTCAATTTCGGAATAATGTTAAAAAACGTGTGACAAACTTATGTGTGCCTAGGTGAATGGGGGTTTCTTCCTCCTCCCCACAGAACCTACACTCGTCAGTGTCCGATAATCCCATCCTCAACAGGTGCTTCAGGAGGCGACAGTGTCCTGTAAGAAAGCCATTGAGGGGGTGTAATTGTCCAGATATATTTCGGATCTTGCTTAGTGGAATGATCTATCCCTGGGAGATTCCGCCAGAGTTCTTCTTTCTCGGCTTTCTCCTTCTCCAGAAACTCCTTCATATTTACCAATACCACAGAAGGGTTCTGGGCTAAATAGACCACTATGACCACAACCTTGATAGTTTCTTTTCGGGTTTCTATATATATAATCTTCTGATTGCAAGTATTTTTGCCTGAAAATTTCTCGAATTGAAGGCTAACAATTTCATGACCGGCCTCTATCGTGGTTTTATAACCATCTGTATACTATATGGCCGTATTAACTTTGAAGTTTTGTAGAGTGTATTCCTTTTATCTTCCTTAGTAGTAGATTCGCTAATGGCATAAAACTTAACTCTGGTTCTACTGAAAAAATGCTATTGGTTTATTTTTTCGGGAAGTGCATCAGTCCCGAGGTTCCTAAAATGCATCGTTGTCAAGTCAATATTTAAGTTAAGGGTTCGATGATAATATTGATATCAGTAAACCATTATCTGATCGACATTGAACATGGAAAAGACTGGAGAAAAAGCAAAAAGAGGCACTTGATCCCATAAAAATATGCCTGAATTTAGGGTTTAAAACTAAAGTTCATTCCCCAGAGTTCATAAAACATGATGCTCGTTGCGATACGACATTCGGTACAATTTCTACATCGATATTTTTACTCTCATGGGGTGGATGGGGACACATTTTATGATGCACCCTTTGGCCTTCAAAAAGCATTTCCTTCCGGTCATAACCAATGTCCAATAATCACTTTTTATTGATCGAAATGATGGTGAATTCAGTCGATATGTCAGGAGACCCTCCTCTAAAACTTCCTTGTTGGCATGACTCCTGAAGAAATATCAAATTTCATCCATAATTAAAAAACTGAGGGTTGACGGTTGACATCACGCTCAGAACCTCAGGTACACCCAGTAGAATACCCACCAAGACCAACACCGCAAAGGCCCCAGCAGGTAGTCGACAGCTGCGTGAAACCCATGACCATAACCGTTGCCATTTCCCACCGATCCGCAGGAAGCAGGAATTTCCTTGAATCACTCTAACAGCGGACGTAGCCAAAGGTATAACCTCAAATTCGCACACAAAAACAAAGCGAACGTCGTTTCTTCGCCTGCTTTGATATCGACCGAAAACGCGAAGCAGATTCGTGTTCTTTCAAGAAGCACGAGCGCAGCACGCAGGCCTTTCATTGGCTGCGGCTTATGGTCTGACATAGGGCCATATCCCGCGACGAATAAATTCTAGCTCCTATGTATGCCGAGTGTTGTTACATCCATCAATCTAGCGGCAACAGCTCTCAACACCGAGAAGGAATAAATCAGAATTTCCGACATTTTCATTTATACAATTTTGACGACAAGTGGTGTGTGCCTTCTATTCTAGAGGATTAAGTTTTATCGACGTCCGATTGTATGTGTTAAAGCGTAGGTGAGTGCGCCCAATTATGTTAATTTATCTCGGTATGAATTACCTATTTGCTATTGACTTATTATGTGGTTATTTGTTATTGTTTATGATTGCCTGATTGGGTATTGTTCGATGTTACACCTGTTATCTGCGAATTTGCATTCTGTGGTTCAATTTGTATTTGTGCGGTTTGTTATTCCGGGAAGATTTTGGTAAATTATTAGTTTGTTTATTTTTTTCCATGTCATTGGAAAATTTGTTGAATTCAAATTGTAACTTAGGCCCGCTTGCTCTATCTAATTATTTAATTAACACAGTTTTTATTCATAATTCATATTGAATTTGAATGATGAAATCTGTCAGTATGTTCTGTGGTGCCCTCAGGATTAAAATTTCAAATTTTGAGCGCTTTTTACACTTAAAAGTGTGCTACCTAAATCGTTTGCCTAATTGTCTCTAATTTGAGAAAAAGGTCTCAATCTCAGAGGAAGAAGTAAACTGTTTACTTCTTCCTCTGAGGTCTCAACCGATAGGGCCAATTTCAATTCTGTCCGTGGAGCCGTCCAGCCATAAGCACTATAACTTTCGAAGGGATTGTCCTAGAGACTTGAAATTTTCAGGGTGAGTTTGGTTCCCAAAAGGCTCGGTTGAGTTCGTTAACCAGCCAAATCGTACAGGGTGTTCCATAAAATATGGCCATTCAAAATTTTTGTTCCTCAATATCTAAGACAAAACGAAACCATCGAAATGAAATGTTGCAGCCATATACAAGATGCTCACATAAGCCTCATGCAAAATTTTGTGGCGATGTGTAAACAGAACCATTAAAAATTCAATTGAAATAAAAAAAAAGAAACTTCATATTTCCATACAATGGTCATTCAAAATTTTGTTGCTTATTATAATAAGATGTCGAATTGCTGTAAATTTGTTAACGATATAGTTTGAGTACGAAATATAAAAGAATACACATTCATCATTCGAGTTATCACCCTTCTTTTCAAGTTTAAAAATTTTTGACTGATCGTGGAGATATTTTTCGGAAACATCAATTTTTTTCAATTTCAATAGTCATTTGTTGAAATTTAATCACTTCTTTTCGCGCAAATAATGAATTACTAAATGTAATTCAGATACGAGAACTTTTTCGAAATATTAAGATAAAAGAGAGTGTCTTTATCCCATGTTTCATCATTGATCATTATTGAGTAATATCGCAACTATTTTGCCGAATTGGTTGATTTTATTGAAACATGGTGTTTACTAGTTTTATTTATTTACATTTTACGTAATGGTATTACACGGATGACGCATTGTGATTACAAACAAACGATGCTCTAGTTTATTTATAGATTGTGGTTTTTTTCCGAAGTATATTCGACATCTTCTCAATCAATAATTGTCTTTTCGGTTTTCTTTGACAACGAATTCTTCAGTTCAGATATTTTAGAGGGGCGCATTTTTTCCTCTTTACATTGCCAGATTTTTTGGTCGACTCTAAACACGATAACTTCCATAGAAAACAACTTTAAAACTTGCAGATTTTGTTTCGCTTTAATTGGTACCGAAAATGGTATATTCATATTTCGGTAAATATTTAAATTTCGGTG
Organism: Propylea japonica; assembly: GCA_013421045.1. Taxonomy (NCBI): domain Eukaryota; kingdom Metazoa; phylum Arthropoda; class Insecta; order Coleoptera; family Coccinellidae; genus Propylea; species Propylea japonica. The sequence goes on from CM024239.1 coordinate 95,009,056, forward strand.
ACCAGCAGATATCGACCAGATTTTGGTGTCATTGTAGGTATTCATTGAATTTTCTTGAACAACATCAGTTAAACCAACATGTGGAGGTTTGGCTTAGTTTAGATAAAATGGGTCCCCAAAATTCATTCCATTTCATCGTATGTTCCATAGAATGAATATTATGAGATACTGTTTATGCTCGAAATACATAGGTTTTGTCAATTATGCTTATTAATCAAAAGAAACTTCTATTTGTAAAATTAAAATATTGCGGATATAATTTTTCCGGAAATTAGTTATTAAACCTTCAGAAAGATTTATAGAACATCTTTATCTCCTATCATAGACATACAATATCTTAGAATATTCATTCTGTGGAACACTCATACGATAAAATGGAATGAACAGAGATCATAATTGCTTGTAAGTTTTCTTTTTTTTTTCCGAGAAAAGTATCGACTGTATCAAAATTTTGCAGGAAACATTTTTTTAGAATTGAATGGGAAACCATGAGAGAATTTATTTTTCAAAAATTTTTTCCACGAAAACAATTTTGAACCATAATCATAGGGGGTTGTTATTTTCAACCCCTTATTATGAAGTTATGAGGCTGTATCTTGGAAAGGGGGTCGATTCCGAAAAAAATAATATGAACTACCCCTGCTTATTTTCATCGAGGAATCCTCTCCCAAAGTCCCTCGCATTTGTTTACTTATGGAAATTAACCCGAGTCAAACAAGAAATGCAAATTTTTTCAAGCAGGAAGTTTTAACTATCAATAATACAGAAATATGTAAATAAATGAATTATATTGGTGAAACGATTTCGGACCAAATCATTCAGATTAAATTTTTAATGGATTTAAAACTACAGGATATAGATCCGATGAGAATTCGCTTTCATTTTATTTCCTGGATACAACTGAAACTGCAGTTATTTGTGGTAAAGAGTTATTCACCTTATTTCATAACGGTGCAGTAATTTCATAGTCAATTTCTGTAGTAGAGCATTTATTCCATCGGAATTTTCATATTGTTAATTGTTTTAATGATAGGTATTCAGGAGAGTTCTGTCTGAATTTCGTCTTTTGCTGGCGCGTTTAAAAAAAAATCTAGAACTTTTCAGTGCTTTTTCAACGGTGTAAATACTGTATTCGCCATACGATAATAATTTTTTGTTATTTCAAATGATAATACGAAAATTTCAAATTTGATCAAACTAGTTTTGAGAACATTCGGACAGTTTTTGTTTATTGATGATTAGATAGACAGATTTCAGTCTTAAAATCTTTCAGCTATGCTGAATGATATAGCAATAGTAAAGGAAAAACTAATTAATATTCTGCCCTCAAATCTTTCTGCTAGGTATGCTGTATGATATAGCAATCGTAAAGGAAAAACTAATTAATATTCTGCGGAAATAATTCAAATGTTTTTAAAATTACATATTCATTTTTCTTCCAATAAATTACGCATTAGATTCGATTAGATACTTTGGTATTCTCCTGTCACTATTATCTGACTGAAAACTGTTTTAGTTTTGCTCTGTGATACAGAAAATACTTTTGTCATCAACTTAATTCAATAAAAAAATTTCAAAAAAAGCTCTGAGCAGGTGCTTTGGAGCGCTCGTTTATTGGTGGAACAATAAGGATATTACCTGAAAATTTTGTATAGTACTTGAGAAAGACACTAATAATATGAATGCAAAATCTAAGCAGAATCGGAATTATGTATAATCCTATACCATTATACCTCAAATTTTTATATGGAACTTGAAATTGATACCAAATATATAAATGCAGAATCTCAGCACAATCGGAATTATTCAGAAAATGAGATATGTCAAAAATATAAATTAAAAGAATTGAATTCTATGGTTCTGATGATGCGATCCTCTTTAAATTTTGTATAAACATTTAGTATATCAGTTTTCATTCACAAAAGAAATTCCACTGGAATCGGATATCCTGTTATGGAAATATAAGGATTCTTTTTTTCAATATTCCAATTGAATTTTCTATAGTTTTTTAACACTTCAGCCACGAAATTTTGCATGAATATTTAGTATATCATTTTCCATTCACAAAATAAATTTTACTCGAATCGGATATCTTTTTATGGAAATTTGAAGTTTCTTCTTTTCAACATTTCATTTCGATTGGTTTCGTTATAGGCTTATATTTGGTAGAAGGCCCTGTATATTAATCTACCGCGGTGTAGTGAAATCCCCGCTTGGCCCTACTAAAAGTTCTGTCCATTGTCAAAATGGAATTGCGTTTTCCACAATTTTGGGTCGATAATAAATTGTTATAATTATATAATTTAGAATCGTATAATACATTTCATGTTTTTGCGAAGGTCGGTCATTTACTATATGTAAAATGAAGGTCTGTCATATGGAAGCAAAGAAAAATCACGAATATACGTCATGCATTGCCTTAACCTTCCGCTAATTTGTTTTTATGGCTAACATACATTTTCCTGTAATGTATTTGAATAGCATAATTTCCTATTGTTTGTACATCAATATTACCTTTTCGGTTGACGTGCGTCTTTTATCGATTCTCCTCAAATTTTCGTTAATGTTTAATTTTATAATGATTTTCAGCAATTGCGATTTTATATTTTCATGCAAGGATACACATGTTAGATTTCCTCGAAATGTTGTCATGTAAAAGTTTGCCAGTTTTACGATATCTCATCTATTTGAAACAAATTTTAGAAAGTTTTGAAACTGGAATTTTATTCACATTAATAGGGGCTAACTCTCATAGCTCTTCAATCTCGAAATCAGCAGTACAAAATAGTCTTCTTTACAGTTCATGAAGTACTTTGTAGAGCCAGTATTAAAATAAGTTTTTTGGACCAATAGACGAAATTCTGTGAGCTAAAAAAAACTATTTCGGGGGGTTGAGTACCTACAATGATTTTTAGGCATTCATGAAGAACTACACTACCGCTGCATTTTTCCATTTATTATTTTATTGAGAACTGCGATAAAAAACATGCTTTCTTCTGACAAACTAAATCAATTCCCTGCCTATTTCAGAAAGTAGGTAATTTCCGGATTAGACTGGAAAATGATACTTTCTCAATCTCAAAGAAAAAGCATCTAAGAATTGAGTACATCCCAGAAGATTGCCGAAAAATATTTTAATTAAGTTCATTCGATTATAACATATTTCAATGAAAGAGTTATCGACTAAATATTTTTTGAGAGTACTTCATATTGTTTTTTATCTTTATCACTATTTTTTAATCCCTATTGTATGCTAACGAATTCGAAATTAGATATTTTTAGGGTAAATTGACTGCCTTCCCCTTAACTGAAAGTAGAAATACTTACATTACATAATTTCTTCTTAAAAAGAGTTACCATACTCACCTGACAAAACCTCGATACCTCAAAATTTAATTGACAAAACAGTGGCTTTGAGAATGAATGAATAGGATATAGGAAAATTAAATTCACGAACGCCTTAAAATTTTTCAAGAATGTCAGCTTATTATTTATTCAGTGAGAAGCTTTTTTAGAATCAAATTTCGGAAAGCATCATTTATCGATTATATATATATATATATTCTTTTGAATTGAGAGCTAAAATAATACAATATATGAAACAAAAAAGTCCCTAGCTGAGGTTGGTGCAAAACGGGGTACCATACTGTTCTGTTGTATGATACCAGAGCACAGGGAAAAACCTCAGTAGAAAAAATCCTGCCTCGCCGTTTTTACAAAATGGTAACTTAAAACAACTATTCGAATAAATACCTTCAATATTCAGAAACAAAATATGTAATTCTTGCTCTTGGGCCAGGAGGGTGTTTTAAACCAGGTCTGGCGTTCCAAGTGATGATTTTCGAATCTTCTGTTCTTCTAAGACCGCTACAGGACCCTACTGAAGGGTAATCATCTCCCATAGATTTAAATAGTGATATTTCATTCTAAATATCGAATTAAATTTCGGAATAATGATAAAAAACGATTATAAAAACTTGTATTTGTCCTTAATTACATTGAATTGAACTGAAAAATTCTCCTCATTAAAAATGTCAATTTATTCTAAAATTACAGATTTTTCCCTTTTACCTTCTATAATTTTTGAGATACTGTTCTATTCGATGGAATTTTTTATCCTGTTTACATAAGACTGGATGAAAATATTCCCATTATTTTGAATAAATCAAATGTCCAAAATTGAACACGCATCTGCATTATAATAACATATTTTTCTGAATATTCGTTCTTCCTGCTCCGCGAGGTTAACCACTGATTTTCGATCTAAATTATTATTTTATGTAAAATTCTTAGCTATTGTTATTATCTGAAATGTTGCCTTTCAACATCTTATAACAATATAGGTTTTTTTGTTGGGTCCCATAATTAATTTTCTTCACCTCTATTTGATGTAGAATTTATTTGTATTTTAGTAAGAGGTTACCTGTTAGTAGACCCGTATCCCAAATAAGAAAATATCAATTCCAATAATTCCACAATACAGTAAATAGGAGGAGTGAAAAACTAACATTGATTTAGGATAGATATTTAAAAGAGAGTAAGCTTATTTCCTTACATTATACTAGAATTATTTAAAGTTCTCTATAATTTATATATATTTAATCCTATGCTTTTCATTCAAACACGAGATTTGACTTGCCAGTTGAGTTAATTTCCAATGTTTTTCAATACTAACTATGGTTCCTTTCTGCTATAACTTTATAGATTCATTTTTGTTTTTATGGTTTTCATTATCCGGTTTGAGTTCAATGCAGTTAAATTAGTTCCATGTAGTATTTTTTAATTGTTGTGTTTTAACTGATTGATGATTATTGGCATTGCATTTGTGTTAATTTCATTCTATTAATCGTTCTTTTGATTAATTGATTTTGCTGGTTATTTGGCACATATAAAATTTGTGTTATTTTTTTCGACACGTGTATGAAATGAAAAGTGATATAGTGAGTTATTCATAATCATTCAGAGATAGTTTCTAAATACTATTACAGAATGTTTCGTGAATTCCCATGATATTTCCAGGAGATTCAATTTCCCATCTGCCAATTTCGTTTTCTATCTAAAATTCAGAATTCCACACAGCAATATGTCTCAAATTGAACATGAATCACGAGTAGAAACAGCGGATGTCTGTTATTAGAGAGTTATTTGACGAATGAAAATCTCTATTATGTTTAGACGCCTTGTATTATGAATAGCAAACAAAAAGTAATACCCACATCATCTCAAGGATTGCTCGTGAGAAGAGTTCACACGGTTAGAGAGAAAAAACTTCATCAGAGAATGCTTATTCACATAATATATCAAACAAAATTCGAATTCGTAGGAATGGAATTTACCATTCTGTGAAGGAATACTTGAACAGGTTAAATTTGATCTCAATATAATGGGCATTCCAGTATGTTGAAAACATACGCTTCGCGTCGGGAGACAACATAACCTCGAGCTAAAATCTAATACTTTTTTCCCTTGTATAATGAATAACTATTTTTCATTTTGTGTTTTCACTTTTCCAGGGGGTATACGGTTACGGGTAAGAATCAATGAAGAGGTAAAAAATTCACTCTTGAAGTCCGATCTTCGTTTTATCGCTATAATTATTCGAACAAAATGGTATTTATTGAACCCCCTGAACATCGGAGAGCTTTTAAATTATTTAGTGCTCTACTGCTATCATTATTGAAATCGATATCGTGTCCAACGAAATATTCTATTTTCATAAATATTTAACAATGATAACTTTTGTCATTTATCTGCATGAGCTTTAAAGATGTGTCACTTCATTTTTCAATTCCTTGAAATTCGACAATTTGTCTGCTATGAAAATTACTTGCCGCCAATGAAGATGAATTTTTAACAGTATTTTGGTCTATTGATATGTTTTTCAAAGATATACAGGTCAAATGAATCGATTTTCACCAAAATTTACATCGAACTAATTTTTCTATAAATTGAATTATATTAATATTAAAAGGTGACGTTATTCATGACGATAACAGAACAATTACAAGGATCTAATTATGTATTTCAAATACAAATAATAATGAGTGTTATAAATGTCTTAATTGAATTTTTTTTAAGAATCAGAATGTTGACAATAGCTAATTACATTTGGTTTCAGGACACATTTCAATTATGAATAAAAATTATTTTGATCTTTCGAAATTCATATCTTTCAGAACGTTGATATTGAAAATTGTTCATCATTAGATAAAAACGAATACAAAATTCATTCAAAAATGTCTTATATTGCCAGTTGCTCACTTTTCAGATATTTCCTTAGTCAGCTAAAACTTGTGATTCATCTAATATTCCTATATAACCATATAACGATATGATCAATATAATGTCTAATTTACCTCGTTGTCATTTGTTTTTTGATACTAATGAATCGATTACATCGATTTTCTATTGTTCCATTCGAACATTCAATTTGATATGATATGATTTGTATGAAGAATAAGCTGGAATATTTATATCGAACGTATTTATCCATTGAAGTAAATTTTGTTGTTGTCATATTTAAATTGCATCTGAAAAAACAGAACAACGAAACAAAAAACCACAAGAAAGTATCAAGTAACATAAGTATAGTCCATTCACGTAAGGTTGAGCCGTCGGTTGGCCATGGAAATTTGGCATATTCCACTGTGTATATTAAAATTTAGGTTATGTTGTTTATTTTCTTGTCAGATTGATAGGCAATGTTGTCAATATTGCATAGAGTTGTCTGATAACTAGCAAGCTCTTCGGACGAGGTACATTCGGCAACGTTGACTCTATTTTACGTTATGACAGCAAATACTGCCGACTTCAGATAAATAAACAAACGCCTACTATGCACTCAAACTTTCGTGAACGGACTATATCTATTTTACAAATGACTATATCTACTTAATTTCAAATTACAAGCACATTCATACTTTTCTTGAAATTCCTCCGATACTCAGAAGAGAGGGTTCATCAAAACAGAACTGATGATCTTGCAGTACCTCAAATGTCCAAGAAACTGTCTACAGACCCCTAATACTGGGTTTTCATTTCCGGTAGATTCGAACAGTGGTATTTCGTACTTAAATAATTATTCCTAGGAACAAGCGCGTAGTAGGTCCCTTTAAAAATAACCTTGGAAAGTTCTCAGTGTTTTTCCTTATTTAGATCAACGCTCGCCGCAAGTCTTCACGAAGGTGTTAGGTGATTGACCTTGGTGTCAATAATTGAATCTGGTGGATGCCAAAGCTTCAAATTACTACATAATGCCACACAATAGTTTTTGCTAACTGTATCAATGGACCAAATTAGCTCGGCAATTTAAAGTCTGCTTCCTACGGTGTAGTAAGCAGATATCTACTTCTTTATGTTCATTTGGTATTGCTACTTTCTCAATGGTGAAAATTGTATCGTTTTTTGTTTGCAACATTCCATAATTCTCAGGTGCGACAATTTCTACTTAATTAATCAAGTCGAATTGTGCTTTTAGCAGGGAAGTTTTGGGGTAGTTTGATTTCTTTCATTTTTATGTTTTTTGGGGTGCTGAATCCGAATTTGAGGTTTGCCAACGAAATTTCGAGACGGAAATATAGAAAAAAATACAAAAAAAGAATAAAAATCTCATTCTTGGTCAGTTTTTTGCTTATTACTCGGAAACTATCAACTTTTCGTGAAAAAAACTCTCCATACAAAATGAAGAACATGAAATTCCCTTCAAATTGTACTATACTTTGTTTCATAAAACATGGCCATTCTAAATTTTTGTTCCTCAATATCTCAGACAAAACGAAACCAATCGAAATGTAATGTTGGGGCCAAATGCAAATAACACAAAGCAAAAAACTGACCAAGAATGAGATTTTTCATCTCTGTATGTTTTTTATGTTCCGTCACGATATTTTGTTAGCAAACCTCAGATTTGGATTCAGCACCCCAAAAAACATAAAAAGTGAAATATTTTAAGCACACATATACTGTATTAAATGCAATATGTGTAATTTGTGTATCTCGTTCCTAGATCGGCTTGGATACTTATTTTATAGTAGAAGTAAAACACTTAGTTTCTATTGAAATGTATTTGTTCATTGTTCATCAATTATCTGTCAATAATCTGACGAAACAATTGTTGTGTAAACAAATAAACTAAGTGGGTGTTTACTTCTGTCATAAAATGATGGATTTCCGTCAAGTGAAAACCCAAACAATCGAACATTAGATATACTCCGTTCACATATTATTTAGCACAAAGTAGGCGTTTGTTTATTTATCTGAAATTGGCAGTATTTACTGTCATAACGTAAAATAAAGTCAACGTTGCCGAATGTACCCGGCCTTGCTAGTTATCAGAAAACTCTATGCAACATTGACAACATTGCGTATCAATATGACAAGAAAATAAACAACATAATCTAAAATTTTTTTTTAATTTTTAATACACAGTGGATTATGCCAAATTTCCATGGACTACTTGTGCTTAATAATATGTGAACAGTGTTTGTAATGCATTTTTTTAATGAGCAGTTAGATTGTAGAACAGATTAAAACAAGTGTAGAAAACATTGGCAGTTCAAATGGTCGTCTCAGAAACCATACTTTTTGCATAAGCGTAGAAGAAGTTGGGTGAAAAAACACTCACTAACTCTTCTATGTTAACAACCCTAATATTGTAGACATTCTAATCCTTTTAGATAGTATACTTGACCTCGAAGTTTATTGATTTCTCTATATCTTCCAATGCGGTCAGAAGATGTTTCATTGTACTGAAATAGGTTGAAAGAAACCGAAGCAATAATCGATACGAATATTTCCTGTGAAATGTTAATTCCTTTACCTCAGACGAAGCAACAATAAACAGTTCAATAAAATTGATATTGCACACATACCTACCTGATCATCTATAATCGAACTAATGTCAATTCTTCCTTTCAGAATTATCAAAAATGCCTGCTAGAGTACCAGACGCAACCAATGGCTGCGGCCGACCACACTCTGAAGACATCGTCATATCTGGTCTATCAGGACGATTTCCAGAAAGCAACAATGTCGAAGAATTCAAACAGCACAACTATTCGACGGCACCGACATGATAACAGACGACGAACGAAGATGGCCCGCAGGTCTTCACGGCCTACCAACCAGAACCGGAAAAATTAAAGATCTAGCCCACTTCGACGCCCAATACTTCGGGGTGCACGCAAAACAAGCCGAACAAATGGACCCCCAGCTACGAATCTTGTTGGAACTCACACACGAAACTCTCATCGATGCTGGTCTCAATCCCGCAGAGATGAGAGGCTCCAAATGTGGTGTTTCCTTGGAATATGCGCGAGTGAATCTGAAGAGTATTGGGGCCAAGACCCTGACAAAATCAACGGATACGGTTTGACAGGATGCTGTAGGGCCATGTTCGCGAACAGAATTTCTTACACTTTCGACTTTAAAGGACCTAGTTATGCAGTCGATACTGCTTGTTCTAGTAGTTTATACGCTCTCTCACAAGCTATCTGTGCTATTAAATCAGGGGAATGCGACTCCGCCATAGTGGGTGGAGCTAATTTATTGTTGAAACCAAACGGCTCTCTACAGTTCCATCGTTTGAGTATGTTAAGTCCTCAAGGTATGTGCAAGGCTTTCGATTCATCTGGTAACGGGTACGTTAGATCTGAAGCAGTTGTTGCTATACTTCTACAAAAAGCCAGCGCAGCTAGAAGAGTTTACGCCACAGTACTTGGAGCTAAGACCAACATAGACGGGTACAAAGAACAAGGAATCACGTTTCCCTCAGGAAAATGCAACAGAAACTGATCAGTGAAGTATACGCAGAAACCGGAGTAAACCCAGCTGATGTCAGCTATATAGAAGCTCACGGCACTGGAACCAAAGTTGGCGACCTCAAGAAGTGAACTCAATCGCGGATTACTTCTGCAAAAATCGAAAAGACCCGTTACTCATAGGTTCTGTGAAAAGTAACATGGGACATTCTGAAGGAGCATCTGCTTTATGCTCTATCGCAAAGATTTTAATAGCAATGGAAGCTGGAATCATTCCTGGTAACTTACATTTCAAAGAACCAAATCCTGACATTCCTGGCCTAACTGATGGACGCCTAAAAGTTGTATCTAAAGCCCAGCCATGGAAAGGAGGTATTGTGGCAGTTAATTCCTTTGGATTCGGCGGTGCCAATGCACACGTAATTCTTCGTTCAAATCCGAAACCAAAAACCAAATGGCCTGCGGGAAGCATTCCAAGAGTGGTGGGAGTGTCTGGAAGAAGTGAAGAAGCTGTAAGAGAACTATTGGATTTGTCCGAAAAGCACAAAGATGATGACGAATTTATGTCTCTGGTTGACCCATTCATAGTATGAACATCCCTGGGCACAATTATAGGGGTTACGCGGTAATGGACGGATCAGAAACCAAAGAAGTTAACCAAGTTTCTTCAGAGAAAAGGCCAATTTGGTTCGTTTTCTCTGGAATGGGCTCTCAGTGGCCAGGCATGGCGAAGGACTTAATGAAGATTGATGTCTTCAGGGAATCCATCAAGAGGAGCGCTGACATCTTGAAACCGCATGGTATCAATTCAGAAGATCTCCTGATTAATGGCAGTGAAGCGTCATTCAACAACGTCTTGAATTCCTTCGTTTCCATCGCAGCTGTTCAAGTAGCCCTGACAAATGTACTCAAAAACACTCAAAATTGAACCTGACGGTATAATAGGCCACTCTGTTGGCGAAGTTGGTAAGTTTGAAAAGCTTCTACAGCTTCTACTTTCAAAATAGACAAACTTCAGGGGTCGATTATATGAGTGATTTGCTACAAAAAATTTCTTATAACACATGGTCGGAATGTTGACGGTTATTCTTCAATTTAGCATTTTTGATTTCACAAAATATTTCGAGTTTTTCCTCTAAAATGATCAATATTCAGTTTTCCTTGTAGTCTCATCAAATTTGACCAGATATTCGGAAAGGGCTATACATTTTCTACAAGATAAGAGAGTGTGTGTGCAGAAGAAACTCTCATTGCGAGCGTGGTAAATAGATGCATATCACAATTCTGAAGTTAATGAAATTAGTTCTATTTTTCCAATGGTTTTTTCGACCAAATATCAAAAATTTTGTACACTTTTTCCTTTCTGTAATACCTCATTTAGTGTACTTTCGAATGACATTTCACTTTTGTGCTAGCTGCTCATTCTCCGCCATAATATCATGGTTAACATTTCGACCATGTGTTATATGACATTGTTTGTTGCACTCGTATAATCCCCCCTTCAAGTTTGTCCACTTACTATATGACATTAATAGCTCAATATTGATGTTTCACTTTCCTTAGGATGTGCCTATGCTGATGGAACCTTTACTGCTGACCAAGCAGTCCTCTGTGCGTTAGCCAGAGGTAGAGCCATCATGGACAGTAAACTGGCACCTGGAGCTATGGCTGCTGTTGGTTTGACATGGGAAGAAGCCAAGAAGAGATGTCCTCCTACAGTTGTCCCAGCTTGTCACAATAGTGAAGACAGTGTAACAATATCAGGACCTCCTGAAGATATTAGAAAGTTGTTGCAACCCTTACATCAGAGATATTTTCGCCAAAGAGGTGAACAGTTCAGGAACTGCTTTCCACAGTAAATATATTGCAGAAGCTGGACCAAAACTTCGAGCTGCACTGGACCAACTTATTCCAAATCCGAAAAACCGTTCTCCTAAATGGGTTTCTACCTCAATTCCTGAATCTGGATGGGCTACACCTTTGGCACAACAAAGCTCCGCAGCTTATCATGTTAATAACTTGCTCTCTCCTGTTTTGTTCCACGAAGGATTACAACATATCCCAGAAAATGCATTGGTTATAGAGATCGCGCCCACAGGATTGCTTCAAGCTATTTTGAAAAGATCATTGGGACCAAAGAGTGTAAACATAAGTTTAGTTAAAAAAGGACACAAGGACAATGTGAACTTCCTTTTGTCTGCTATAGGCAAAATATATGCAGCTGGTGGTCAGCCTCAATTGAATGAGGTATACCAATCTCCTTGTTTCCCAGTAGGTCGGGGCACACCTATGCTTTCCTCACATATCCGATGGGACCATACAACTGAGTGGGCTGTTGCCAATTTCTCTGGTAAAGGTTCGAAGTCGGGAGAATTGATAGTAGATATTGATTTGAGTAAAGATACTGACCAATTTCTTGTCGGTCACACTATTGATGGAAGAGTTTTGTTCCCTGCTACCGGATATTTGGTGAGTAAAACCATTTCATTCCTAGTATTCTCATAATAAGAACTATCTTTACAGACACTGGTATGGAAAACTTTCGCTAAATTGAGGAATGAAGACTTCGAACAAATGCCAGTCATATTAGAAGATGTGAATTTCCACAGAGCAACCATTATGCCAAAGGAAGGGAGTGTAAAGTTCCTCATCAATATTTTTGATGGTTCTGGTGCTTTTGAACTTTGCGAAGGAGGTTCAGTAGCTGTTTCTGGAAAAATCAGAGTGCCTGAAGATATGGACAAAGAAATGCTAGATTGCCTAAACCTGAAGAGAAAGGAGATAAAACAGCTCTACCCCTAGATATGAAAGATATCTACAAGGAATTACGACTTAGAGGTTATGATTATGAAGGTGCCTTCAAAGGTATAAAGGAGTCTGATAATTATGGTATAACTGGAGAATTATTATGGAAAGATAATTGGATTAGTTTCATCGACACAATGTTACAATTCTCAATACTTGGTTTGAATACTAAAGAATTGTATCTACCAACTAGACTGCAGAGAGCGATAATCAATCCCAAGAAACATTTGGAAATGGTCAGAGCATCATCTGAAGAGGAAAAAAGTACACCAGTTCACATGTACAGAAACATTGGCATCATCAAATCAGGAGGAATAGAACTTAGAGGAATGAAAGCCAGTTTGGCACCAAGAAGACAAGTTCAAGAAGATCCAAAACTAGAAAAATACCATTTTGTGCCTTATGAAAATACCCAGGCCTTACATGACAATCCGGAGAAAGTGAAGAAGGATGTCCTTACTGTCCTAGCTCAAACTATCTTGGAGAACAGTTCTGGAGCTATGAAAATCAAATTATCTGAAGCAGTTGTTGATCGTCCTGTAGAATCCATTTTGGCACCAATTATGAAGAATATTTTGAAAAAGAACCCTTAATAGCAGTCGATTGCAACAGTAGTAACGCTGGGACCAATAGAAACAACCTTATTGGAGGAGAATGATATCAAACACGCCCAAAAAGATATGCTGAATTCTCCTGTAGATCAAAATGTACATGTTGTTGTTAGTAGTGATATATTGACCCATAACAACTATAAAATACTGGAGAGCTCTGTTAATTCAATTAAAGAAGGTGGATTCATTCTTCTTGAGGAACCAAAAATGCAAATTAATATGTCCAAATTGGCTTCAATGAATCTCCAAGTTGTAAGCACTCAATTGACAGACACAAAGATGTATGTACTTCTCAGAAAAACGACAGAGATACCTACTGATGCTATTGTGCTTCAAATCACTGAAACAAACTTCTCATGGGTGGAACCACTTAAAGAAGCAATGAAGAAGAGTGAATCAGAGGGTACCAGAATTTACTTGTATTCTTATGGTGAAGAATTGACTGGTTTGATTGGTATGGTCAATTGCTTGAAACAAGAACCTGGTGGTGGAAATTTGAGATCTGTTTTCATCCAAGACAAAAGGCAGCTCCTTTCTCCTTGAATGCTTATAATAAGCAACTACAGAAAGATCTTATTCATAATGTTTTGAAGAAAGGTGTTTGGGGTTGCTACAGACATGTAACGTTAGACAATTTCAATGAGTCCCAGAACCTTCAAGTAACTCATGCTTATATCAATACTCTAACTCGTGGAGATTTGGCCAGTTTGAGATGGATTGAAAGTTCCCTATCATTCCACAAGTAAGAACCACAACCATTTTTTAATCTTCTCTTTGCTCAACATTGATTTTTCAGGGGAGATGATTCGAAAACTGAGATGTGCCATGTCTACTATGCACCCCTCAATTTCCGTGATATTATGTTGGCAACAGGAAAACTACCTCCAGATGCTCTACCTGGTAATCTTGCTGGTCAAGAATGCATATTGGTTTGGAATTTTCTGGACGTAACTCCAAGGGGAAGCGAGTGATGGGCATGGTTGACGCTAGAGGTTTGGCGACCACAGTCCTTTCTGACCAAGGATTCTTATGGGAAGTCCCTGAGAAATGGAGTCTAGAAGAAGCTTCAACTATTCCTGTCGTCTATGGAACTGTGAGTATAGTAAATAAAAATAATTATGAATCATAATTTTTATGATCATTAATATTTTCAGAGCTACTACGCATTGATTGTGAGGGGTCAACTCAAACCTGGTGAATCTGTTCTGATTCATGCTGGAACTGGTGGTGTAGGACAAGCTTCAATCGCTATTGCTTTACACATGGGATGCAAAGTTTTCACAACTGTCGGCAGTCAAGCCAAACGTGACTTCTTGAAGAAAACTTTCCCTAAACTCACAGACAGAAATATTGGAAATTCTCGTGATACAACTTTCGAACAATTGGTCCTTTCAGAAACCGATGGTAGAGGTGTTGATGTTGTTCTGAACTCTCTTGCCGGAGATCAACTGCAAGCTTCTGTTCGGTGTTTGGCTAAGAACGGCAGATTCCTAGAAATAGGAAAAGTTGATCTGTCTAACAATTCTCCTTTGGGAATGAGCATACTCCTGAAGAACACGGCGGTTCACGGTATTTTGTTGGATGCTCTCTTCGACTCTGACTCAGATGACAAAGAACAAGTGAAGAGGCTGCTTTCTGAAGGTATTGCAAATGGAGCAGTCCGTCCTTTACCAGCAACTGTATACAATGACAATCAAATAGAACAAGCCTTAGGTACATGGCTTCAGGAAACACATCGGCAAAGTTGTTCTCAAAATAAGAGATGAAGAATCTCGTCAAACAATGGTACCAAAACCAAGAACAGTGTCCGCCATTCCAAGAACATACATGAATCCAGATAAGACTTATATTCTTGTAGGAGGTTTGGTGGTTTTGGTCTAGAATTAGCAAATTGGTTGGTTAAAAGAGGTGCCACAAATATTGTGTTAACCTCGAGAAGTGGAGTTAAAACAGGTTATCAATCATTGTGTATCAGAAGATGGAGAGAAAAAAGCGTGAATGTCCTCATATCAACAGAGGACGCTTCTACAGAAAAAGGCGCTAAAAGGTTGCTTGAACAAGCTAATTCTCTGGGTCCTGTTGGTGGTATTTTCAACTTGGCAGCTGTTTTGAGAGATGCTATGATGGAGAACCAAACTGAAGCCGATTTCAAGACCGTTTGTAAACCAAAAGTAGATGGCAGTAAGCATCTGGATATGGCTTCGAGGAATATGGCTCCTCAATTGGACTTCTTCGTCAATTCTCATCAGTGTCCTGTGGTCGTGGTAATGCCGGACAAGCTAATTATGGTCTCGCCAATTCAGCCATGGAACGTATCTGTGAAGCAAGACAAGAGGGTCTACCAGGTGTTGCAATCCAATGGGGAGCCATCGGTGATGTAGGTTTGATCCTAGATACAATGGGTGGAAATGAACAGAAGTAGGTGGAACACTGCCACAACGAATGGCATCCTGCTTGGCCACTATGGATTTGTTCTTACAACAACCTCACCCTGTTGTAGCAAGTATGGTTCTCGCAGAAAAACATAAGGCCAAAGGTGATGGCAGCAAAGTTAGCCTTATAGATGCCATTGCAAATATCCTTGGTTTGAAGGACGCCACCAACTTACCTACCGGCACTACATTAGCTGAACTGGGAATGGATTCTTTGATGGGAGCTGAAATCAAACAAACTCTAGAACGTAATCATGACATCGTAATGAGCGCGCAAGAAATAAGAACCCTCACGTTCGGCAACTTGGTGAACTTGAGGGCGGTGCCAAATTGGCACCATCGAGCGAAGATAAATCAACAAAGAAAGACGAACAAGTACAGTATGGACAAATAGAATTGATGCCAACCAAGACATTGGTATCCATGTCCGGAAAAGAAGTGGACAACAAAAAACTGCCAGTGTTCATGGTCCACCCTATCGAAGGAAGTGTGGCTGCCTTAGAATCATTTGCCAAACTCATCAAAGTACCTGTTTATGGGCTCCAATGTACCAAAAGATGCTCCACTAGACACAATAGAAACGTTGGCAGCATATTACTTAAAAGAGATCAAAACAGTTCAGCCAAAAGGACCGTATTCCATTGTGGGTTACTCGTTTGGTGCATGTGTTGCATTTGAACTAGGAACCCAATTGGAAAAGGAAGGACAGAAGGTGAAGCTGTGGTTGATCGATGGCTCTCCAGCATATGTAGCAACTCATACAGGAAAGGCTAGAGATACAAAATCGTTGAGAGGTAATAGATGTGCAGAAGAGAGTGAGGCCTTGGTATACTTCATTATGCAGTTCAAGGATGTCGACCAAACAAAGGTTAATTTCAGAAGATGATTTTCAGTTTTCATATTTATATATGTATTTTGTGAGGACCGCGTCATTTGGAAATTAAAAAAATTGTGCGATGTGGACAGTGTAAATCTCGAACGAAACGAGTTCCATAGAATATGGTCATTCAAAATGTTTATTCCTCAATATCTCAGAGAAATTAAATTTTGTGTTCGCATACACATAAGAAGCCTCATACGAAACTGTTTAGTAGTTTAACAAAATGATTGAAAATTCAATCGGAATATTGAAAAGCAAAAAGCCTTATATTTCCCCAGCAAATATATTCGAGTAAAATGTATTCTGAGGGTAAAGCTTTTCGTTTTGGCACTGAATGTTCATGCAAATTAAACACCCTCTGAAACGAAGTTAATTCTCTCTATAAGAAAATATTCAAAGAACATCACTCTTTGAATGGGTATTGGTAACAAGTTGTAAGGGTGAGTTTTTACCGAAATTTTCCGAACGTAAGTAATAAATACAGACCTTAAACTAAATCATAACAGCGGGCAGAGAGATCCTTCTGAAACAGTTTTAAATACACCCCTGGCTGTTTGGTTTCAATCCAACCTTTACGCTAGTGTAAAAAGTTGTGCGAAAATGTCTAAAATCAAGTGCTTAAGTTTGAATGATAAACTCCAATTTATCAGTGAAGTCGACCGCGATATTGCCGACTATAGAACAAATTTTCTGAATAACGAAATTTCTTTGTAACGATTTTTTTTGCGGATTTAGCGCTTTCGTTTAAGGGAAGTTCCACTGTATTTAGTATCAATCTCAAGTCCTATACAAAATATCGAGATAATAGCTTTTGAGCTCCACAAATGAACGAGAGCTCAAAATCACCCTGTGAAGGATTTTTAAATTGTTTTTTTTCAGAATATTGAATTTAATTTTTTTCGTTTTACAGACTGTAGCAGAGTTAATGCAATTGAAGACATGGGAAGAAAGACTGGCGAAAAGTACACAAATTTTAGCTGGATCTACACCGTTTTCAGAAGAGGAACTTTCATCGGCTGCATCAAGTTTCTTCAATAAATTAGTTGCAGCTGATAAATACAAACCCAAATCCAAATTTAATGGAGAAGTAACCTTAATGAAAGCAACAGACAATTATGTACAACTTGGAGAAGATTATGGTTTATCAGAGGTTCGTATCAACTATCTATACCTTCGTCAATTTATATTACACTGCGCAAAAAAATTAACGCACATTGTGGAAATCTCAAATTCATTCTACAACTGGAGGCTGAATGATAATTATTTTTATCAGAATTATGCATGCATATGTTATCCACCTTCAACGTTTCTCTTCAATACAGATGTTTTTTCCCAGCAGAATAAAAAAAATGAGATTATCAGATTTTGAATGTATTGACTCCATTCTGAAATCACTTCTTCTCGATCAATTCTAGTGATCAATAGTTTTTCTTTCGTTTAATTATCTACACTCGATCGCTATGCAACGCGAAACACGCAATGTGCCCAAGCGGTAGTTTTGCGAGAAGAAGGGTGGACATACACAAGAATTGCAGAAAGGTTTGGAGTTTCCCATACAGGTGTGTAAAGAATGTTGCAGCTATTCAGGCTGACAGGTATGAATGTCCGAAGACCAGGACAGGGTAGACCACGGGTAACAACTGCCATTCAAGAACGTTACTTGAGAGTTTCTTTGTTGAGACAACGGTTTGCAACCGCTGGCCTCCTTCAAAATCAGCTTGAGCAAACTCATGAGGTGCAAATTAGCACTCAGACAATAAGAAATCGCCCCAGAGAATATGATTGAAGGCCTCATGTCGCGGCAAGAGGCCCAGCTCTTACCCCAGCCCACCGAAGAGCGCGTTTGGATTTTGCGAGAGAGCAATCCATTGGGAAGAGGCTGATGGGAAAGAGTTCTCTTCACAGATGAGTCTAGATTCTACCTTTATCATTGTGATCGACGTTCCCTTGTATACAGACTTCCACATGAAAGATATGCTCAGTGCAATTTCCTGAATACTACTTGGTTCGGGGGGAGGATCGATTAGGAGATCTCAATCTGATTGAGCAGGTTTAGGAAAACCTCAATAGAAGGCTGAGAAGTTCAGAAAATCATCCAGCTACCCTTAATGACTTAGGAATGAAACTCAGAGAGATCTGGAAAGGATTAGATCAGAACATTTTAAGATCACTCATTTTGAATATGAACCGTCGTTGCCGAGCTGTAATTAACGCAAGGGGTGGAAATCCCAAGTATTAAATCACTTATCAGCATTCCAGTATTTTGAAAATTGTTTATTCTCTTCTTTCACATAAGATTCGGTGAAATCCCGAATTTTTCTTCCATTTAATGTGTCTTATTTTGTCAGAACCTTCCCGAGAGAACATAAAAAATGAATAAGTCAATGTAGAGTTAACTTTCATTAAAATTGAGATTTTCAGAATGTGCGTTAATTATTTTGCGCAGTGTATTTTACTTCTCATTTCGTGTGTTTTATTCAATTTCATTTCTTTCACAGGTATGCAAGCAAAAAGTGAGGATAGACTCATTGGAAGGTAGCCATAGATCAATTTTATTAGGGCCAGGAGCCCAAAGATTGCCAATGTCCTACAAACAGTTTTGTAGATTTTGTAAATGTGTCATACCTCGCATTTCGTGATCACTCATCACTCATTGGTTTTGTAACTTGTTAGAAATTTATTTTTTTATTTATTGTGATTTATAGTGATAATTGATAAGACTCACATACAGAAGGTGTAAAATTTTATTTATTCATATCGAACTAAAAATTAGTTGCCTTATTGGTAGGGTGTTTCAGTAGTTTGAAGCATATTAGAATATAAAATGTTCCTTAAAAATTTCTATGTAAATAAATATATATTTGTATCTCTTTGAGATGAAAATAAATTTGAAAATATTACTCTGTCTATCAAGTTATTCGAAGACCCGCATATAATTAGATTTCATTTATGGTGTCGTCAAATGAAAGTTTTCATTGAAAATAACCTACATTTTTATTCCAATGAAACACTCAAAAGGAAAAGGTACTCATATTTTGATTTAATTCTCTCTTTCCATTATTTCCGCCTCAGAGTAAAAAGTAAACTAAAGATGCCTTCACGAATTTGTTGTGCAGCCAAGTGGAATCTGTTTATGCACGCGAACAACATTCCAGCGTTGCCAACTTGTGCCGTATCTTTATTCCGTATTGGGATAATTAGTCTATCGCTACCCTACTCTAATACTAACGGATATCGTCTGTTACAGACAATTCTGTCGGTTTGACAACATCATCTGTTAGTGTTTAGTTTCTCGATGCGTCGTATTTACATTTTTATTCGATTTGACGTTCAGAAACTGAATTATGTTACTGATTTGGTGGCAGTTTATTGTTGCTTAAAGGTATTCCGGTAATTAATACAGCTATTGCAATTTTACGAACATGTTGTATTGTATCATATTCAGAAATTGTCGAAATGAAAATCTAACCTTTTGTTTACTTCACACCAGTGTGGCAGTGAAATGCTTTCCATCTCACTCTAGAGCTTGGTTGATTAAAATGCAGTATTATACATACAGGGTGTTCTGATTTGTTCCCGACAAACTGAAATGGGTGATAGACCACATCATTTCGAGCAAAAAAGTTCCTATGAAAATGGTCCGAAAATGCGTCGCTTCCGAGATACAGGGTGTTGAAGTTGAAAAAATAATTCGCGTTTTCTTTAATATGTATGTTTCGACCGCTTCGAAATCGTTTCATGGAATTTGTATACAGGGGTTTTTGGGACGATAAATTATGTTGTTTCGTTTTGTTCTAAATTGTTACTTCTAAAAAATATTTAATTTGAAAATATCACAAATTTTTTCTACATGTTTCAGAGATTACAATAATATGGATTTAGCTTTAATGCGTTTTTCTCTGAAACGGTTGCTCCTAGCAGCTTAAATGAGGTTTACCTTTTTTAACCAGAAAGTCAGGGGAATAGATTCTTCTAAAATGAACGTACAGGGATGCACAAAAAAGTTGTAACGGTTTAAAGGGAACGAAATGATTGCCAGTGGCGCCCTTTAGATAATACAACCAAATCGACCACAAATTTGAATTTCTCACCTCAAAAACCCTACGTACCAACTTTCATGCAATTATTTGGAATCAGTCGAAAGATATCAAAGAAAACGCGAATTATTTTTTCAACTTTAACACCCTGTATCTCAGAAACGGAGCATTTCCGGACCCATGTTCATAGGAACTTTTTTGCTCAAAACGATGTGATCTATCACCCATTTCAGTTTGTCGGAAACAAATCAGAACACCCTGTATGTAGGGTCATCTCTATGTTTACTCCTTACTATGAGATTTCTGATATTCCTTATCCTTTGAAATGAAATTCAAAACCAAACAATTCCACTAACGTCACATTAACGACTTCACACGAATATGTACCTGGATGTTTATTTGTGAATGGATGAACTCAAAATTTTTAATAATAGATGATAACACATTTACATTCTCGCTTCTCATTCTCGAAACTCGTCAGAGTCCAAATAATAACAAATATGGAATTTTTCTCGAATTTAAATACAGAACAGGTAGGTATTTATCGAATTAGCAAGGTGAAGGCTAAAATAAATTTGCCATTGTCATTGTGTAACAAGTTTATTTGTGACAGTTTCAAAATTTTATCACTTTCGAATTTTCATGCAAAATATGATGGACTGGACATGCAATGCTTTCTTTATCGAAGTAAAAATTCACTCAAAACGTTACCGAAAATAAGTTCTTTTGAATCACTCGCTATTTTTCGGTTAGGAATCAGAAACATCACTCTATTCCCCTGGTTATATATACAGGGTGTTTCAGAATAGCGTCATAAAACACCAGTGAATAATTTCCCAGCTTATTTTGAGACGAAAAGATTCTATAAACATAACGGCTTTGTTACGAGATACAGGACATCAAAATCAATTTTTTTTTCATTATTTCAAAATTTACTTTAGCTATCGAATTAAAATTTGGTATACGCTAAAACTATTGAAAATGCTGTGCGAAAAGATTACACATTTTAAGTCAGGGGCGTAGAATTTGGGGGTGATGTAGATTTTAACCCCTTTTTGTTAACGGAGTAGCTATTTTGTACATTAAATAGCGATGATACAATAACCTTCTTCGATATTTTAGTTGATTCACTTTGTTGTTTATACTTGCAAAAAACATTATAATTATCAATTGTTACGTAAACCTGTCATTGATGATTTTCGATATTCAAGTATGCATTTCTTGAAAATGGTTAGAAATATCAAATTCGAGCGGAATATACAATTTGTCACAATTTCGTAATTTCTCTTACGTCTAGAAAAATTGTTTGTCTTAGTGAATTCTATACATTTTTCTATTTTCATGTTCATAAAACTGTTCACCTTTTGGACGTTGCGCTACTGACTAAAGGTACTGCGATTTCATCTCGTTATATATCTTATCTCCGAAGACATTCTGAATTACAATTAGATTAATTCATGTTTAATAAGGAATTTTTTACATTCGTTAACTGAGTGGGTAAATACACGATAAAATGTAATCATTTTATTGCCCAGAAAAAACCATGACTTAATTAGTTTCAAAAAATTGATGTTGGATCATTGAAGTTATGAAGTACCCATATTTTAAATATTTTTGGAATTGAAATTCAGGAAAATGGTGCCCATGATAATGAATCCAATTTTGGTATAAAATTAGACAAATGTGGTGGGAAAAAATAATACCGCACTCTTGAAGCAGTTTTTGTGGAATGTCAAACACTCAAAATTCCAATAGGTTGAAAAGATTCAAATCTATTTAAATTGAAAATCCCGAAAATAGTTTCTAGGTATATCTTCCAGAAACAGTATATTACGAAGTTAAAAAAGATATCTATATATCTATAAACTGTTCCTATTCAATATACTCAAAAAAGTATTTCTGCGATATAGGTGAAAAATATATTGAAATATTTGCCGATTGAACAAAAAACGAATGGTTGAAATAATTCAAGTCATACAATTTGGAATTTCGATTTTTCAAAATGAGAGACCATATTTGATTTTTGCTATAATGTTTTAACATAAAATTTGCAAAATTGTATTTTCATTCTCGTATCAATTTTGGCTTTAATAAACCAAAAACTAACAAGAATGAAACAGGCAGATATTTTATGCGTGCGTACAAAAAACAATTGGTGGTGCTCCTCTATGATTGCAAGGGGTAAATAAATTGTTTTTGTCTCTGAAACCGTTAATTCAAGAAAGAAACTACAAGAGACCTTATTTGTGAAGGATTGATCAAGCTATCCAAAATTAATTTTTAGTTGTGAAATATGAATATGGAAAAAAACACTGCCGAAATAAAGGTGATAAGGCTTTTTCTGCCCCTTACAATCGTAGAGAAACACAATTTTTTTATCCTTATGAAATTTCGAATTAAGACTAGCAATATACCTAAACTCACAAACATAATTCTGTGTTTTCAAAATGAAGTCGACAAAAATCATGCATTTAACATTTGGTGCCGTTTTTTATCAACATATCTCTGTATCTTGATTCTGAATTCTTTGTAATTAAGTACGCTCATGATTGCTAGAAAAGATTAAATCCCATACCTAGTGGAATAAATATTTGCATACCACGAGCGCTGGGAGACTCCACTAGGAGACACTGCTCCCTTTCTTGGTCGAATTAAGCATTCCCCGAACAGTTGGTTTGATTTTTTCCTTCCCAAAAAGTATCCCTATATTTAAAGCAACAAGTGTTTAGTGATTGTGTTTCGGCTAGTACTTTTGGTGAGTTCATAATAATAATAATGATTTTGATATGTTTATTGTAAGATTGGGAAAATTCCAGTTTTAAAAATTTTCCAGAAGATATAAAGTACAGTGGAACTTCCCTATAAAGAAAGCGCTAAATCCACAAAAAAAATCATTATAAAGAAATTTCGTTATACAGAAAATTTGTTTCTATAGTCGGCAATGTCGCGGTCGACTTCACTGATAAATTTAAGTTTATCATTCAACTTAAGCACTTCCTTTCAGACATTTTCGTACAACTTTCACACTAGCGTTATGGTTATATTGAAACCAACCAGCCAAGGGTGTATTTAAAACTGTTTCAGAAGGATCTCTCTGCCCGCTTTAATGATTTAGTTTAAGGTCGGGATTTATTACGTACGCCGGAAAATTTTCGGAAAAAACACACTCTTATATCTTATACCTTCTTACCAATACCCATTCAAAGAGCGATGTTCTTTGAATATTTCGTTAAAGAGAGAATTTACTTCGTTTAAGAGGGTGTTTCTAACATGGAATTTGGATTCAAAGTGCATTGTCTTTTACGAAATTCGTTATACAGACGTTCGTTATAGGGAAGTTCCACTATATTTTGAAATAATTGTGGAGTACGACCCCCAATTTTTACATTTTCTAAAAATTATCTGGAAATAAAAAAAGCAGTAACGTGTTGAGATTTCGAGGGCTTTTTCATATTTGGGAAAATGATTATTCAAAATCTATTCGTTCACGAATTCAACTTTTCTGTTCCAATTTTGAACTACCCCTGAAAAGTCGTGCTTTCCAGTTGTTGTGTTTACGACCGGTCTACGACTGACCGCAGTAATAGAAATTGATTTGTGTCAACAGAACTCAAACAATATTAGATATACATGTCATATTTGTCTGATTTGTTATTATATATCTAGTTAAACTGATAATTCTAGGGAATTAATGAATATACCTACTCTTGAAATTATTGATGTTTATTTTTTAGTAATGAAATATCACTCAATAAATGCAAAATTTTGATTAGGTACTTGCAAAATAATAGGATAATGCCAAGATTGATAGAGTTTAAGGGGAAAATTTTTAAAACTATTATGAACCTTCCATAATGAAAACCTGTGAAACCTTCTCAACAGATATTTGATACTCCATGAAATGAAATTTAAATCACACAATGACACAATCTCAACAGCATACCAACATATTCCTGATATTTTCCAATCAAAGAATATTTCAATTCTTATTTCATTATACATACGTATGCAACTTAATGATTTCAATCTATTCAATATTATGAATTGAAAAGTCAGAATTGATTTAACTGGAAAATATTCATTTCGATATTTTTTCGGAAAAATCCAGAAAAATCATAAATCCATCTCGAAAAATGAACATTATTTTGAAAATTTCCATATTTCAGTATATTCGAGAAATTGTGCTTACATTCAGTGTGTAGGTACCTATGTCGTTTCCTATGTGATAGTTATCAATAAAATCAGATATTAAAAAAAAGTTATGCAGCTTATAATATAAGTATTTTTTTATATATAATTATCTGAAAAAATACTACATGGCTTTGAATGCATATTTGAAAAGAATTGTTGATTCATCAGAAATTTCATAACAAGAACGTAGGATATGATCATTTTCTTGACGATATTGGAATATTTAACTTTGACTAGCACTATAAAATTTTAAATTAAAAGAATTCTATAATTGGTCAAAATGGTATTATCATGATTGAGTTCCTATTATCCTAGTATACCAATTTTTATGAAAAAAACAAAAAGGGGGCGTTTCTAACAAGCTTGTTGTATAACTATTTTCCAAATACAGTGGATCTTTCCTATAACGAACTTACGAACGTCTGTATAATGAATTTCTTTTTACACAGAATTTCGTACAAGACATTACACCTTGAATCCAAATTCCATATTAAAAACACCTTCCAAAAGGATGTAAATTCTCTCTATAACGAAATATTCAAAGAACATCACTCTCTGAATGGGTAAGAAGGTTTAAGGGTGAATTTTTCCGAAAATTTTCCGGACATAAGAAATGAATCCCAACCTTAAACAAAATCATTACGGCGGGCAGAGATATCCTTCTGAAACAGTTTTAAATACACCCCTGGCTGTTTGGTTTCTCTCTAACCATTATGCTAGTGTGACAGTTGTGCGACAATGTCTGAAAGGAAGGGCCTAAGTTTGAATGTTAAACTGGAATTTATCAGTGAAGTCGACCGCGACATTGCCTCCTATAGAAACAAATTTTCTGTATAAGGAAATTTCTTTATAACGAATTATTTTGTGGATTTAGCTCTTTCGCTATAGGGAAGATCACTGTACACTGTATTTTGTATAGATATCCTCATGACTTATCTTTTTGTTGACTAAACAATGTTCTCTATCCACAGATGAGCAGCCATGTCTCCTCCGGCATCAGAAAAAACGGCTGAAATGAATCAAGAAGATATAGTTATATCAGGACTCTCAGGACGATTTCCAGAGAGCAACAATGTCGAAGAATTCAAACGAAACCTCCTCGAAGGAATCGATATGATAACAGACGAGCCTAAAAGATGGCCTGCAGGTTTACATGGACTTCCAAAAAGATTCGGCAAACTGAAGGACTTGACATCCTTCGATGCACGATACTTTGGAGTCCATGCCAAACAAGCTGAACAACTAGATCCCCAGATCAGGATGCTGTTAGAAGTGACCCAAGAGGCAATTCTAGATGCTGGGTACAACCCTCACGAGATCAGGGGAACAAAATGTGGAGTTTTCATGGGAATTTGTGCCAGCGAATCCTTGGAATATTGGGAGAAAGATTCAGATGAAATGAACGGATATGGTTTGACCGGATGTTCCAGATCAATGTTTGCTAACCGCATAACATATGCCTTTGATTTCAAAGGTCCCAGCTTCACCATTGACACTGCTTGCTCCAGCAGTGCATACGCTCTTTCTCAAGCCATAAAAGCTATAAAATCTGGTGAATGTGATTCTGCTATCGTTGGTGGAGCAACTTTACTGTTGAAACCAAACGCTTGTCTCCATTTCCATCGTTTAGGCATGCTAAGTCCCGAAGGAGCCTGCAAGAGTTTCGACAGCTCTGGAAATGGTTATGCCAGATCAGAAGCAGCCACAGCTATATTTCTGCAAAAGGCGGATGTTGCAAGAAGGGTCTACGCTACAGTACTTGGGGCTAAAACGAACAGTGATGGTTACAAGGACAAAGGAATAACATACCCATCGGGCAAGATGCAGCTCAAATTGATCCAAGATACTTACGCAGAAACAGGCATTGATCCAACTCAAATAAACTATGTAGAAGCCCATGGAACTGGGACAAAAGTGGGGGATCCTGAAGAAGTCAATGCTATCGCTGATTTTTTCTGTCAGAACCGAAAAGATCCCTTATTGATTGGTTCTGTTAAAAGTAATATGGGACACTCTGAAGGTGCATCTGCTTTATGCTCGATTGCTAAAATTATTGTTGCCATGGAAGTAGGGATCATACCCAAAAATTTACACTTCAAAACACCCAACCCTGAGATACCTTCTCTTATTGATGGCCGACTGAAAGTTGTCAGTGAAAATCAACCTTGGAATGGCGGTCTGGTTGCTGTTAACTCCTTTGGTTTTGGCGGTGCGAACGCTCACATTATACTACAATCCAACACCAAATCTAAAATTAAATTGCCAACAACAAACATACCAAGAGTTATCGGAGTCTCTGGTCGAACTGAAGAAGCAGTAAAAGAACTTTTAGAGGTAATAGACAAAAATAGAGAAGACGAAGAGTTCCTCTCTCTTATACAGCAAATACATAAAATTCCTATAACGGGACACAACTTTAGAGGTTATAAAGTACTGGACGATTTAACGAAACCAGAAATCAGTACTGTGCCTTCAGAAAGAAGACCTATTTGGTTCGTTTATCCTGGTATGGGTTCACAGTGGGCTCAAATGGGCAAGGATTTTATGAGACTTGATATCTTCAGGGAATCTATCAAAAAAACTGCAAAAGTTTTGAAACCCTTCGGAATAGACATAGAAAACCTAATTGAACATGGAACAGATGAAATGTTTGAAAACATTATAAATGCATACGTTGCTATAACTGCCATACAAATAGCTTTCACAGATATTCTTAAAATATTAGAAATTAGACCTGATGGGATTATTGGACACTCTTTTGGAGAAGTAGGTAAGTCTTGTTATATTATTCAATCTTTATAATATTAGTATAGATTTGTTCATATCAGAATTTGATGATGATTCAATGCCATGTTTTCAACCATAAGAATGATTCGATTGTGTTTTTTTCAGGTTGTGCGTACGCTGATGGAACTCTAACTGCAGAGCAGGCAATTCTTTGTACTCTACAAAGAGGGGTTGCAATAATCGAGAGTAAATCTCCACCAGGTTGCATGGCATCTGTTGGGCTTTCTTGGAAAGAAGCAAAAGACAGGTGCCCACCCTTAGTCTACCCTGCATGTCACAATAGTGAAAGTAATGTAACAATTTCTGGAGAACCAAAAGAACTGAAGAAATTTCTAGCTACTCTAGTCTCAGAAGATGTTATGGTGAGAGAAGTTAAGAGTGCAGGTTTTGCATTCCATTGCAGACACATAAAAAAAGCTGCACCTCTACTCCAAAAATACTTGGAAAGTGTAATTCCAGATCCTAAACCACGTTCATCTAAATGGATTTCAACTTCAGTTCCTGAATCATCCTGGGATACTCCTATTGCTCAGCTAAGTTCACCAGAATACTTTGTGAACAACTTATTGTCACCTGTGTTGTTCCAGGAAGGGATTAAACATATCCCAAAAAATGCACTTGTGATGAAATTGCACCTACTGGATTATTCCAGGGCATTCTCAAGAGATCTATTGGAACTGATTGTTCTACCGTTAGTTTAGCGAAAAAGGACATATAGATAATGTTGGTTCTTACTGTCGGCTGTTGGCAAAATCTATGCTGCTGGGGCTCAACCAAACTTGGATGCCTTTTATAAAAGTCCTGGTTTTCCTGTAGGAAAAGGTACTCCAATGATCTCCTCACATATCAAGTGGGATCACAGCGTAGAATGGACTGTTGCGTCATTTCAAGGCCAGGATGAACAATCTGGAGAATTTATGATTGAAGTGGACCAGACAAAAGACGAGAACAAATATCTTGCAGGTCACAAAATAGATGGGAGGATTCTCTTTCCAGGAGCAGGATATTTGGTACGTATTTACGTCATGTAATAATCTATATCTATACTAATAATAATATTATAAAGAGGAAAGATTTGTATGTTTGTGGGTTTGTGGATTTGTGGGTTTGTGGCGTTGATACGAGTTAACTCATAAGCTACTGGACCGATTTCAATAATTCTTTCACCCTTAGAATGCTACACTATCCCTGAGTAACATAGGCTATACTTTTCACCCGAGAAAATTAAGGAAACCTACTATAACTTCAATGATAATAAATATGAGTACCAAAATCAGCTATTTTCAGGTGCGCTGCAAAAACCGTGAGACGTACATGGAAACAATGTATGACGGAAATGTACCTCTTCAATAGTTCTACAAAAAAGTCCGCGATAGCATATATCTATCTTTCAAGGTTTACTCGGTATCACCTTTTAAAGGTATCCGAATGTTTCTCAAAATTATGCATTATTTGGGAGTATTTTTTATGAATACGCTATTGATCCTTATCCAATTAAATACGTCGTTCATACCCAGTATTTAATTTAGAACGAAATTGCCTTTTACATCATTCAATTATGATGAATACATCAAAAGATATGGCAGGTTGAAGATGAAATCACACCAAAATGCGTCTCCGAGCACGATACACAAACACCGGTATGCCGACGAGCATCGAGATGTGACGTCACTGAGGAGCATTTCCATTGCATTTGCGGGATGGAAGTGTTAGAACTCCACGGAATGATTGGAATAATGCAATTATCCGCAAGTTTCATTGAAAATGCAATCAACTAACTATTTCAAATGAAATTTCTTCGATGTCTTTGTTTGTTGATCCTGGAATATATCAATGAAGCTGTATAAATATGGATGTTAGTGCAAAGTATTTAAGAGTATTTGTTAATAGAGAATAAATTATTCAAGTTTCATTTAAAAACTTCGAATAAATGAAAATATTTTTATCATGTTTAGGAAATTTCTATGAATTTCATTTATAATTCGTGAATTGGAAAGTTTCTTGTCCATTTTTTTCTTCATATTCTGAAAACTGATCTTCTTATTCAGATCCCGGTGTCTTAAGTTGGTACGGATTCTGCTCAAAGAATAACATCGAATGGAGGCTGAATACCATTTTTCAGTTTTGCAACCGTGTTATCTGCTAACATTTTGAAAATATTTTTTTCCTTAGATAAACTTATATTATAAAGAGGAGAGATTTGTATGTTTGTGGGTTTGATACGAGTCAACTCATAAGCTACTAGACTGATTTCAAGAATTCTTTCACCCTTAGAATGCTACACTATCCCTGAGTAACATAGGCTATACTTTTCATCCGAGAAAATTAAGGAAACCTACTATAACTTCAATGATATGTATGAATGTATTTTGGATTGCATGATGCCCGTATGTTTATGATCACAAATCAGATCAACAGATGGCGCTGTAGTCGTTATTTAGGTTATTCATCTACTCTGCACCTAAACGGCTGGATCGAATTGAATGAATTTTTGTGTATACAGAACAACGTTTGTTGGGTCTGCTAGTATAATATAAAAATCCTACTGTCCGAGGCATTTTTTGTGCCAGCTCGTCAGTTCTGTTAAACCGATTTTTAGTTAATGCTTCCTAAAAAGACAATGTCGAAAACTTTTGAAATAATACATTCCTTGAAGATTCGTCCAAAGTGCTTCTCTTTCAGTTTCTCTATTACAAGTTATATGAATAATTAAGTTTATATGTATAGAAACCTGGAAGAAAACTCAAATCAGATAATATTTCATCAAATTTTCCAGGTCCTTGTGTGGAAGACATTCGCTAAACTCAAGAATCAAGAGTATGAAAAGATGCCAGTTATTTTTGAAGATATTCAATTTCACAGAGCTACTATACTCTCATCAGAGGGTAGTGTAAAGTTTTCCATCAACATTTTTACTGGTACTGGTGCGTTCGAACTCTGCGAAGGAGCTTCCCTTGTAGCATCTGGCAAAATAAGAACTCCAGACAATTTGGAGAAGGAAACCACGGCAATATCCAAGTTCAAATGAGCTCTAATGAAACTGATTTGCCTCTTACCCAAGATGATATCTACAAGGATTTACACCTTAGAGGATACGAATACTGCAATGAATTCAAAGGGATCATAAAATCAGACAACAGCGGTAATGAAGGTGAAATTTTGTGGAACAACAACTGGACATGCTTCATAGATACAATACTTCAATTCTCTATAATCAACAAAGATACTAAAGATTTGCATTTACCAACCCGACTGCAAAAGGTAATAATAGATCCTATAAACCATTTTCAAACTCAGCAATCCTCAAGTACAGGGACATTATCAGTTTATTTCAACAAGTATACAGGAGTGGTTAAATGTGGCGGCATTGAAGCAAGGGGTCTTAAAGCGGCTGTTACACCTAAAAGGCAGAAACACAAATCTCCAAAACTCGAGAAATATCAGTTTGTACCCTACGAAAATAATGGAAAATTGAACAAAATTCAAGCACTCACAATACTTTCACAAATTATAACTGAAAACACTTCAGGTACATCCAAGTTGAAGTTGAATGATGTTATACTTGACGGCCAAATAGCGCAGTCGTTGTCAATCGATCTCAAACTTATCTTGGAAAATGAACCTTTGGTATCAGTAGAAGCAACTTTAGTAAGTTCTGATCCTGTTGATATGACATCATTGGATGAACACAAACATAAAATATTCAAGCTTTTTGCAGCAGAATATCAATCTCGCTGTTTGTATGATTTACTATCTCAAATAACGTCGGAGTCTTAAAAGATATATCCAGCTCAATTCCAGATGGAGGCTTCATTTTACTAGCAGAATCTACCAAAATTCCAAGTAACATAAATTCGACTGACCTTGGTCTACAAATAGTTAGTATTCAACGCACAGAGGAAAACTGTTTTGTACTCTTACGAAAAATTGTTCAAGAACATTTGGATAGCATTATTATCAAAGTGAGTAACACTGATTTCTCATGGGTTCAGTCTGTGAAAGACGCCATTAATTCTGGAGATAAATTTGCTAAAATCTACATCTATTCTGAAGAAAAATTCAGTGGTCTGATAGGAATGGTAAACACATTGAGAAAAGAGACTGGTGGAGAAAGGTTGAGATCTATTTTTATTAGAGATAACATTTCCAGACCATTTACAATGAACAATTATGCAGATCAACTCAAGAAAAATTTAGTACATAATGTTTTGAAAGAAGGAGTATGGGGTTGCTATAGACATTTACCCTTAGAAGATGTGGAGGAGACGAATAAGAAACTGGTGTCTCATGCCATCATCAATACGTTGACAAGAGGTGATTTGACAAGTTTGAGATGGATTGAAAGTCGTTTATCTACGTAAGGAAAACATTTTATTCACTTTACAACCTAGATTCTCTTGTAATTTCAAAAATATTCAGTTTCAATATTTGTGAACCTCTTAAACTCTTTTAAGACCAGTTGATAACAATAAAGATCAGGAAGATTGTGAAGAAGTTATATCCATATGCACGATACATAAAATTGGGAAAAATAATACCTATAATAGTAGTATCTTCATCAAATTCTCATAATTTTAAACTGGTTCCAATTTACATGCATTATCATAAGTCATTTAACACATGACTGGAAGTACAGGGTGCGGCAGCATAACTTCCTTTATTTAAAACTTAATCAAACGCATTGTATGAATCAGAAAATCTTTATTCGTTTTTTATAATATAGGCACATACATAATGTTTTGTTTTACCCAGTTTTGAAGATAAAATCAGGTAGGTAACGTCCCCCATTCTCCATACACTGAGTTAACCGATTTCTGGCGTTTGTCATGACTTCAGCCAGTATAGCAGGCGTTATGTTGGGAAATTCTTCCTGGATGTTGTTCTTCAAATCTTGTAGGGTCCTTGGACGGTCCACATAAACACGAGATTTCAAAAAACCCATAGAAAAAAGTCACAAGGGGTCAAATCGACAATTGCATCAAAGGCTTTTGCATTCACTTAAAGTCACAGTGTGGTGTGCAATTTCCTCAAGTGGAATTAATTTGACCCTTGTGACTTTTTTCTATGGGGTTTTTTGAAATCTCGTGTTTATGTGAACCGTCCAAGGACCCTACAAGATTTGAAGAACAGCATCCAGGAAGAAATTGCCAACATAACGCCTGCTATACTGGCTGGAGTCATGACAAACGCCAGAAATCGGTTTACTCAGTGTATGGAGAATGGGGTACGTCTCCTACCTGATTTCATCTTTAAAACTGGGTGAAACAAAACTTTATGTATGTGCCTATATTATAAAAAACGAAAAAAATTTTCTGATTCATACAATGCGTTTTATTAAGTTTAAAAAAAAAGAAGTTATGCTGCCGCACCCTGTATTTCGAATTAGGTACACATATTTTTAGTGGATGGTACATAAAAAAACCTTCAACTCTTTTTTCTAGCTACAAGCCTAGAGCTGAAGACATAGCTCATGTCTACTACGCATCACTGAACTTCCGTGACGTCATGCTTGCTACAGGAAAACTTCCACCAGATGCTCTTCCTGGTAACCTTGCTGGTCAAGAAAACATATTAGGTTTGGAGTACGCAGGTAGAGACTCCAAAGGACAACGTCTTATGGGGTTAGTGGAATCACGATGTTTGGCAACCACTGTCCTATTAGACCATGAGCTGTGCTGGAAAGTGCCAGACAAATGGAGTTTGGAACAAGCCGCAACAATACCAGTTGTCTACGCCACTGTAAGTTCAGTTACAAATTGAAATCTAGAAATTAAACTGTAAATGTTCATAGGTATTTTAGTTTAGTTTAGTTTGTAAGGGGGTAACCGTTCGCTGAGACCTTAAGGTCTATTGTAATCTTACAGAGCTGTTCTGACCAAACCCTTCAAAGCTCGCCTTCCAGTTCCAGAGATCTAATGAAATCTAATATCTGTGCAGGCTTCAACGAGGCTAGTCCTCACTCTTACAAGTTTCTCGCCCAAGGCATTCTCTCCTTAGGCTCGCAATGCCGAGGCATTCCGTGACTAGGTGAATGGGGTTTTTTCTCCTCCCCTCAGAACCTACTCTCGTCAGTGTCCGATAATCCCATCCTCAACAGGTGCTTCCTGAAGCGACAATGTCCTGTAAGAAAGCCAGTGAGGAGATGTAGTTGCTTCTTACCAAGATCCAGATATCTTTTGGATCCCGCTGTCTCAAAGTTCTGAAGAATCCATCCCTGGGAGATTTCGTCAGAGTTTTTCCCTCTCGGCTTTCTCCTTCTCCAGAAATTCCTTCTTATAGTTACATTTACATATACCACATAAGGGTGTTGGTCCAATGAGTGACATTCGTGCACCCTCTTCGGCAAGTGTATTGGCCCCTTCGTTTCCTTTTATTCCCGAGTGGTCGAGAACCCAGATTAAAAAGACGTTATTTTTCTTGCCTACCTCATTGAGTTTGTTCCGGCACTCCCAGATCATTTTAGAGTCGATGACGTAGGAGCTCAGTGCTTTAATAGCAGCTTGACTATCTGAGTGTATGGCTATATCAAACTTCTGACTTATATCTGGATATCTTTCAATAGCTACGATTTCCGTTTGAAATACGCTCATACAGAAGCCTAGCGGCAGTGCACACTTAGTGCTTGGCCCGTATATCCCAGCGCCTGCTCCTGTGAAGTTTTGGAACCATCTGTATATCATTATACGGTATTTTCTTTGAGGTTATAGTCGGTGTATTTCTGTTTCCAATCCTCTCTGTTACTTGTTCATAGATAACTGTATTGTTGATGAAATACTAGAAGTCATCAGACGTAGAATGAAATTATTATTCTTTTTTCAGGCCTACTATTCTCTTATAGTGAGGGGTCAGCTAAGACCAGGAGAATCAGTACTTATTCATGCTGGCAGTGGTGGTGTAGGAATAGCATCTATTTGCCTCGCTTTACACATGGGTTGTCAAGTTTTCACAACTGTCAGTAGCCAAACGAAACGTGATTTCCTAAAGAAAACCTTTCCGGAATTAACTGACAGAAACATAGGTTATTCACGAGATACATCGTTTGAACAGTTCATCTTATCTGAAACTGGTGGAAAGGGTGTTGATGTTGTCTTGAATTCCTTAGCAGCAGACCAGTTACAGGCGTCAGTTAGATGCTTAGCTATAAATGGAAGATTTTTGGAGATAGGCAAAGTTGATTTGTCGAACAACTCACCTCTTGGTATGAACGTATTCCTGAAGAACATTTCATTCCATGGTATTTTAGTTGATGCCTTATTCCTCCCTGGAATGACTGAAACTAAAAATCTGCTGGTTAAATTGATAGATGAAGGTATTAGAAGTGGTGCAGTCCAACCATTACCCTGTACGGTCTTCAAGGAGGACCAAATTGAGGAATCTTTTAGATATATGGCATCTGGTAAACATATTGGAAAAGTTGTCATCAAGATTCGGGACGAAGAACCTCAGAAATGTATCATACCCAAACCAAAATTGGTATCAGCTATAGCTCGAGCTTACATGCACCCTAAAAAGTGTTATATTCTCATTGGTGGTCTTGGAGATTTTGGATTGGAACTTACCAACTGGCTGGTAAATCGAGGAGCAACAAAAATAGTACTGTCTTCAAGAAGTGGAGTTAAAAAAGGATACCAATCATTATGCATCAGGAAATGGAAAGAAAGAGGAACAAAAATTTTGATTTCAACAGAAAATATTACAACTGAAAGTGGTACAAGACGACTAATCGAAGAAGCAAAACATTTGGGACCTATTGGTGGTATATTCAACTTGGCAGCAGTTTTGAAAGATTGTTTGATGGAAAACCAGACAGCAGAAACTTTCAAGATTTGTTGCGATCCAAAAGTAACAGGAACAATTTTCTTGGATAAAGTATCACGGGAATTAAAAGATGATTTAGACTATTTCGTCGTGTTTTCATCGATTGCAAGTGGAAGAGGTAATGTAGGACAAGCCAATTATTCATTTGCCAATTCAGTTATGGAACAAATTTGTGAGGACAGGCAAGAAAACGGTCATACGGGACTGGCCATACAGTGGGGACCTGTTGGCGATGTTGGTTTGGCCATGGAGCTCTTCGGTGGATCCAAATATGACGAAATGTTAGGAGTTTCACCCCAAAGAATAGTATCTTGTCTCGAAACTATGGATACACTATTGGGACAGAGTGTACCTATCGTATCTAGCTTCGTCTTGGCTGATACTAAAAATTCTGAAAACGACAATAATAAACTCAATATGATCGATGCCATCGCAGACATACTTGGACTGAAGGATAGAAAAAATTGGCCTGAAAATGTAACCTTTTCAGAACTGGGTATGGACTCTCTTATGTCAGCAGAAATAAACACAGCCTTGAACGCAACTTCGATATATTTTTAAACGCATCAGAAATACGTGCCTTGACTCTAAGCAAGTTGAGTGAGTTAGAGGCGAAAAATATTTCTTCAGATAAAATATCAGGAAAACCTGGTCGTGAACATGGAAAACAGAAGTATGGTGAAGTAATGCCATTGGAAACTCTTGTAAACATGTCTGGAAAGGATGTCAATCACAGCAAAACTCCCTTGTTTATTATACATCCTATTGAAGGGCATGTAAGAGACTTACTGCAAATAACCAAGCAGGTAGATGCTCCAGTTTATGGTCTGCAATGTACATCAGATGCACCTTTAGACAGTATCGAGAATTTAGCCAAATTTTATTTGAAACATATAAAAAGTATACAACCTACAGGAATCTATAAAATTGTGGGATACTCATTTGGAGCTTCAGTTGCGTTTGAACTGGGAACACAGTTGGAAAATGAAGGACATATTGTGGAACTCTGGTTTATTGATGGTTCTCCTTTGTATGTATCAGTTCATATGGTGAAGGCTAGAGCGAATAAGGCTATAGAAAGCGATACAGTTGCTGAGGAGAGTGAATTCTTGGTGTTCTTCATGGAGAAATTCGAGGATATTGACCAAAGACAGGTGAGATCTACAGTAGATATGCTATGACAGTTCGGGCCCTCTTTTGGTCAATTTTACATGTAAATTCCCATAAGGAATTCATTCAGAATATGTTTTCACTTTAGGTATCAGAATAAGTACTCTTGCAACTTTCAGAGTACCGAAAGGTGCTCTTATGAAAGTTGCAACTTTCAAGTGTTTTCCAGACGACGGTGGGGGAATGCTGCCCGTTACTTTGAATATAAGTAGCAAAAATAAGGGAAATAGCCCAACTACATAATGAAGGGTTTTCCAATAAGAGGTATATTTTGAAAAGACTTTCGATCATAGATATACTAACTTTACATGGATGAGGCCTGTCATTCAACACTTTCGGAGAATGTGATGCCAAGAGAGAGATAGAGCTAGAGGTGGCAAAAAGCCCGCAAATCTCATTTGAGAGCCAATCGTAGAAATGGAAGCGGCGAAAGAGAGATAATCGTCATGCCAAAAGAAAGATAGAGCTAGTGGTGGCAAGATTAATTGAATTAATTTCCTTTTTTGAGAATAATTTGTCTTTTTGCTATTTTTCAGACGTGTTTCAATTTAGTGCATATTATATATTAGTATGTATAGCAAAAAAACAAATTATTCTCAAAATTTTAAATTAATTCAATTAATCTTGCCACCACTAGCTCTATCTTTCTTTTGGCATCACGAGTCTCTTCCATTGGAGTTATAATTTCTATGCTTTCGATAGATATCACGTTTGAAGCTGTCATTTTTGACATTTAACAAGTAGAAACTACGACATTGATAAAATGGAACAATACTCGCTTCAAGAACGCATTGAAATTATTAAAATTCATTATGAAAATGGTGAAAATTTGTCAGAGACTGTTCGTAAAATTAGAGCATTTCTGGGTCGTAGTGAAGCACCTTGTCGGGCCGCAATAAAGAAATTGGTAGAAAAATTCGAGCTGTTCGGACAAGTTAGTGATGTGAAGAATGAAACCCGCGCACGTTGCTCAAGAACAGCAGAGAATATTACTGCTGTAGCCGAAAATGTTGAAGAAAACCCAGGTTTGTCCATTCCTCGTCGTTCTTTGGAATTAGGCATTCACAAACTACATAACACCGTATTTTGCGTGAGGATTTGGCTCATAAAGTTCAGTTAACACAAGAACTCAAGCCGGCCGATCATCAACAACGTCGTGTCTTTGCTGATTGGGTCGTTGAAATGCATGAAAATGATCCGGAATTCCATCGAAAAATTATCTTGAGTGATAAGGCCCATTTCCACCTTGGTGGCTTCGTCAACAAGCAAAATTATCGCATCTGGGACTCGGAAAACCCAAGAGTTATTGTTAAAAAGCATCTCTATTCTCAACGTGTGACTGTTTGGTGCGGTTTATGGTCCGGCGGAGTCATTGGTCATTACTTTTTCGAAAATGACGTAAGAGCAACAGTTACGGAGAATGGATTGCGCTATCGAGAGATGATTAATGATTTTTATGTTCGAAATTGAATAGTATCGATCTGGACAACGTTAACTTTCAGAAAGACGAGTAACGAAATCATTGATCTTTTGCGGAAAAAGTTGGCCACCGCGATCTCGTGATTTAACATCTTGCGACTTCTTCCTTTGGGGCCACGTGAAAGAGAAGGTCTACGCCAATAGCCCAGCGTCGATTCAAGACCTCAAAGATGGAATTCGTGAGGCTATCGAGGACATAGGGTCGCCACTTCGCGATTTGGTTATGGAAAATTTAATTAAAAGGATATGGTCCTGTAAGCGTGGTCATGGTGGTCATTTGCCTGATGTTATTTTTCACTATTTACGGCATAGCTTCTTCTTCATAATGAAATAAACATCCGATCATTGAAAAATTACATTTTTCTTTGAATGTCAAAATAACACCTCTTATTGTAAAACCCTTTATTTCAAGAAATATTTCATCATCAAGTTTTTCACATAAACTACCAACTGTTTCAGATTGTAGCGGACCTTATGAAATTATCAACATGGGAGGAAAGATTGTCGCAAAGCATGAACATTTTATCCGAATTAACTGCTCTTCCTGAAAATGAACTCTGCCAAGCTGCTTCCAGCTATTACTACAGAATAAAAGCAGCTGAGAAATATAAGGCTTCCAAGAAATTCCATGGTAAAGTTTGCTTAATGAAAGCTTCAGATAATGATATCGATTTGGGAAAGGACTATTCTTTGTCAGAGGTGATATAAAATGCATTATACTTTTGGATTTATTACGTCAAAGTTTTTTTGCAGATTTGTCAACAAACTGTCAAAATCGTCCCTGTGGAAGGAAGTCATATGTCTATAGTAACAGGAGAGACAGCTGGGAAAATAGCAAATATTTTGCAATCGGAGATTTAGATAAAAAGCAACATTTGATGGATCAGACCTTACACAATAATAATAACATTATTAAGCTAAAGATTTAATTCATTTTAGTTATTTTCTTCGGTGTATCACCAAATAAAAGAGACATAAAAATTTTTATCTTATTTCTCTCGAAAATTTTATCAGTTCTACTAAATATTTTAATTGAAGCAAATGGAATTGATGGTTTGGTCAAGTGAAAGCAAAGTAAAGAGTTTTCCAATAAAGGGTGTTATTTTGATAGTCAAAGAAAAATGCCATTTTTCAATATAAATGATCGATTGTTTATTTCATTATGAAGAAGAAGCTATGCCGTTAATAGTGGAAAATAACATCAGGAAAATGACCACCACGACAACGCTTAGAGGACCATATCCTTTTACTGAAATTTTTCATAACCAAATAGCAAAGTGGCTGCCCTATGTTCTCGATAGCCTCACGAATTCCATCTTTGCGAACTTGAATCGACGCTGAGCTATTGGCGTAGACTTTCTCTTTCACGTGGCCCCAAAGAAAGAAGTCGCAAGGTGTTAAATCACAAGATCTCGGTGGCCAAATATGATCATCTCTTCGAGAGATGACACGGTCCGGAAACTTTTCCCGCAAAAGATCAATGGTTTCGTTACTTGTGTGGTACGTAGCGCCGTCTTGTTTATAGTAAAACTTGTCCATATAAATAGCATCCAATTTCGGCCATAAAGAATTGTGGAATGCCTAATTCCAAAAAACGACGAGGAGTGGACAAATATGGGTTTTCTTCAACACTTTCGCCTATAGCAGTAATATTCCCGGCTGTTCTTGAGCGACGTGTACGGGTTTTATACTTCACATCAGTCACTTGTCCCAACAGCTCGAATTTTTCTACCAATTTCTTTATTGTGATCCGACAAGGTGCTTCACGATGACCCAAAAATGTTCGAGTTTTACGAACCGTCTCTGCCAAATTTTCACTATTTTTATAGTGAATTTTAATAATTTCAATGCGTTCTTGAAGCGTGTAGCGTTCCATTTTTATTAGTGGCGTAGTTTTACTTGTCGAATATCAAAAAATAATAGCTTCAAACGTGGCAGCTACCGAAACAGCGGGCTATTCAAAATAACACCTCTTATTGGTTGTTTGTTCGAACTTAAAGCGATACCAATATTTTTCATTTCAGCTAAATAGCGTTACTCATATCGTGTTTATGACATTGACAATGCACATTTACACAGCCTGTAAGGGTGTTATTTAAATTGTTCAAAGGGTAAGTGTGCATATGACAGGTCCACCCAACTACGCGAAACTGAGTCTGATAGGTTCGATGATGACGAAAGAATTCATCGATATTATTACCAACAGATGGAAATGAACAGGATTGTGTTGTATTTGTTTAGTTTAGAGAATATGAAAAGATGCAACAGTGAGGTTTATAGAGTTGATTCTCACTTTTCCCTTTTACATTTAAGGAGAATTTAATTTTTTTAGGCTAAACGATATTTGAATTTCTATGAAAAGTGACCCCTAATCTAATCTTGTTTCTGTTACTTCACACAAACACTTTTCATGATAATTGAAACAGAGTTGTCACAGAATGAAATAACTTGGAAATATAGTAGGAATCTCAATTATTAGTACAGTATATTTGTGCTCAAAATAACCCCTAGCGGGAAAGTTTTGGGGTAGTTTTGATATCTTTTTATGTTTTTGGGGTGCCGAATCCGAATTGGTCAGTTTTTCGATTATTACTCGGAAACTATCAACTTTACGTGAAAAACCTTTCCATACAAAATGAAAGTACTCAATGAATGAAAACAAATCAAATTTTATGGTTCCGATGATGCAATCCTCTTGAGTCTTGAATGCATGAGCATTCAGTATATCAGTCTCGATTCACAAAAAAAGTTTCACTCAAAACGGATATCTTGTTATGGAAATATAAAGATTCTTCTTTTCAATATTCCGATTGAATTTTCTATGATTCTGTTCACACTATAGTCACACAATTTTGCTTATTATGAGCATCTTGCATTTGGAAGCAACATTTCATTTCGATCAGTTTCGTTTTGTCTGAGATATTGAGAAACAAAATTTTGAAAGGCCATATTTTATGTATTATAAACCCCCAACTTCTACGTATGATTTTTGAGACGCCCATGTGAACCAATGGTTTTTCTACATAAAAAGTGGTCCTGATCATACATTCTGAACCATGCACTTTATGTTGAAAAATAGGTCAATATTTTGAATGTAAGTAAAGTC
Source organism: Propylea japonica (assembly GCA_013421045.1). Lineage (NCBI taxonomy): Eukaryota > Metazoa > Arthropoda > Insecta > Coleoptera > Coccinellidae > Propylea > Propylea japonica. The sequence continues at coordinate 95,050,130 of CM024239.1, forward strand.
CATAAAAAATTATTTAAAAAAATTTGGTTTTCTCGAAAAAAATTGACTTTTGAGCTTATGACCAGGAATATTTTATTGTGTAGAAAACATTGGCAGTTTTAATGTCCGCTCTCTTTCCATAAATATAGAATTTGGCAGTAAAACACCCACTCAGTGTTCAAAATCTTCACCTTGGGAAAAAATCTGCTTTAAACACAGTTTTTAATACTTTGACATGAAGAAAAACTTTTTATGAATATTGAACATTATTCATTTCAAGATTCAGAAAACGTTGTTAACAATAGTTATTTTTGTATCTAGTGCGCGAAATGCTACTTTGGTGATCGAGAACTGATTTTTTTAACGAGGCGCAGCCGAGTTAAAAAAAATAGTCGAGATCACCAAAGTATTTCGCGCATGAGATGCAAACAAAGTTTTTCTACAAACGCTTAGCTCAATATGAAAAAAAAATATTGAACTGGTTTGAACTGTTTTTCCAAATCAAGTAATTAGGTATTATAACTATGGGCAATATATTCTATGTTGAAAGCAACACTCAATGTTAAAGAAAACGTGGATTTCAAGAAATTTACCAAGTTAAAATATAAAAATCCCATATAGTTTACATGCAGTGTGCGAAGTAAGTATTTCGCACACTACTTCACGCACGGTGTCATAGTAACGAAGGAAATGAAAAAAAGGGTCACTTCGCATATTCTTGCCAATGCGCGAACCTTGTCATTTTTTGACTTTTGTAGAAAAAATAGTTTTTGAATAAGTACACATCTTTTCAACTTAACGAGTTGAACAAAAAATTTCCAGTGGACGCTCCTTGAATATAGAAAGTTGTTCAATTCATAAAGGAATAAAATACAGCATATTCTAATCATTTTTTAATTCCATGGAGGCTTCTAAAAGACAAAAAAAGAATTTTAACAAGAAGTGTAAAAAATATTGATATTAGATCAATCTAGATACCAACCGGCATATCAAATTATTCGTAACATATCCCAGACACAAAACCAAATCAAAATCCGTTCTCATTTCTTTCTAGAACGAATTCCATCTTATATTCACCATGAAACCTGACACCCTAATCATTTTCTTGAGATGATAGTATTTTCCCCCAAATCCAGCAAGAAATACTGTCCTGATATCATTTTACCTAGTTGTCCATTCTCCGTTTACTCGTTACGTTTTATCCAATATAAGTTGATACCTTTTTATCAATTAGAAGCAGAAAAGGAGCATGCGTTAAGTTAGTTTCAAACGTAGAAATGCTTTTTCCTGTCCCACTCACCTGAGTACAGATTGATACCTCTCCTAATCAAGTTACAATCTGCTAAGAAACTTTGCGTCACATTTATGAGATATTACAATCCGAGACAGAAAACTTGGTGCAATATTTTCCGATGCAAGATTCATCTTATGCGACTTTGCTGCAATTACCAGATGCAGATGATGACCTGATAACTTTTCATGAGTTGAGACCAGTGAAACACGGAAGTTTTGACCAGAGCTATGAGACTACGTTTTATGATTCTTCTTGTTTGCAGTAAGTATTAAAAGAAATTGTAGACGAGAATAGAAGAAACCTTTTCGAGCTTTTTCATATTGAGAAGAAGTTAATTCAAATTTGAGAGCTGCTGGTCTCATTTATGTATTCAAATTTCTTTGAGACAAGCGTGCAAAAGGTTTCTGGCATGTTTTGAAATAGGAATTTATTTTATTAATGTTTCATTGGGTCCGTTGCAAGAACGTTATAATTAAATGAAATCTAAAGTTCATTATACCTATTGAGTGTTAGTGAACAAGTGCGACAAACTTGAGGATGTAATAGCTCGTCCAGAAATATGAAAAAAAGATTCTTTCAACATTTAACTTATCTTCTAAGGTGCCCCGTTTGTGAGATATAGGGTGCTGGAACTGAAAAAAAATATTTTTGCGAATATCTCTGGAGACTTTTATTGTACAGAAAACAGCTTTCATGGGCATTTTCTGATCATAATAAAACAATTAGCTATGTTTTTAGCGAAATTGTTTTCCCCAAGTTTCAATTTGTGAAGGTTTTGAAGAATCAGTAAGTTTTTCCTTATACGCTAATGAAAATGTAGGGTTTTAGAGATACCCATTTGAACCATCAATGTTCTCTACATAAAAACGCTCTAAAGTTGAGAAAAATCAAGTTTTAATTTTTTGATATAAATTTATTTGGGTTTTGAGCGCTTGTTCCACTTAAACAATTCTATATCGTTTTGCTCATATGTCTGTAATTTTCGAATTTCGAGCTGAAAATGGTCTCAAGCGATAGGGTTCGACTGTCCGTGGGTCCGTCCCGTTCGTCCGTCCGGCCGTTAGCACGATAATTTTCGAAGGAATTGTCCTAGAGGCTTGAGAATTTCAGTGTAAGTTCGGCTACCAAATGCCTCGGTTAAGTTTGTTAATCAGACAAATCGTGGTGCTCCATAAAATATGGCCATTCAAAATTTTTGTTCCTGAATATCTAAGACAAAACGAAACTAATCGAAATGATATCTTGTGGCCACATTCAATGCTCATAATAAGCCTCATGCAGAATTTTGTGGCCATAGTGTAAACAAAACCATATAAATTTAATTAAATTTAATATTGAAAAGAAGAATCTTCATTTTCCATTACAAAATCCGATTGGAGTGAAATTTGTTTTGTGAATGAAGATTGACATACTGAATGCTTATGCAAAATTTCAAGAGGATCGGATTATCTGAACCATAGAAAATTCATTTGGAATTTAGAAAAGATAAATCTCTTTATTTCCATGACAAGATATCCGATTCGAGTGAAATTCGTTTTGTGAATGAATATTGATATACTAAATATTTGTGCGAAACTTTAAGGGGATCGCATCATCAGAACCATAGAATTTAATTTTTTTAATTGTCGAGTTTTTATATATTTCAGTTTTTGAATCATTTCCAGAATAATATTACGATCGTGCTGAGATTTTGCAATTATACGAGGTCTTTATAAATGATTGTAACATCGTTATTGCTTTGGAAATTTTTCATCTTGTCGTTTCTTATGCGAAGTCTACAAATTTATAATTCCAGTCACATTATTCAATTTCTTTCGAAATGACCAGCCTAAACTCACAGTGTCGTTTGATTAAATTAGAGTTCACATCATAAAATAAAAATTTATGCGTTGTTATAATCATTTATAGAGACCCTGTATAATTTGGTATCAATCTCAAGTTCTATACAAAATTTTGAATAGTCTCATTGCTCCACCAATGAACGAGCGCTCAAAAGCACCTGCTCAGGACTCTCTCAAATTTTTTACTTAGAGTGAGAAAATTGGCAATGTTTTTCAACATAAGAGTTGACTCTTCCCAGAAAAGGTCGACTTTAAAGCTTATAGCCAGCTGAAACTTTTTTTGTGTAGAAAACATTAGCATGGCAAATGCGCACCTCAAAACAGTACTTTTTCCATTGGCTCAAAATTTAATTTGATGAGTTAACGTCCATTTCTTCAAATAAGGAAATAAATATCGGGAAATTGAACTGTTTGGAAACTTTTATTTCTTAACTATGCCGATGTTTCGAGGAAGGTTATCTCTTTTTCAATGCTAGTAAATTTATTAAAAGTGTTGTATGATAGACGCTTCCTCAGCTCTACTTTTGATATCTTTAAGATTTATGACCACAACTTTTAACAAATTTACAAGCCGAAATGTGTTGTATGATGGACGCTTCCTCAGCTCTACTTTTGATATCTTTAAGTTTTTATGACCACAACTTTCAATAAATTTACCAGCCTTGAAAAAAAGGTGATCTTCCTCGATACGTCGGCATAGTTGAGAAATAAAAGTTTCCAAACGGTAAAACTTAATTTTACATAAAATATCACTAACGCTTCATTGGGCAGAATATTGTCTATGGTTCAATAAAAAATTTTCACAGGAATCCTTGCTCATCTGGGCTTCCCCAAACTGACATAACAGAAACCACTCAGCTTCTGGATATTGGTGAATTCCAAGAGGTTGATACAACTGTAAGTTTGTGGAAGCAGAAAAAGAAAAGCATCAATCAAGTGAGTGAATTCATAAAACAATGTGTATTTCTGATTCTACAGTATTCCCGAGAAAGATTTTTTTGGCAACCAAATATGCGTTTGAACCGTGAAAATAATAGAATAATTCACTAAGTACAAATAGGCTATAGTGCCACCCGTCGCCATATTGGTTTTTCAGTATGACATTTCGTTTTTACTCCAACAAATTATTGGTCAATCTCAGTTGACATCCTTTTCCTCAGGCAAACACTAGAGTTTCGAATTTATCTGAATTGTAGACATTATAAGTAAGAATCTGTTCTGTATCGATTATCGAAACCTTCAGTTGACAATAAAATTTGATTAGTATATTCTCTAATCATGCCCTCACTGAATTCCTCTGAGGATCATATCCAAACTTGAATTGTCCTAATAAAGGGTTTTCCAATAAGAGGTGTTATTTTGATATTCAAAGAAAAATGCCATTTCTCAATATAAATGATCGGATGTTTATTTCATTATGAAGAAGAAGCTATGCCATTAATAGTGGAAATAGCATCAGGCAATGACCACTACGACCACGCTTACAGGACCATATCTTTTTTTGAAAATTTCCAAAACAAATCGCAAAGTGGCTACCCTATGTCCTCGAAAGCCTCATAAATTCCATCTTTGAGGTCTTGAATCGACGCTGGGAAATTGGCGTAGACCTTCTCTCTCACGTGGCCCCAAAAGAAGAAGTCGCAAGGTGTTATCTCACAAGATTTGGGTGGCCAATTGTGATCACCTCTTCGAGAGATAACACGATCCGGAAACTTTTCCCGCAAAAGATCAATGGTTTCCGGATAATTTTCATGCATTTCAACGACCGAATCAGCAAAGACACGACGTTGTTGATGATCGGCTGATGGCTTGAGTTCTTGTGTAAACTGAACTATTTTGCCACCAATTTCTTTATTGCGGTTTGACAAGGTGCTTCACGACGACCCAAAAGTTTTACAAATCGTCTCTGCCAAATTTTCAACATTTTTATACTGAATTTTAATAATTTCAATGCATTCTTTGTTAACGGCGTAGTTTCTACTTGTCAAATGTCAAAAAATGACGGCTTCAAACGTGACATCTACCGAGATAGCGGGCTATTCAAAATAACACCTCTTATTGGAAAACCCTTTATGAATTCATTTTTAACTATTTTACCCACTTCCTCACACACCAATCGTTTTGTCCTAATGTCTGTACGTTAAGAATAAAACGATAGAATAGACTGGTGTGTAGAAAATTCTAATTTATTTTTTTTGGCAGACCTCGTTTTTTCCTGAAATCATACGAGTGAATCGATGAATTTCCTCACACATTCATCTATCAGAACAATGACAACATATTAATTGGAGAAACCTTACAAAATCGCAACTCCATGTTAGTGAATTTCAGAGCGACAAACATATCTAGATTGGATATATTGATTTGAATTAGAGAAACTGATTAAAATCAACATATTAACCAACCTTACAAACTTGTTGCGTCACTAGTATGGTTTCTGTTTCCTCAAAGGGTTAAAGTTCTGAATGAGACAATAGGAAAAAATTGGGAGTAAACAAAAACGAATCGTTGAATCCAGCTTCCCCACCAGAAAAATCACTTTTATGAAGTTGGTATTCAATGAAAAACTTCAAGACTTGATTCCTTCAATTAATATCAGCTGTTCAAACCTGATATTTTCGTTGTATTTCTTTTAATTGTCAGTTTGTTACAATAATGAACTTTGAAGTAGACTGAGTATGAACTTCCTAAATTCAATTTCCAATTTAATAATCATTTTCTTACCGTTGAAAAATTATTCAACAATAAAGATGATATTCTTTCTTTATCATTTTTATACATATACAGTGGAACTTCCCTATACGAATTTTGTACAGGACATTGAACCTTGAATCCAAATTCCATGTTGAAAACACCCTCTAAAACGAAGTCAATTCTCTCTATAACGAAATATTCAAAGAACATCACTCTTTGAATGGGTATTGGTAAGAAGGTATAAGGGTGGGTTTTTCCCGAAATTTTTCCGGACGTACGAAATAAATCCCGACCTTAAACTAAATCATTACGGCGGGCAGAGAGATCCTTCTGAAACAGTTTTAAATACACCCCTGGCTGTTTGGTTTCAATCTAACCATTACGCTAGTGTGAAAAGTTGTGCGAAAATGTCTGAAACTGAAGTCGACCGCGACATTGCCATCTGTTGAAACAAATTTTCTGTATAACGGAATTTCTTTATAACGAATTTTTTTGCGGATTTAGCGCTCTTGTTTATAGTTCCACTGTATCTATTTTTTTCGCCTGATTCTTATTTTACTCCATATTCAATTCAAGATATGTCGGGCGATTGTGGCGTGAACTTTGTTCTTGAATTTTTGAGACTTTTTTCTTTTTCTTTCTTTTTTCTGCATTTCGAGCTTCGCCTCAGTTTGAATTTAAATTGAAATTTGATATTCACATGTTGTCTACTAGGTATCTATATGAAATGGTTTTCGTTGTCAATATGCTTGTACTGAAATTTGTAAATCTTGTCCACTTCATTGTGTTGCACACGTTTTATTTGTTACATATTGTATTGAAGGGTGTATCCCGTTTATTTCTTTAAATGAATAAGTAAATAAGTAGTTTCGTGCAAATTTTCAGACAAAATCACAGCGAAATAGAAAAACGAAGAAGAGATAAAATGAACACTTACATAACAGAACTATCTTCCATGATTCCGATGTGCAGTTCTATATCTAGAAAGGTGGATAAAATCACGGTTCTCAGAATGGCCGTGGAATATTTGAAGACCATCAGAGGACCAGCACATTCCTACACCGAAACTCATTATAAACCACCCTTTATAACAGATCAAGAACTCAAGCAGCTTATATTACAGGTGAGTAGGAAAATTGCAGAGAATGTACAACATTCAAGTTTTATTTTCTTACTAAAACGGCGATCCACGCGAAAAAAACTGGTGAATTTTTGTCACAAATTGAAACACGAAATCAGAAAAGAATTGTTCATAGTGCCCTGGGAGCGTACTCTTCTTTCACTAGAAAAATAGATTTTTTGGATCCAATTCATATCAACCCTATTAATATTGATCTCCAAAACTATAGGGTTTTCCAATAAGAGATGTTTTTTGAATAGCCCGCTATTTCGGTAAATGTCAGGTTTGAAGCTGTCATTTTTTGACATTTGACAAGTAGAAACTACGCCATGAATAAAAATGGAAAGATACACGCTTCAAGAACGCTTTGAAATGATCAAAATTCACCATAGAAATGGTGAAAATTTGGCAGAGTCGGTTCGTAAAACTCGAACATTTTTGGGTCATCGTGAAGCACCTTGTCGGACCGCAATAAAGAAAACCAAAAAGTACTTTGTGAAAAGCCTCTCTATCCTCAACGTGTGACTGTTTGGTGCGATTTATGGTCCGGCAGAGTCATTGGACTTTACTTTTTCGAAAATGAGGCTGGAGCAACAGTTACGGTGAATGGATTGTGCTATCGAGAGATGATTAATGATTTTTTATGGCCGAATTGGATAGTATTGATCTGGACAACGTTTACTTCCAACAAGACGGCGCTACGTGTCACACAAGAGACGAAACCATTGATCTTTTGCGGGAAAAGTTTCCGGACTGTGTAATCTCTAGAAGAGGTGATCACAATTGGCCACCGAGATCTTGTGATTTAACACCTTGCGACTTCTCCGTCTCCCTTTGGGGCCACGTGAAAGAGAAGGTCTACGCCAATAGCCAGCGTCGATTCAAGACCTCAAAGATGGAATTCGTGAGGCTATCGAGGACATAAGGCAGCCATTTTGCGATTTCGTTATGAAAAATTTCATTAAAAGGATATGGTCCTGTAAGCGTGGTCATGGTGGTCATTTGGCTGATGTTATTTTCCACTATTAACGACATTCTTCTTCTTTATAATGAATTAAACATCCAATCAATTTTATCTTTGAATATCAAAATAACACCTCTTGTTGGAAAACCCTCTATAATAAAGATGACGCTTTGAATATCACATGTATTGAATATGTTATTCTTACTGAAAAGTGTATAATTCCTCTTGGAACGGCTTATGTAAATGCAATTTTTTCAGGTTGCTGATGGATTCGTTTTCGTGGTTGGTTGCGATAGAGGAAAAATTTTATATATATCGGAATCTGTTTCCAAAATTCTCAATTTTTGTCAGGTAAGTTCAGTAGTGGACAAAAACTTCAACAATTTCATGTATCTTCAGATGAATTTACTCCTGAATTAATACATTTATGAATAAATTTTAATTCGATATCGTTTTCGTGCAGAATGATTTGCTTCGCCAAAGCCTATTCGATATTGTACATCCAAAGGATGTGGCAAAGGTGAAGGAACAGCTTTCATCTTCAGATCATAATCCTCGTGATAGATTTATGGGTAGTAAAAGTGAGTACCTACAAATTTTTTTCTCTGAATCTATCTATGGTTGGACGATCATATATTAGCCTAGAACTCAAAATAAATTATCATTCATTTTTTCACTCTCAATTCATTCATTTTCAAACAAATAACAATCATAATTATACAGGGTGTCCCGGAAAATGTGAGAAATCTCTTGGATTTAGAACATGAGAATACAAAGAAAAGTTTTCATATTTTCTTCCTAGCGGCCCTCCCTACGAAGATACGACCTTTTAAATGACGCCGCTGGAAATCCATTTTAGTGGAATAAGATTCAAACTACTCGAGATAATTTGATATGATTATTAATATTAATCACCGCACTCAAATTTCAATTAGCTTGTTCAGTTTACCAGGGGCGGACTGGGTTGTACATTTTAATGCTTACATTTTTAACATCCTGTATGATAAAGTGTAAAAAAAACAAATTTGGATACCTTGAACATTAAGCTAAGGAAAAGTACTCTTGTTCAGTGTCGATAAAATGAACCGTTTTAAAAAAAATAATGAAAGAAATAAGTAATTGAAAGTTTTTCACTAAAATGAATTTTCAGTGCCGTCATTTAGGAGGTCGTATCTTCGTAGGGATGGCCGCTAGGAAAAAAAATGAAAATTATGGGAACTTGTCATCTCATTTCTTTATGTTCTATTTGAATCCGAGATATTTCCCACATTTTCCGGGATACCCTGTATATGAATTCCGAAATCTCCTACAGCTATTCAATGAAGATTTTCCTTCTTATTCTGATATCTACGACTCTCATTATATTGATTGTACAGTATCCAGATTATGCCCAGGAGCAAGAAGATCATTTTTCTGCAGAATGAAACGCAACATCGCTCAACTCCAAGATAAATCAAATGTTGGTTCGGACGAGAAAGATACGGATAATCAAATTATTGGTAACACCTTTATTTGTCGAACCTATAACTATCCTGAATACTCACATTTTCTAGAAAAAAAATATGCAGTCATCCACTGCACAGGCTATCTGAAATCCTGGCATTCTACAAAAATAGGCATGGACGAACAGGATAACGATTCTGACGGGTATTCCTACAATGTATCCTGCTTAATTGCTGTTGGAAGGATTATCAACCATGTGGCTACAAGTCCTTCGGCTTCACAACAAAGAATTAACACTAAACCTATCCAGTTCATTTCTAAACATAGTTTGGATGGAAAGTTTCTGTTCGTCGACCAAAGGTACGTTCATAATTCATACATAATTCATCATATTTCATCATGATGGTTGATTGACATAAGGAACCGAAAGTACATGTATAAAAGCCCATAAAAAATTACCATAGTTGAAGAATAGGTGCTACAAAAATAGAGAAAGAGTCTCCTCAGCACCTAGTAACAAAAATGTAAAGGGTTTTCCAATAGGAGGTGTTATTTTGATATTCAAAGAAAAAAGCCATTTATCAATATAAATGATCGGATGTTTATTTCATTATAAAGAAGAAGCTATGCCGTTAATAATGAAAAATAACATAAGGCAATGACCACCACGACCACTCTTTCAGGACTATATCCTTTTAATGAAATTTTCCATAACGAAATCGCTATGTTCTCGATACTATCACGATTTCCATCTTTGAGGTCTTGAATCGACGCTTGGCTATTGGTGTAGACCTCCAATTTCACGTGGCCCTAAAGGAAGAAGTCGCAAGGTGTTAAATCACAAGATCTCGGTGGCTAATTGTGATCACCTCTTCGAGAGATAACACGGTCCGGAAACTTTTCCCGCAAAAGATCAATGACACGACGTTGTTGATGATCGGCTGGCTTGAGTTCTTATGATAACTGAACTTTATAAGCCTTAAGACCCAAATCTTTATGAAAAATACGATGTAATGACGTTTGTGGAATGCCTAATTCCAAAGAACGACGAGGAATAGACAAACCTGGGTTTTCTTGAACACTTTTGGCTACAGCAGCAATATTCTCGGCTGTTCTTGAGCGACGTGCACGGGTTTTATTCTTTATATCACTAACTTGTCCCAACAGCTCGAATTTTTCAACCAATTTCTTTATTGCTGTCCGACAAGGTGATTCACGGCAACGTAAAAATGTTCGAGTTTCACGAACTGTCTCTACCAAATTTTCACCATTCTTTACAGTGAATTTTAATAATTTCAATGCGTTCTTGAAGCACGTAGCGTTCCATTTTGATCAATAACGTAGCTTCTTCTTGTCCAAAAATGACAGCTTCAAACGTGACATCTACCCAAATAGCGGGCTATACAAAATAACACCTCTTATTGGAAAACCCTTTACTTCAAGTCTGCCCAAGAACAGAGGTAGACATTCTTCTGTAGCGATAAAGCTTTGAAAATTTTTCAAATCTTTTGGTATAACTAATCATATCTGTATATCACTACATAGTATAAAACAAAGTCGCTTTTCTTTGTCCCTTTGTATGGTTTAATTAAGGTTAATAAGTGAATCTCATTAAGAATTAACTGACTTCTCACATTTACAGAGCAACACTGGTACTTGGTTACCTTCCCCAAGAATTGCTAGGCTGCAGTATGTACGAATACTTTCATCCTGAAGATATCCCTGTCCTGGCAGAAACTCATAAGATTGTCCTCCAAACAATGGACAGATTTTTCACGAAACCTTTCAGATTCAAAACCAAAGATGGTCCCTTTGTCGACATTCAGAGTGAATGGAGGGCATTCAAGAACCCTTGGACTAAAGAGATTGAATATATGATATCTAAAAACAATCTCGTGTGAGTAAATGATAGGGTTATATTTTCTATTCAATCCGCTAAAATTTTCATATTATAATATATTTTTCAAATTTTTGTTTTGTATTTTCAGCATTGATTGGGAAAGAGTGGAAATCAATGGCCCGAGAACGCAACGTGTGGAAAACCTGGATTTTATGAACGAAAGTGAGTGACTCTCGAATAATGACGCTTTTGAGGCTATAGTAAAGGGTTTTTTAATAAGGGGTGTTATTTCGATATTCAAAGAAAAATGCAATTTTTCAATATAAATGATCGGATGATTATTTCATTATAAAGAAGAAGCTAAGCCGTTCATAGTGCAAAATAACATCAGGCAAATGATCACCACGACCACGCTTACGGGACCATATCCTTTTAATGAAATTTTCCATAACCAAATCGCAAAGTGGCTGCCCTATGTCCTTGATAGCCTCACGAATTGCATCTTTGAGGTCTTGAATCGACGCTGGGCTATTGGCGTAGACTTCTCTTTCACACGGGCCAATTGTGATCAGCTCTTCGAGAGACAACATGGTCCGGAAACTTTTCCCGCAAAAAAGATCAATGGTTTAGTTACTTGTGAGGCACGTAGCGCCGTCTTGTTGAAAGTAAACGTTGTCTAATGTAATGACGTTTGTGGAATGCCTATTTACAACGAACGACGAGGAATGGACAAACCTGGGTTTTCTTCAACACTTTCGGCTACAGTAGCAATATTCTCGGCTGTTCTTGAGCGACATGCACAGGTTTAATTCTTCACATCACTAACTTGTCCCAACAGCTCGAATTTTTCCACCAATTCCTTATTGCGGTCTGACAAGGTGCTTCACACGACGACCCAAAATGTTCGAGTTTTTTCTAACCGTCTCTGCCAAATTTTCACCATTTTTATATGGATTTCAATGCGTTCTTGAAGCGTGTATCGTTCCATTTTTATTAATGGCGTAGTTTCTACTTGTCAATTGTCAAAAAATGACAGCTTCAAAGGTGACATCCACCGAAATAGCGTTATATTCAAAATAACACATCTTATTGGAAACCCTTTAGTTTCTTAGTGACTCAATTGCAGTTTAGGGTAATGAGGTACCTCCCTCCACATCAATGCATGATGATATGTTGGCATAGAACTCTAAAAACAAGAAATTTTCACAGGAAGGAAATTTTGGATCAGTCCTTTCGGTGGTTTGATATAATTTTCAGTTATAACAATTCATGTGAACGATAGTCATATACTTTATACTTCTGTAACATCACAGTTTGTTCTTCCTTCAGAGAATAATCCGATAAAAAAGAAAGCATTTTTTCAAGGCCATATCGGCTTTTGAACTATCTTAAACCTACTTCTCAGGATGCGAAATATTCAACAAACAATTATTATTTCTTCTAATCTTGCTAATCCTAAATTAATGTTTCCGATTCCAATGAATACCAAAAAGCAAACGATCTAATTTCAAACAAATTCGATGCGCTAATGAAAGAAAAAACAACATTACGAAAATCAGTAACAACTTCACCAACAAAACGGTGTCAATTTATCATCGCGTTTGAATGAAAGTATATATATTCTTTTGAATTGAGAGGTAACAAAATACAATACATGAAACAAAAAAGTCCTTAGCTGAGGTTGGTGCAAAACGGGGTGCCAGACTATTCTGGCGTACGATACCAGAGCACAGGCAAAACCTCAGTAGAAAACCCTGTCTCGCCGTTTTTAACAAAACTGAAACTTAAAACTATTCGAATAAATACCTTCAATATTTAGATATAAAATACTTAATTCCTGCTCTTGGGCCAGGAGGGCGTTTTAAACTATGTCGGGCATTCCAAGTGATGATTATTCCAGTCCTCCTGTTCTTCTTAGACCGCTACAGGACCCTATGAAGGGATCTCCCATAGATTTAAATAGTGGTATTCCATCATTCAATAATGATCAAACGTGTGACAAACTAGAATGAAAGTGAAAATCAGTATTATCCAAAGGACTCAATTTTGCTATAACTCCAAAAAATGTACCAACATTAGATATGATAACAGCTATTGGAAACACTGCTCAAAATATCCCTATAGAAAAATCAAACGAATTAAATTTTACTAGAGAAACAATTATTATTAATACGTGAAACTTAAAATCTTATTTCGAAAATACTTATGACGATGATGCTTTCAGGGCTGCAACTTCCACCCTCAGGAAATACAGATGATGGAATCATGAAGTTGATGGAGGATGTGACAAGAAAACCGCCAAATACTAAACAACAATCGGATGGAAACGATGAAGCTGCTATGGCTATAATCATGAGTTTATTAGAAGTTGATGCTGGACTTGGTGGACCTGTTGATTTTTCTGGCTTACCCTGGCCATTACCTTGAAGATAATTCGGAAGAAAAATTTCTTATGTGTCAAATCATCAATGATATCAATTTAACTATTGTTGAATATGAAATATACATATGAATTAATCTGTTGAATCTTATAGATAAAGGCATCTTCTCTTTGAATTACAGTGGAACTTCCCTATAACGAACTTCTGTATAAACGAATATCGTACAAGACATTGCACCTTGAATCCAGATTCCATGTTAAAAACACCCTCTAAAACGAAGTAAATTCTCTCTATAACGAAATATTCAAAGAATATCATTCCTATAATTGGTAAGAAGGTAAAAGAGTGGTTTTTTTCCGAAATTTTTTCGGACGTACCTACGTAATAAATCCCGACCTTAAACTGAATCCTTACGGCGCCGGCGGGCAGAGAGATTCTTCTGAAACTGTTTTAATACACTGGCTGTTGGTTTCAATCTAACCCTAACGCTAGTGTGAAAAGCTGTACGAAAAAGTCTAAAAGCGGTGCTTAAGATTGAATGATAAACTTAAATTTTTCATTTAGTCGACCGCGACATTACCGACTATAGAAACAAATTTTCTTTATGACGAGTTTTTCTATAGCCTTAGACAAATCTAAGTTTATATTTCTGAAGAGCAGTCGTTATTACAAATATAAAATTTCAAACTAAGTGTTTTTATGGGTGATGAAATCGCTAGACCCAGTGTATGGTCTTGAAGCAGGGGCTATTATGAAATCAAATGTAGGAGTCGCTACAAAAACCATATGATTTAGTTGAAATACCTATCCTCAGTCAGGTCTTACCTAGAAATTGTTGAAGAAGAAATAGAGAAGAAAATATTTTCTGCTGTCCTTTTCCTTCCCATACAATTATATACCTACAGCGTCCGGTAAGTCTAGAAATACTTACAGGTTTGTGATCTAGATTGTAGGCTACCTGTCAATGAAGGTATCATCTAAAACATTATCTCTTAAGAAACATTACTCACAGAAGAAATCACATCAATATTTCCTTATATAGGTACCAAATAAAATTTGCAGCCTGTATAGTGAATGTGATCGAAGAAAAGCTCCATCTTCTGCGCAAAATTGAAATGCTTTATACAGGAAACAGTAGCCATTTTCCAGTTCCATATCCTGATGCCAGATGGCACTATAACATGAACCCTTGATAAAATCGATAAAAGTAGTTAACTAACCACACCCTTATGCTGCTCTATTCTATTCAGGCTATTTTCTTTTGATTCGAATTGGTACATGACTGTAGCATTGAGCCTATGCGAAAAGTTTGTATTCATGTTATTGGGATATTTATATTTTGAATTCCTTGACACAGAGATACCTATTGCCTGAAACTCCATGCACTGATGAATAGATATGCAATTCTCAGATAATCGAAATTTGATTGAACTAAATCAAGAGGAACAAACTTAAACGACTTCTTTGAGAAAATATCATTATTCTTGATAATCTACGAAAATAGGCGAATAAATAATTACCTCTTCATATTTTATCCTCACTCAACCTTTACCTTATCAGTATATTTTTAGTTTCTCGATTTATTTGTTTCTTAGTATCTTAATCTTTCTATGTTTCTTAGTACCCTATCTCCATTTCATTAGTATCTTGGTTTCTCTGTATTATTGGTTCTTTATTATTTGATTTCTTCAGTTTGTAAGTATCCTAGTTTTTCAGATTCTTGCTCTCAATTTCGTTTCGATAAGTTTTCAATTTTTTTGTTTCTTAATTTCTCGTTTTTCTGTACAAAAATTGTCTAGTTCCTCTTCTAATTGTACTCAACGTTGATAATTACGTTTCTGAAATATTTCAAATTGTTTGAGTTTCATTCAAAAAATTGAAAAATCCTTTATGTACATCAATACCAACAGATAACACTTGGTTTTTCGAAGGTAAAATTAATCATTGTGTTCATTGACTGCCACACAGAACTGAGGATGAACAAAAATTTTCCCTTAATTCGTAAAAGTAACGCGTACGTGGAAAGCATTTACCACAATAAAAAGTTTGCAACTCTCGTTAATGCCTGCCAACATAAATCTACGGGAATTTTCAACTTTTCCTTGATTGTCATAGCAATTAGAGAAAATCTAAACGCACACTGATTGCTCAGGTATACTAATTATTCTCACTCGATCTCTACCTCGCAGTATAAACTCTTAGTTACTTGGTATTATTAATATTATAATTTATGAGTTTCTTAATTCTTGTTATCCTATTTTCGTAGTATTTAGTTTATTTGTATCCTTGATTCTTAATATCTAAGCTTCTGAGTTTATTAGTATCCTATTTTCATAGTATTTCAGTTTTTTTTATTCTTGGTTCTTGTATTTCAGTTTCTTTTTGTATCCTAATTTTTTACTATCTTAGTCTCTTTGTATCCTTTGTTCTTGGTATTCTAGTTTTTTAATACTTATACTAGTTTTAAAGATTCTCAGTATCTCAGTTTCTATTTTCTTAGTTTCTAAGCATCTTTGTTTTGTAGGTTAATCAGTTTCTTGGTTTTTTCTGTACAGGAATTGACGAAGTTGTGTTCAGTTGACAACTTTTTTAATGTAAAGGTTTTTTCCAATAAGAGGTGTTATTTTGATATACGAAGAAAAGTGCCATTAAATAATAAAATATTATTAAATAAATGATCGGATGTTTCTTTCATTATAAAGAAGAAGCTATGCCGATGAAAGTGGAAAATAACTTCAGTCAAATGACCACCACGACCACGCTGCTTACAGGACATATTCTTTAATGAAATTTTTCATAACCAAATCGCAAAGTGGCTGCCCTATGTCCTCGATAGCCTCACGAATTCTATCTTTTGAGGTCTTGAATCGACGCTGGGCTATTGGGGTAGACCTTTCCTTTCACGTGGCCCCAAAGGAAAGTAGACGAAAGGTGTTAATCACAAGCCTTAAGACTCAATATTTATGCAAATTCGGTATAATGAGGATTGTGGAATGGCCTAATTCCAAAGAATGACGAGGAATGGACAAACCTGGGTTTTCTTCAACACTTTCGGCTACAGCAGCACATCACTAACTTGTCCCAAAGGCTCGAATTTCCCCACCAATTTCTTATTGCGGTCCGACAAGGTGCTTCACGACGATCCAAAGATGTTCGAGTTTTAGGAACCCTCTCTGCCAAATTTTCACACACATTTTATTGTGAAATTTAATAATTTCAACGCGTTCTTAAGCGTGTTATCATTTCATTCTTATTAATGGCGTAGTTTCTACTTGTCAAATGTCAAAAAATGACAGCTTCAAAACGTGACATCTACCAAATGGCGGGCTAATCAAATAACACCTCTTACTCAAGGCCGATCATCTTGACCTCTCGTTTCACAGAACTATACGTGAAAAACTCGATATAAAAGTTTCCAACTTCCGTACCATAACCCTCAAACCCTTAATAGCCCCCCACATAAATCCACGGAAAATTTCAAACTTTCCTTGATTGGTATAGCAATTAGAGAAAATCTAAACGACACCACTGATTGCTCAGGTAGCTAATTATCCTCATTCGACCTCAACCTCGCAGTGAATCGAATATAAGGGTAAAATTAATGTCCATTTCCAACTGAAGAATAAAAGTCGTTCGAAACAAAGGAAATGTCATTGCGAAACCGGAAGCAACCATAAAAAGTCGTAGTGTGAAATAGATGACCTGTAGGAGGACTTGACTACGTCGCAAATTAGCAGGGGGTGATGCTATATCCACATCGCTTTTATATTTGCCTGGCCTTATCGTGTGTGCAGGGCATGCACTGATTTTTCTGCTTCATTTGTTTTTCGGTTAATGAAATAATATTGGACGTGGCAATTCTGGAAACAGACCATTTGATCGAAGACTTTTGCTCCTGACTCTTATGTGGTATTTTATATCGGTTTAATTCAAATTGATGATTTGAGTATTGTAGAAATTTTTTCTATAAGGGGTTTCATTCGAATATTAAAAGGTTGGAGAAAGACCTGTCGTGAAGCTGGAATCATTGGGAGCTTGTTCATAGTGGGAAAATGATTATGTTTATTTCCAAAAAACTCATTTTAGAATGAAGAAGAGAGCCTAAGAAAATCATAGCGATTATCCGTTTTTCGTTTCAAAGTCATGTTTTCGAGAAAAAATTATTGAAATCACGAAATAAGCTAGCAAATTCATACGATCAGAATTGATGGTGAATGTAACGTACGCGTTAACATTTTATTTCATTTAACGATTGAAATATAATCTGGGAGATTCTGCATTCTCTAGAAAACTTTTAAGGTTTCACTCCCAGTCTCTGAAACAGAAATAATTAATATTTTTTTGATTAAGATGAAATGCTCCTGCGTAAGTTCTTGCACTAATTCATCAGGAGCAATGCTCTTGAAAAAATTGTTGCCTAACAGTAAAACTAAAAAAGGGAATAAATGAAAGGATAATGTAACGATTCGGTGTCTGATATATCAGGCAAACTCGTAAAATCTTTGGAATTGTGTATTTTTTGTTTGCAGTCTAATTTACATTGAAAGTTGTTCAACACATAGAGATGTTATTTATTTAATTTTGAAATTTTCTGATGTCATTTCTTTCTTCAAAACAATCAATTAAATACGATCTGTTCCAACAGAACAATTAGCCATATTATCTACTTCATCTAACAAAATACATGTGGATTCCTTATTTTCCTTTTATAATTATCAGGTTCTGTCATTATGATCTTTATGTTGATCCAGTTCATCATATGATCTCAGCTATTTGAACATACATGATAAGCGATTTGTGATCTTGAAATGTCTCTCTATTTTTTATGTTGTTCTATGTTCGCGTTTTCTTTATCTGAAGGTCTTAATGTCTCTCCTGTATGAGATTTTCTACATATACAGGAATATTGTGAACACAATTTTCTGATTTTTGTGTCTCATTCATTGTTTAGTTCGGGTTAGAATGGATCTCAAATCATATTGTGTTTTGAAAGCAGTTCCTAGGTTGAGTTTGGAACCAATTCTTCTGATTTTTTCTGAAAGACCAGGAATATAGGGAATGACATTCTACACATTTGGTTGTAGAAACTCTTTAATGAAGGAATTTAATTATTTCTAATTTCAGGTGTAGGTGAAATCATCCAAAAGTACTATCATAAAGTGTTTTTATAATACCGGTTTTACATTCCATTGATGATTAGAATTATTTATGTTTCAGAGACTGCGAGTGGAAACCTAAAAAGTTTTCTTGAAATTTTATTTCATTGGCTGAATGTTGAATTACAATTTACAACTATGTCAACTGGCAACTGTGAATCGTTTATCCATACTGATTAGGCTTGAGAAGAAGCTGGATGGTTGAATTTTTGTATACTTTATTTTATCAACTTCTTTTGAAAGCAACCAACATTTCTGCGTTATATTTCGTAAAGTAAAATATATTTTTCAAATTTCCCATTTTCAGAAATTCCGAGTAATGTGAAACGGAAGCACCATAAAAAAGTCGTTAGTGTGAAATAGATTGACCTGTAGGAGGACTTGACTAAGGTCGCAAATTAGCAGGGGGTGATGCTATATCCACATCGCTTTTATTATTGTCCTGGCTGATCGTGTGTGCAGGCATGCACTGATTTTCTGCTTCATTTGTTTTTCGGTTTATTGAAATATTCGACGTGGCAGGAAGTGTCGACATAGGCCAATTGGTTATTAAAAACTGGCCGTTTTATAGAAGAAATTCCAATGGGATTTTAAATTTTATTTCTAGAGATTGGTTCAAATCTTCTTTTGAATGTTTGGGCCAGAAGTCGCCAGCCGTCGGTCGTCAGGAAAAAAAACTTTTTACTTTCAGAAAAGTTTCGCAACTTTTTGAAAAACTTCATCACTTTTGACAGTTATCGAAAAATAATCATCGTGATGATGCCGAAAATTTGCTTGATCTTTTTCAAACCTACTCTTATTGTAGCCTAGAATTCACAGAGAATTGATTGATGGGGTTTTCGAACATTGACATTAAAGCTTCAATTTTCTACGTTTCAGTTTTTCTTACTTCGGTTTTATGAATTTTAACCTCATCGAATCCTTTGGCCTTTGGACTTATTTCCTCCGGTTCAGCATTTTTTTCATGATTTTTGAATTGAACTCAAAAAAGACGATTGGTTTTTCTATTTAAGGCTCCACACTTCATACATGTACTTTTTGGTTTGTGGATTTTCTTAATCACGTTTTACACCTGTCAGATTATAGCCTTGATAGTACCTTGAGTCTTGAAGGCACTTCTCACATTGTACTTATTTTTCAATTCTTCTAATCTTTTTTTTTTGTGTGTTCGGTTAGACTTGAAGTAGTGTTGAATCCAATTGGTTGGGCCTTTTAAAACAATGAATATATCTTGGGAATTTTTATTCCAAGAAATTTTTTGGAAAAGACCAAAAATTGTAACACAATAGTATAGAAACAAAAAACAAAACTCATTTCGATACGAACCACACTTTTTGAGCGCTCGTTCTCCTTAAACGAGTGCTATATCGTTTTGCCCAAATGTCTGTTATTTTCGAATATTGAGTCGAAAATGGTCCCAAACCGAAAACTTCTTTTTACACGGATCGTACCAACTATAGTATTGAACATAACTTGTTAATATTAGATTTATTGAGCAAAAATTAAAGTGAACTCAAACATCATTCAATTTTAACACCAAAAAAGTACTCTTGAAAAAACTCGATAATGTGTATCGTTTTTGAAATATTTAGATTTGAAATTATGAGGAAACACGTCCGATGCCTGTAACGGTTGGGAGTCAGCTATGAGGTCATTGAAGTCATTTTAAAACAAAAATATTCCGCAAACGGTACACATTATCGAGTTTTTTTCAAAAGCTCCTTTTTATTATAAAATTAAATGATGTTGAAGTTCACTTGAAATTTTGCTCAATAAATCTAATATTTGAAAGGTTATGTTCATAACAAGGTGGTACAACCCGTGTAAATAGCGCCCTCTATTTGAATACGGATGGGGCTACGAAATTTTTTCACCAAACAAACCCCAATTATTTTTCGGTTTTCTATCTTTTTTGAAACACCCTGTATATTAAAGAATTTTACGAAACTATTTTGAAGTGATTGAAATAAAAAGGATGGACCAACAATAATGATTAGATTCAAGAAAATAACAATCAAATCCGCTGAAGTACCAAAGATAAATTTTCCCAACTTCCAGAAATCACGATGATTCCAAAACACTCCAAACCAAAATAACACCGGCCATTCCAGGGAACGGAGACAATGAATACAAAATCAAGAAACTGACCGCGATAAAGTGAATAATCATATACCCGACACACAGCACATAGCATGACAATATTTCGAGCCCCTCGATTGTCCACGTTACTCAACATCAACCTTTCTATCCTAGTGATTTGTTTAGTTAGTGGTTGTTGACACGCATCCCATCAAGTCATACCGTGGGAAGTGAGCCCACCCCACAGCCAACTGATTGACTTTATAATGTCGGGGGTGTCGTGCCCTAATTCGCTAAATGGCTAGAAACATATGTTTCATGCTCCAGAACACCTATATCTATCATATTACCATAAATTTCCAATTTAATGATTCAATCTGTTCCTGGGTGGGGGTATATGCTGATTTAATTTTAATAAATCATTATTATTCGCTCGCCCAGGATGTAAATTTCCTTCTCCAGGTTGTAGATGGCCGATAGCCTAGGCCAGAAGTCGGGGAATGAATATTCCTTGTTAGACACTTAACGTTCTTCGTCTAAATGAGGATTCGATGAGTTATATCCATATGTCGTGCTTTGGTGTTTCTTGGCATAGATTCTGAACCGGCAATATATAGTCACGACTATCCTTCCTAACAACACTCCTGATGGTGCTTTGTAATTACACTGTCGAAGATGGATTTCGGTTTATTTTAACCCGAGTTGTAGGTCAGAGGGAGAACTTTGTATAAGGTTATGAAAGTAGGTAACGTTTTTCCCCCATTCTGTAGAGAATTGTTTCGCTCTTCCAGTGGAAGAAGTACTTCATCTAAGGTTCATTCTGTCATACTCAAGATTTCATGTTCAAATTCAATAAAACATGGTTTTCTGTTGCAAAATATTCAAATATTTATTGTTTTGAAAAATTAATATTTGAAAATTATGTATGAGAAAAAATAACATTGGATTTAAAATATTTGAGCTCAATGCTGCTTCTTTTAAAATTTAGGAAAAGCCCTGAGTAGGAGCTTTTCAGCGTTTCGTTCTTTGGTGTAGCAATAAGATTATTACCTAAAGATTTGTATGGGATTTGAGATAAATACAAAAATTATTTTTCAATTTGAATGATTCAATCTGTTCCTGGGTGGGGTATATGCTGATTTAATTTAATAAATCATTATTATTCGCTCGCCCAGGATGTAAATTTCCTTTCTCCAGGTTGTAGATGGCTGATAGCCTAGGCCAGAAGTCGGGGAATGAATATTCTTGTTAGACACTTAACGTTCTTCTTCGTCTAAATGAGGATTCGATGAGTTATATCCATATGTCGTGCTTTGGTGTTCTTGGCAATAGATTCTGAACGGCAATAATAGTCACGACTATCCTTCCTAACAACACTCCTGATGGGCTTTGTAATTACACTGTCGAAGATGGATTTCGGTTTATTTTAACCCGAGTTGTAGGTCAGAGGTTGAACTCTGATAAAGTAGGGGAAACGTAGTATTTTCCCCATTCTGTAGAAAACTGTTTTGACTCCTCAGTGGAAGAAGTACACACTCTGAGGTTTATTCTGTCATACCTAGTAGAATAGTAAGATTTCAGTGTTCAAGTTCAATAAACATGGATTTCTTTTGCAAAATATTGAAATATTCATTATTTTGAAAAATATATTAATACATTTGAAAATTATGTATGAAACAAAATAACTTTGAGTTTAAAAATATTTGAGCTTAATGCAGCTTATAAAAATACATAGGTACATTTACATAATTTTTGTTTATCTATAATATTTCTCACTTATCAGGTGGTTTAAGGTAAAATGAATAATAAAACATATTTCTCTGAAAGAAATTTTCATTCGACGAGATGATTAACGCCAATGAAACTTTTTTAAAGTCATTTTTGCTTCAGACTATCTAATATAATACATTACTCAAGCCACACGTCCAATATTCGCAGCTGTATTTGGGGTTGTTTTCAGATAGTGCTGAAATTTGAATTTTTTAGGGTACATATTTGAATATTTAATAAGAATTTCAATACCTACTCACCTGAATTGCACCCAGACAGTGGCCAAGCTCTGCTGTCCGTTAATAATTCACAACCCACACATTTAAGGTGAATTGCCAAATTGAGATATGATTGCTCACAAAAATTCTGATAATGACAGCAATCCACTTGTAGTTCTCAAGTATTAAACTCATTTTTGTTTCCACCTAAAGCAAAGCAAAAATATTAAAGCATCATATTTCAGCCAAGTTTCTTCTTCTGAAATCAGACATCCTATAAATAACCGCGAAGACAAATTTTGAACCAAATCCATTGGATTTGACTTTTATCGGTGATAAATTCAAATCGATCATCTACTTTTCTGTCTTAGTTTTTCTGATCGTTCATAGACAAAGTCTTATGAATCATGAAGACTGAAACCTCTCAGTTTTGATTCGTTGCTAATATCATACGTAAGGAAGTTTACTTGAAAAAATAGAATGATGACAAAAATTGGCAGAAGTCAGTCTTAAGAAAGGAAGGAATTAAAAACTCTACAAGGTCTTCTTTAGCACTATTCAATTAACTATTTTGATAGTGACAACATTTCATTCATCAGTTTCAAAGGACCAACAAAAAGGAGAAAGGTGGGAATTTTCAGTCTTTGTAACTTACAAAGGCATAACTGACCTTAGATATAAAATGTTATTGAAATTTTCGAAAAATTATGCGTATAATGACAAGAGTCGATTGAAATCCTGCAGTCTCAAACCATATCGCCATAATGGAAAATTCCGTCGGTCGATTTTCACTTTTCTCGCATAACTGCGATGTAAGATATATTGTTAAGAAGAAATTAAGTGAAATCGTTCAGTTTTTAAAAAAGATGTCCCCTACATCTTCATTGATGCCTTGGATCTTTGACAGTTTTCTTGATATCGCCATACTAAAGGGTTTTCCAATAAGAGATGTTATTTTTAATAGCCCGCGATTTAGGTAGATGTCACGTTTGAAGCTGTAAATTTTTTGACATTTGACAATTGGAAACAACGCCATCTTTGTTGATGGGGTCGTTGAAATGCATGAAAATGATCCAGAATTCCATTTGGCCACCGAGGACATAAGGCAGCCACATTGCGATTTGGTTATGGAAAATTTCATTAAAAGGATATGGTCCTGTAAGCGTGGTCGTGGGGTCATTTGCCTGATTTTTTTTTCACTATTAATATTATATATTGACAAATGGCATTTTCTTTGAATAACAAAATAAACCTCTTATTGGAAAACCCTTTACCTTGAGGAAAGTTATTTCGAAAATTACTTTGTCCCCTAGAGAAATCTAGGGTCTTCCCTATAATTGCTATCGTTAACATTTTACTGAGGTTCCTATAAGTCTTAATCATCAGACAAAGTCCTATTACCAATGCCAACAATGGAAAAAT